>WBMZ01013625.1:0-41518 GCA_013400975.1 Atrichornis clamosus
TAGCAAAACCACGACACATGTGCTAGCAAAAAGTGGAGTTCCTCACTCAGTGCTCCTCACCCACCCCAGGACAGGGGCAGATTGTGAATGTATTCAACAGCTGCAGTTCTACTTATGAAATGGGTAAGAAGCATAAAAGGGCAACTGAAGGCACCTTGAAGCATGCAGAAATTCTGCATCTTTCTGCTGCAAAACTAACTAGCAGATGTCCTCTGGTGATTGTAATTGTGTCCCTCCATCCTTGTCAAAGTTCCCAGCAAAAATGGCTGCAAATAAGCTCTTCTTAGGGGGTAAGTTGTTGCTAACACAGGAAACTGTAATTTCCACCTTTCTGCATCATCTTTATTGACTTTCCTGTTTCCCTGTATCCAGATGGATTAACATCATATGGTCCTGGATATATCTTAAAAAAATACAAATCAGCAGGCTGCCAGTATAATTTGAAACTGCAATTTATATTCACAGCACAATGATATGTGAAAACTGTTTATGTGTGTTTTTCATAAAGTTCTTTTACTGTTAATGAGCTAAATGTATGGGAAAGAAAACTGAGATATCCTTGTGTTTTTTCTGGTTTGCATCAGTCAACATCAGTCTTTCCTTACAAAGACATGACTCTTAATTTTATAATTGTCTCCCACCTCATCTAAGACAATATTCTAACATAATCCTACTTCAGATTCTGAATATTGGAGTTAGGAATGGTGTAAGACCTATTAATAAAGATTATCTATTTAACCTAAGCCATTTCTAACTTTTTTTCTTGGATATATTAATCTTTCAAAGTTTCTAATGACAGTACTTTGCATTTATATCGTAACTCCCCTACAATAAGTACCAAAAAAAACTTTAAAGATTAGTTTACAAACTCAGGAAATAAATTCTCCATCCTTACGCTGTCCAAACCTCCACAGACTTTTAAAGGTTTGTCGTATTCAAGTCAGTCAGACCAGAACATAGGATCAAGACCCAGAGATACATGTCCTGTTTCAGGAGCATCTTTGACTTAAGGACTATGGATTTGCCCTCCTTTGCACATGGTGACGGAGGTAAGAAGCGTTTGGACAGTACTCTTGGGCAAAAGAGTAGTGTGATTCCTGGGGTTGGCCCTGTGTAGGAACAGGAGTTGGACTGTATATGTTCAGTAGATCTCAAAGGAATAATTTCTCATATTATCAGATTTTTCTATAAATTGTTAGATCCAATTTAACAAAATTTTCATTTGGAGAAAAAATATCAGAAGAAAAGAACTAGTTAGTGCTATGAAAGACAACATGTGGTGACTGCAGGGAAGAAATGCAGAAGTTTTTTTTCACATTACTCAACAATACCATTCACTGGTTTATATTAAAGCAGCAAAGTAAGATATATTTTTCCATTTGAAAATAATAAGAAAGCCATTCAGAAGCTATGATATTATCTGAAAGACTAGGTGACCCTTACTCTTGTTAAGAAGTCAAACATCAGAGAACATGATTGAGCAGGATTTTCATAGTTTGTCTCAGAAGAAACACAGTAAGGTAACAATAATTATTTTCAGGTATCATAAACACACATTTCAGCTTATATTCCCCATGGAAAGGAAAAAATAAAATAAAATTATAAAAAAGATTAATTGAAAATAATATGCAGTTATCACAATTTTACACTAAACAATTCTTCATGCCTTCAGACCTTTGTAGAAATATCACCCATTAAAGCTTAGAATAAAAATGCTTTATAGTGGCCAATCAATTTGTTCTTATTGTTTCCTTATTGTTTGAAGATATGAATTTGACTACATTTTTAATTGGAAAGATTTTTAACTTTTATGTTATGTTAGGATCATAATTAAAGTTGTTTATATCACTATAATTACATGCTGGCATGTATGAAACATTTATATATTCTTTAGGCAATGACTGCCTATAGCTATCATGAATTATAAATTACATCCCACATATATGTTTAGATGCAAACACATCCAAGCATCCTTTAATGTTAATATAAGCATTACTGAATATCAGGTAGTTGGTTTTAACAAACATTTTACTGCAATATCCCTAGGACTAGCTGAGACAGTGGTGTGAGAAGGAATTAGAGACCTGGCTCCCAGTGAGCTTTGCAGCTTCTACTGTCCAACTCAGAGAAGTGCCAAAACATCTAAAAATGTTTCTGTGATTCTCCAAATCTGACTGGTATTTGCTAGCTAATTCTTCTCACTGTGCCAAAGTGGTTGGCAAAATGATAGCATGAAGGAGAAATCCTACATGGAACATCTAGAATACCTTTATTTCAGAAAAAAGTTTATCTGTGTAGGGCACACTTCACATGCACACACTTTTATGAATACACACACATGTACACACACGTGTATAACCTCTTTATACATTTGTAGGTATGTCAGGCTTTCAGTAAGTTACTGGACATGTTGTCATCACCTCACGCAACAAGACATAATGTTCTCTGAGGCTTTGCCAAGCAGAAATACTAAACAGTTCCTGACAGGCACTGCCCAGTGTAACCTACGACATCTGCTCCAGATTTCCAAGCTAGCTTAGTTGTACCTAGTTAAGAGAGCTCCATATCGGCTTTATTTCATAGCATAAATGCACCAACTGATTAAATTAGCATAGAAATCTTGACACAGTTCAATTTAAATAGAGGTAAGTCTTCTTCCTTAGTCTTCTAAGAAGACCATTCAAGGTTTCCTAATTTTATACTGAATTTTTGCTACCTTTCTCCTTTCTACATTAAAAACATCCCCCAAAATTATCCTAGATGATTAGTCATATGGTGTGCAACTGCGTAAAGAAGTACAACAGCTTTGTTTTTCTTAAGAAAGATGCAATGATAAAAAGCTTGGAGTAAAAGTCAGTATTTTGTGTCTATATACATCTTATTCATCTTGTTCCTCTGCTACAGAAACTTAAGGTGTAAGCTATCATTCAGTAATGACCGCTTCTGAAATAAAATCATTGCCCAATAGTTTTAAAAGATATCATGTATCGATCCTTGACTTTCACTTCAGTCACTGCGAGTTTAAACATTCTTAAATAAAACTCTGGTGAAACATTTGAAGGACTTTTTTTCTAAAAAATGTTGTTCAAAAGACATAACACTGTGGGAGTTCAGATTCACCAATGAAAGGGAGAACAATTGATTTACACTGTTTTTTTGGTGTTGCTTTTCATTTTATATTACAAAGAAAGGATTAATTTTGTCAGTGTTGTCAACAATTTCACACAAAATTATTTCCTAAATAATTACTCAGTTTGCATATTTCTGTCGCTTTTCACAGAATGCTTGCCTTGTGGGTGTGCCTCTTAGGGAAACCTAGCAGAAAGTTATTGTGAGAGGACATCTTAGCTAGAATTTAAGGGGATAAAAATTCCTTGCTAATGAAGCGGAATAAGCTACCCAGTCTCTACGTCCTCCCCTTTTTCATGCAACTTTGTGTATTGCAAACCCCACAAATTTGTTTGCAAGATTCTTCTCACTGATGAAGAATTTACCATGCAGATCCAAGAAACAAAAATTAGGATAGGGGAAATCATCCAGAGCAAGGATCAGTTACAAGACGGTAGACATAGCCAAGGAGTTACTTCACTTCCACTAATATAATTAAGATAATAACACAGAATGAGAAAATAAGGAAAGTAACTTTTTTACAGTGACTCAATCACTAATTATACAGGATAGCCAGGTACAGGGAATGTCCAGTAAAGAGGAAAGATTCCCTTTTCAGGCAGTGATTCTTGCAGATCTATAAGCAATATGAACATTTTCTTTTTTGTATTCCTTATTATTGCACAAATGCTTGTACTATTCAGACTGCATTTTCTAGAATAGCCTCGTCTTCAAAACTATGTGCTGTTTTCTTTCTTTTTTTTCCTTTTCAATTGATGGATCAAAAAAGGGAATCTTCAGTTCTTAGCACTAAATTTTTTATTTTGCATTGTATTATCTATGTATTTAAAAAAATAACTTCAGAAAGCATGTCACATTCTGCTTGTAAAAGTAGATGTGCAGAGAACATTATATTACTGCCTGCACAGCTCTAATATAATTAGAGAAAATGGTGAGTTTTCTTTCAAAGCAAGCTTCTTGTAATTCATTATAATATCCCACCTCTCTACTTTCTTAATCAGATAAAAAGTGGCATTCATTACAGACATAGCATTATTAGCAAGATGCTAATGATACATTATTTTACAAATATGCAAACTGAAAAATGTCCAGAACTTTTGATTAATGGCTTTAACAATCATATTTACATTTGAAAAATCTAGTTACCTGTTTCATATATTTTTCAATTTTTGTATCTGCTGTAATTAAGTTAAATAATATTCAGTTTGCTAAACCCTGCAGTTGCTTACTATTCCTTCTGCTTCAAGAACACCTGGAGGTTACCCTGCAGCAAGCATAATATACACAGTTGTTATAATCAAAATTGGCTATAATTCTGTGGTATTCAGTGGCCATTTAAAAGCAATGTGTAGAGGTTTTTTTCAGTGATTTCTCCTCTTTACACATACTACACATTTTTATGTTCTGCTATTTCACTTTAACATAGCTATTATCAAGCCTATTATACCCAAGACTCTTTTTTATGAAAAATATTTTTCTTTCCTTACCTAAAATTGTTCAAGGGATGCAATGACCAGTATGTTATGACCCAGCAATAAATGTGAAAACTGTAACTGCAATAAAGAACTGGTGTTTAGAATGAAAATGTACAGAAATGTACTTTAAAACCTCCACTTATTGCTCTCTGCCATTCGAAAGAATTTATCCAAATATTTTTCTGATCTTCTCTAATGATGGCAAAGCTTTAGAGCGGAAGGTGGAAACAAAAGTTGTTAAACTGAAGGTAACTACCGTGAGGTGGGTAAATACAGACTCACTTTCCAACCTGCAGCATCAGTCTTAGCAAGAACCAAGAAAGATTCTCCTTCAAGTGCTCTCATCCTTGAATACTGATGCCCCACTGAAACTGCCAGACCAAGCAGGTCACTGGTTTCTCAGTTCAGTCACAAAAGGATAAGTGACTACTGTCTTTCCATAGGAATTAAAGCGACAAAGGAAAACTTTAAAGGCTATTCACAAATATTTTTTTAGGCACAGAGGGTTGAGAGGCATGTTGGCTAGACGAGGTACAAAAGGGAGTCAGTCACACAGAGTCACTGCGCCGCTGATTAACTGTGAATTGTGTGAGAAATAATTACCTTTTACTGAGAACTGCCCCCCCCTTTGCCTGGAAAACTGTGGCTGATATTTTAAAATGGCATATCCAATTGAAACTTATTTGGAGGAATGGCAAAAAGGAAACAGATTATGACCTTTCTCCTAAACTTAGATTTTTGGGGAATCGTCCTAGTTTTCCTAAATCATAAGGGTCACTTAGGTCTATGACATGAAATTTTGTACCACACTTAGTGGGATCAGGAAAAAAAGTGCACCTACAGACTCATCCCAAATCATTCATTAAACCTGGCCACATGCAAGGTTAGAAAAAACTTGGCAATCATTACAGTAGGATAACTTGATAATCTTTATAATAATCAGTTGTGTGGGAAAAACAGTATGTCTCAAGCTAAATGCAGGAGTCAGACTTTGGATACCCTTCTATAAAATAACTTCATATGAAAACTGAACTTTGACTTGCTGACAGCAAATATAAAGGAAGTTATCACTGGTCACAAAGGGAATGTTGTAGTATCACAGAAGTGATCACCATAGGAAGGTCAGGAACTACCAAATTACCAGAACAGTATCAGAGACGCCAATTTTCCCTTCACATGTTTCAAACAGGAAGTAAACATAGTAATTCTACAGGTAAAAACAAAAAATTAAAACCTGGTGCTTCATGCAAATAAAGTATCTTCTCTGCATATTTAATTCAAGCGTAGTGCCTTGCTTAAAAAACTGTGACTTTGCCAGAGCTCAGGACTGACAGGACGCAGTCTGGGACACAACATGGGATCAGCACATCTGGCATACTTGCTGACTGCCACTCCACTGCGTGGCATTGGTGTCCCTGACAGCTCCCGCGGGATGAGCGAAGGGTGTTGATTGAGATGCTCGTCTCTGGTGTTGGCTGCTGTTTGCCCAGGGTAGTGAAGGTAATGCAGCAGTTTCAAGCCAGAGGCATAGGGGTGGTCTGGCTGGAATATTTGTCTCCAGTAAGGGAGCCTGTTTCTGTCTGCTGTCTTAATCATACAGGGAATTAAATGCAGAAGAGTAGAAAGGAGACAGTGCGGAGTCTCTGTTTTGGACTGTTTACTTACATTTTTTCAAAGGGATATTGCCATAATGTTGCCCAAACATTACTCTAAAACTCCCTCTGAATCATTACAAAGATACTGTTTTCCTGGGAAACCTTTGGTTGCACCTTCACATTGTTTAACTCATCCCTGCATATGTTATGCTTGGAAATTTCCTCACGGTTTGCTATTCCCACAGAAGGTCTGAATAGCCGTAATGGTTGTCCATTCTAGCTGTTCCTGTGTGTTCAATCCCAGGGATCTTTCATTAAGCATTATTAAGCATTCAAATCACAAGCTGGCTGTTCCTGGTAAGCTGGCAAGAGTATGAACCAGCTCAGAAAGCAAACTCCTGTCCACTTCATTGAGTTTGCACAGGCCAGAACCGGGTTAAGCAGAGAACTTCCTTTATGCCAAGATGCCAGGATGCTGCCACCTATGTTACATATTAACACTTGTTTGGCATTTCCTGTTGGGCATTTATTTGCCAATAAGTCTCCTAAACAGTACTTCATAGACAATGCCAAAAATAGTGTACATCCTCTAACAACTGACTTGCACAATTTACACACACAGGTCTCCTTTTGCCTATGAAAAGTCAGGTGTTTCTGACTTGTGAAGGTGAATACTGGGCGTGGTGGATGGCTAACGTCAATTTATTACAGCAACTAGACTTTTAGGTTGGCTATATTATCATTAACAAGGGGTCTGTGAGTAGGAACATGCACACTATGAAATAGCTACAGATGTAATTTGTGAATGAAACAATTGCAATATGGGAGCAGAGACCCTGGTACTGCTACAGTTGTATTCTATGCTTTAGAAATGAAGAACAGAACACATTCTTGAAGTTCTAGGACCAGCAATGCTCCCATTTAATCTAAAACAGTATGCATCTCTTTACTCCTGTCCCTGGAGGGGAGCTTAAACTAAAGGATTTGTGAAAGGTTGTCTGTACAGCATTTTTCAGGTGTAATGTTACAGTCCTTTAAAGCACTAGATCTTGTTTTCCTACTGTAAGGTAGCTGCAGCATTGTCAGCACTCACAGCTTACAGGTTGGTGTATTTTAAAAGTCTCAACTGTGGTAATTTTGTCTTGCTTGACAATTTTAGCATCTGTATAAAAAGGAATTGAGATTTTATTTATATATGTGTATGTGACCCTAATACAGCATAACTACAACACAGTAAATAAGACTGATAAAATTTTGTCTACTAAAGGGTATCACAGTTTTTATATGTTCAAGTTTGAACCGGCCCACAGCCATCCTTGTTTACTCAGTTCGTCCAAGTTTAGCAGATCTTAAATCTAATAAGTAGGGCAGAAACACTCTTTTGTACAGTCTCCTCATGGCAAGAAAGCAAGAGATGTTTATGGTGATACCTTTTAAAGATGAATTACTACAATTCTTAACAAGTCACACACAGGAGAGAACTTCAGAGGTAATATCAAATGCAAAATACACATGAATGAATGAATGAATGACCACATGAACAAAGCTTTCTGCAACCTTGGGATAATTTCTGTTACTTGTGAAAATCCGTGTGGATTTAGTAGCTGGACACGCTGTTAAACTATATTATATTATGTTCAGCATGTAGGAAAAGAAGAGTATTGAATAGAAAAACGAGTAATTTGTGTTTGACACAACTGTGTATGTGTATCAAAATGACTGCTCTTCAACTGTGAAAATTACCTTGCTTTCATCAAACAATGCAAAATGAGTAACATTAAGACCAAAAAAAAAAAAAAAAGCCACTATGTTTAGGTTTGTCTTAGAGGAATAAAAACCAGGATTATTATCATAATTATTTCTCTTAAGTAATTTACCTATATGTGAACACATCTGATGCCTTCATATGAACTCCATTCTAGGACGTGCCTTATTTATCAGGTTATATCTTCATATCTTGGATGCACAGGTTCACATGCCCAAAGGATCATGCTGCCCATAGCCCAGCTGCGTCTCAGATTCCCTCAAGTCACGCATGAAGTTTGCAGGCAAAAGTGCAGGTTCAGCCTCAAGTCTTTTTGACAGAGGTCAAGACATTACAGCACCCAAGCCACAATCACGGCCACAAGGCAGCTTTCAAAGGAGAACATCCCCTGATCTGTGCTCCCAGCTAAAAGAAACAAGGTCAGTTTTTCTATCAGCAGCAGACTCAACCTGGAAATTTTAGGTGAAAGGACTATTTTATTCAGATAAACAACGTCACTAAGCATGCACAGGCAAAGTTATCACTCTGGGACACATCAGTTGTACTGCAATGAAGACAGTCTGCTCTGCACGACTTCCAAATTTCAGAGAATGGCATCTCTCTTTTTGTTTTTAGTAATTAATCTTTTCTTGGTTTCATATTCTGTGCAATTACATTAACCCACAGCACATCAGAATTTCATTCTTTCACAGTATTTCAGAACAACATAAACCTTGTTTAACTTCAACATAACTTTACGTTGTCTAAGAGATGATGTACCACCGCATCTTTCATGAGGAAGTGCATATTAGAAAATTACATGATGCATTTTGGCTCCAGCCAGTGTATTTTAGATAAGCCTGCCTGGAAAGAAGCCAAGAAAGGAGACAGTATAAGCTGACATTTTGAGATGCTGATGTTATTTAATTGAAGGATATTTTTTGGACATTATATGAAGCCTGAGATCATCCTCCTTGCCAAAAGAAGTGATAGCTGTAGAGAATTGACTGCAAACAGTTGCTCTTCTCCTTTCATTGTTATGTAACTATTAAGAGAAACATAAAAGTAAAGCACAAGATGGTGTCATTCAAATGTGTATTTGCTCAATTTTTATCAGAGTTGCTTTTCCTCTGTTAGGGACCTCACTGTTGAACCCTTCATTAAAACCACATGATTTCTGAGACAGACAAATTTTATTTGAAAAGAATCATTCCACTGGCAAGAATAGAATGCAAAGTAGTAAGTAGTAGAGATCATGTACATAGATACTTTTTTGTGCAGTTATATTCCTATTGGTACCACAAGTATTCCACAACATTAAAAGGCAAATTTAGCATCAAATATATTAATTACAAGTTGAAATGAAAAAAAAGGAAAAGCCCAGAGTTTTGTTGCAACCTTTAGGAAGACTAATAAAGTCCTAAAATAGGTGTAAAAATTCACACAACTGGTGAATTTTTAAGTCCTGTAAGCTCAAAGAAATGAGTGCATTTTGAAAACTAAGTAACAATGTCATGTATTAATCAAAACCCCTCTCTTTCCCTCTCTCTCCCTTTTCCCTGTATGAATATCTGTAGGACTGTGTAGAAAAGGATCCAAAGACATCGCAGTCTCTCAGATGTTAAACAGAGTCTGACTCTCATTTTAGGACCCTCTCCAAGCACAGCTGTGAGCTTCATAAAGTTTAATATATCCACAGTCAGGCAAAAGGTTACACACATAATCTACCAAAAATTGAGGTGTTTTAAGTAAGAATTTGTTACCCTTAGAGTTACTCACATCACCAAATGAAGAGATCAAATGGGCAGATAACTTCTGAAATCAAATTGCCCTTGCTTTGATGAATTCTCAAAGCATAAATTATCTGCATTGTTACTATTTCACTGTCTATAATCCTTTATTTATTTCAGACTATTGCTACACTGTCTGGAAAATTATGACCAAACTTGTCTACAAGTGCGGGTTCAAAGCACACAATAGAATCTTCTGCTTGGACTATTAATGTGAAGGACAATATTACGGTCATGTTTGAGGAATGGAGTTTACTTCCTTTTTAACAAGCTAACTGATTACTATAATCAGAAAATTTTATCAGTCTAAATTGTTGGTAAATAAGAAAATTATCAGAACTTCCAAACATTGGGTTACCCTACTCTAAGTATCAAAATCAAAATCATAAATACTCCTCTGTAGAGGAAGAGGGCCAGATATTATTCCCCTCAATGGCAAGAATCCCACTGATACCAGTCTGCTAGGAAGGAGGATCAAGTCTGAACAACAGTTGCCAATACTTTCTGTTAATTACACTGTCATTTAGCAGGACTGAAAACATCTAGGCCTTAATTTGCAGTTGCTCATATTTCTTCATACCTTTGTTATGAACTTAGCTTTGCATTGGATCACAGATGTCAATCTCTGATGTTATGATGTTAAAAGAAATGCCCCTCACCAGTTTGTGTTAAATGGCACAGGAAGGCAGGTAATTGTATAGATTTTTTTAAGACATGAAAAAAAAGTTCAAAATTTTCATTATTTTAATAATTCATAGAGCAGGTCATGGTTTAACTTTTACCTGGAGACACAGAATCACAAAATCATGGAGTAAGTTGAATTGGAAGTGACCCACAAGGATTGACTCTAACTCCTGCCCCTGCACAGCACCATCCCCAAGTCACATCATTTGCCTGAGAGCATTGTCCAAATGCTTCTTGAACTCTGTCAGGCTTGCTGTTGTGACCACTTTTCTGGGGAACCTGTTACAGTGCCCAAACATCTTCTGGGTGAAGAATCTTTTTCTAATATCCAACCTAAATTTGCCCTGGCACAACTTCAGGCCATTCCCTCGGGTCCTGTCACTGGTCACCACAGAGAGGAGATCAGTGCCTGCCCCTCCTCTTCCCCTCACAAGGAAGTTGTAACTGCAGTGAGGTCTCCCCTCAGTCTCCTCCAGGCTGAACAGACCAAGTGACCTCAGCCACTCCTCACACAGCTTCCCCTTTTGATCCTTTTCCACCTTTGCTGTTCTCCTTTGGATGCGCTCTAATAGTTTTATATATTTCTTTTATTGTGGCACCCAAGCCTGCCCCCAGCACTCGAGGTGAGGCTGCCCCAGTGCAGAGCAGGGCGGGACAATCCCCTCCCTTGCCCAGGTACAATCAGCTTTTACCTGGTGCCCCCCAGGACAGGGGTGGCTCTCCTGGCTGCCAGGGCACTGCTGACTCATGTTCAACTTGCCATAAATCAGGACCCCCAGGTCCCTTTCCATGGCACTATTTTTCAGCATCTCATTCCCCAGTCATTCTGTACATTTAGGATTGCACCATCCAAGGTGCAGATTTAGCACTTTCCCTTGTTGAACTTCATAAGATTGGTGATTGCCCAGCCCTCGAATTTTTTCAGGTCTCTCTGCACGGCCTCTCTGCCTTTGAGGGAGTCAGTGGCTCCTCCCAGTTTCCTATAATCTCTTAACTTCCTTAGTATCCCTTCCAGTCCTGTGTCCAAGTCATTTATGAAGATATTGAAGAGCACAGGGCTGAGGATGGAGCCCTATGGAATCCCACCAGTGACAGGTCTCCAGTCTGATGTCAGCCCATTCACTATAACCCTTTGTGCCTCACCCGTGAGACAGTTGCTCACCCATGAGAAACACACACATTATGTGTTTCTCCAGCTGTGTGCTGGAAATTTTGTCCAGAAGGGTCCTGAGAGAGACAGTATTAAAAGCTTTGCAGAAATCCAAAAACATTACACAACTGAGTGTGGACAACTCAGCTTTGAGCTTTGAAACACTCAACAAGAGTGCTTTTGTATGAAAGATGATTGTGTATTTATGCAGACAGCTTGAAAGTCCATTCATTTGTCAAATATTCAAAAATGTGTTTATACTACATCACTTGTGCTTAACTTCCTTCTGCTTTACTTGTATCACTGGAAATGCAGTATGAAGCCAATCAAATGTCAAAAGAGCAAACCAGGTGTACATAGTGATGTAAGAAAAGAAAATAGATGAAATTTTTTCTCAGGCTAGCAAAATCAGAGCTGTGTTTTTCTCAGCAGGAACGCTGTACCTAGATTCTAATTAAATTTCTAGTCTGTGTAAGAAAATAAGCTAATAGCTACATACGTTTCCTAACCATTCACAAATACATTATTACTCATATTAAGGATTTCTTGATCTCATTTTATTTTATTTATTTCCCTTTTCAACCTCTTTTGTTCTAACGACAAAAAAAAATATATAGGGATAGGAGGTTGCATGGTCTTATTTTCTTTTCATGTATGGTCACTTAGTACATTTAGAACTGATATATACTTTAACCTTTATGGTACTACCTGCCTCCAATCTCCTGAAAAAATTCAAAACAGAATTGTGAAAATGACATAGAATTGGGAAGTATCACCTTTCATGTTATTTGGCACTTTCATGCAAGACAATCCAGAAGTCACTTTCTGTGTTTTGAGCATCACAAAATAGAGGATGGTCTCACTCTATGGAAAAAAAGACACTTCTTCCTCACAGAGAAGCTTCAGTGAAAGTCTCAGAGGATGTTAACTAGGTCTCCTGGTGTCTTTAATTTACACAAAATTTAGATGGGAGCATCAGCAGAGAGGCACATGAGTTACAACTCTCATGGCAACATCAATTTTTATGCCTAAAGGACTAGGAACATTATAAAGAATCAATACAGTTCAGGAATAAGCCTCAAAACCCAAGATAGCCTTAACAGTTATCTTATAGGGGCTGATTTATTCCTAAAGAAATTTGGTATATCTTTCCAGACAGATATTAATACCCTTTCATACATCATCCACTTTCCTTGACACTTTATTTGCCATTTCTGTGGTATTTATAAAACTTTAAAGCTAATAGCACAACAAATGCAACTAATGGTAGTGCAGATGTATGTAAATCTTGGGAAGAATAAATTATAGAGTGTCACAGTAAACTGAAATTAATGGAACTGAAGCTGAGGGCCTGAGAGCAAATAGGTTTAGCTGTATTAGGAGACTATCCACTCAAATACTGAAGCATATAACCCTCTTGTTGAGGGCTAATTGCTTCTCTAGCATGATACTATACCATGTTTGTAGAAATATATAAAATCTTCTCTAAAAATCAATGGGTGAGCTGAGGCCTGGTCAGCTGCAGCAAAGCAAGCAGGAACCTGAAGAAAAGTAAAAGACTTACCTCTCAGGACTGCAGAAAGGATTAAGGCTTTTATCTATCTATGAGTTGCTAAGAGAAGAGCTCCTAAATCCTGTATGTCCTCAAGGACAGACAAAGTATCCCTGTTCCCATCCTTCCCTTTCATTCAATCAAATTCCATGTTATCTGCTATTTGAGTTTAAACTCCCCTCTGAAAGGGAGTATCCTGACTTGGCCTGTTTCTTACCAAGCAAGCCTTGCCTTTGCACTTTACTGCAGCTGCAGTGAGTGCACTGTTGTTGCAGTCCTTGTCCCCTGTCAAGAAGGAGGCAGCATGTTACTCATTCCAGGTGAAGTGAATCAGCTTTGAGGAAAGGTGATGCTGGTGAGTGCCCAAATGCAGGAGAGAGAATCACAGAGTTGGAAGGGACTTCAAAGGTCACCCAGTCCAACCTCCCCACCATGGGCAGGCACATCTTCAGTTAGACTTTGTTGCTTAGAACAACCTGAACTCTGCTGCTAAACCGAAGTAGAAGGGATGGCTACGTAGAACGGGTGGCTGTTTATTTTATTAGCAGCCTTGTCCTTAGCTGGACAGGCCTTAGTATGGAGTGAAGGAATAATTCCAAAGAAACTGGATGTTGAGATAACAGAAACTTCCTTGTTGAATGAGACTGTCAAGGAGAATGATACAGCAAAAAGCCTGTAGTACTATCTTTGCAGTTAGACTGATAGGAAAGTACTATAGAGCTTAAAATTCTCTTTTTTGTGTCCATTCTTGTTTGAAAAATGACAGTGTGCTTAGGAGACCACACTTACGGAGTATCAATTAGTAAAACAAAACCAAAACAGTAATACAGAACAGCAAACCCCTTAACCTGAAGTAATATCACTCTTAACTATGATCTAAACTTCCCCTGCAGGAAAACAGAAAGCCAGGGGTTTTCTTCTAGTCTAATGACCTTGCCTTGCATCTTGAATCTTTGAAAAACAACAAGGAAAGGAAATATGTAACAACCCCTCCAGATTTGTCCAGCAAAGCTGGATATACGGTCAGACTTCAAACTGTTCTCTAGATCAACTTTTCTGTATTAATTTTGTTTAGCTCCACCATCACTGCAGCTGTGGACTCTATTGCCCAGGACTTTCATAAGCGGATGACCTCCCAGACTTTGAACATAAAAGAGGAATGCAAAGTATAAGGGGTACATCAATGCCTTATCAACTCTCACAAGCTCATCCATATCTGACAAGATAGTGTGTGTAGAAAACTTTCCTGAAACCATGTAAAATACCCATATCTGTTTACAGATATGAGAGCAGACGATATTAAATATCTTCCATAAGAACTGCCTTCAGTTCATTTATTCATCTTTTATCTCTGTCTCATCCTTCTCTCATCCATACAGGCTTAAAATACATGTGTGGAGAAAACATAGTAATTTGAATGTCAAACTATGTAGTAAGTCATACCTCTAAAACTTACTTTTATAGATTATTTCTGCAGAGGTATATTTCATATTTTCATTATAAAAGGATTCTAAGAAGAAGAATTGATTACTTAGAGTTGGAATGATGAAAGCATAGCTAATAAAGCACCTGCCCCCCTATTTCTGATGTTTCTCATTGATTCTTTACTCTTAAAAATACTTCCACATATTTCAAAATGTATATACATTAAATACATTTCACACAATACTTGCCTTGTTCTTTTTCTCCCACAGCTCAGTCACTTGTTCAGAAAATGCTGTTCCGCTTATCAGCAGCAGCATCTCCTGACTCTTTGCAAGCAGCAGTACCTTTCTATCTAAATCTTTAAAGTAGCCTGTCTGTAGATGGCAAGGGAGCCTATCAGGAGCAAAAGCTGAGACCTTTCTTGTGAAATTGTGCTGCCTGAGCAGTTCTGGTGGATAAGCTTAAAGGGACATAATCCATCCCTGGTGCTCCCCTTAGTACTTGTCTGCCTTTCGTGGATGCACACAATTCCTCCATCACTCGTTTCACCAGAACCTGCTTAGTGCTGTTCCATGCACAATTACCACTGACATGGAACCACTAATAAGCTCTGCAGAGAAGACAGAAAAATATCATTGCCAGAAGTGGGCTTGTAATTTGCAGTTAATAACCCAGAGCTGGTTGAAAAAGGGCTAACTCAGTGGAAGCATTGGAATCCAGCAGAAGCATTCTCTCTCCATGTTGTACAATTTGTTCCTCAGTTTTTATATTAACAAAATGAGTAACTGAAATATTTGGACATTGTCCATTCTATTCACGTAATTTTTGCATTAGAACATTTCTCAAGGTATTAGTTTGTCCTTATTCCGACCATTACATTTTGAAATGCTGTAACTCTGAGGAGTACAGGAAGTCAATTTCTCAACTACTATCATGAGTGTGTAATTCAGATTTCCACTAATTTTTGGTAAAGGAGAGGAAAGGTCCTTGGTGGCTGTGACAAAGGTTGCTATATGCAACGCAGTTCTCTTGATAGTCTGACAGGTTCTTAAAAGAAGAACAACAAAAAACTGCTCTTTGTGTCTCTGAACAATCACACTAACCACTGCTTATGTAATAGACTAGGAAACTGATTTGTGTTTTAAAATTATTTGTTATAAAGGAACAGAACTCCTTTTACTGTGTGGCCATCAACAAAGAAATGAAAAAGCAGTAACTTCAGATGGGCTTGCTTCAATAATGGATTTCCAAATGTATTTCAAACTAAACAAAAGCAAGCAAGCAAACAAAGGAAAATTTGAATCAATGTCATGATGGGTGACTTTTTGGGAAGAAAAATTAAAGATTAAAAAAGTAATTTCAGGGCCAGCAAACACTCTGACCACATAAAGTCATTTTGCCTCTCTGTTGAGTTGCTTAATTTTTTTCATTGTGTTTTCATTTTGAAACAAAAAGAGATTTATTATTAAATGAAAAATCAGAAACTTTAGATTTACTGAGTTTTCTCTGCCTTATCTGGGGAAAAGCCATGTGACAATTACCAGAAAGAGTTCATTGAAAGATGTTAATTCCAAAGGACTTTAGTCTGATCTAGAAAGAAACAAGAAAACCAGCTCTGTGCAAACCTTGGTAACAAGAGACCAAAGACCTTATTACAATCCTATCAAAAACTCCAGGAACTAAAATATACCTAAAATGCCTATATTAGAATAGTTGCATAATTTCACAGATTCTCCCTTTGATTTCACTTCCCCAAATATTTTAACAACAAAGAAAAATATTCAACCCTCACAATAATCTAAACAGTTGTGTCAGGTTTTAACTTAGGTAAAAAGGTAATATATAAATGAATAATGCCCCCCGCCCCGAGATGGTTAAATTTAAGAAGGAGCAAAAACTCAAACTCTCTGCACGTAGAAAAACAAGGCTTCTAACAAATCAAATGACTTCTTGAATTTTTTTTTTCCAACTGCTCTCAATGGCAAAATTTCAACAGGTTTCAGTGGGAACAGGATCTGATTGTCGCAGATGGAACACGGTGTATCTGAAACTTTGTCTTTTAGGTTCATTTTGCAATGCACATTCATGATAACAGTTAATTCCACTAGTCATTTCTTATTCTACTAAGCCCATGCTGATTTCCCATGCTGAAAGAGAAGACATATAGAAAATGAAAACCTTCCCTACTGACATGGCAAATAATATGTAGTTGGGAAGAAGGAACTAAGGCTGAAATATTCTTCAGTGAAGTAACAGAGGCTGGTAGACTTGAACATATAGAGATTTCAAAAAGCAAATTCAATAAAATCCATTAAAGACCGTCTCAAAACTGATGAAAAACTGCAAGGGATATATCTGTGATAATGGTGACCTTCACTGCTTTCAAGAAATGTAGTTATCTTATTAGTGATTTTGCTGGTGTAAAGTGAGATTTAGATGCTTTCACTTCTGAGTGAAAATTGTGAAGTACATGGGACACAATAGGTTTTACCCAGGCAAACAGGCTGCTTTCAAAAGAGAAAGTTAGGAATTTTTGCACAATTCAGAAATTGCTAGACATGTGTGAGGACTGAACTGACAGTTCATGCTATTTTATTCTTTTCAAGTTGGAATTACTCTGGAAATACTGTTTTTCAATTCACCATCAAGTCATAAGACACACATGCATGCAAACATCTGTATTTAACTTTTCATTCACACATCCAATAAGTAATGACAAGTACAGTCCCATAAAATTAGAGAATAGTCTTATTTATTCTCATTTATTCTTCCTAAACCATCTGTTATGGTAAAACAGCATAGTATCTTCATATTCTACATAACAATCCAGTCTTTTAGGAAAATGAATTAACATCAGTCTTAGAATTTGTGTATCTGGCCATTGCTTACCTTCACCTTTACTTTGCCTTTCTCTGAATTTTCAACACTACTATCTCAAATAGTGCTTCCACTTATGTAAAATTTTTTACAGTGGTGTGCTGGCTCACAGTATTTTTTATTGTATCCAGCTCAGAAAGGTGATGGACTTGTATTGGTTCTGAACAACTTTATAATTTTGCTATCTTCTTAAATCATAATTTATTCCAAAGTAATTGAAGGGTGATTAGGATTTTAAGAATAATGAAAATTTAGAGTGTTGGGAAATCCATGAGCAAATCATGAATCTAGTTTCTTGAAGTGAAAGGAAAAAAAGAAATTATTTTTAAAATTCAAACACTTAGATTCCTAGTTAATGCAATAAAGAATACTGTATACATGAGCGGGTTCCCATTTTTCATCTGTTAAAACTCTGAGTTTTTAATCTAACAATATTGTTAACTTAACAGTTAAATTTAACAGAGAGATTATTGTTCTTCATTGCAATTTTTATATTTTATTGCTGTTATATGCATTTGAACACATCCTGAGTACCTTTTTCATCTATTCCTGTTAATATTTTTTCCTTTATATCTTAACTATGATTAAACAAAGAACAACAATTTATGAACATACTACTCTTACAGTTTCACTGTTATTTCTTTTCAATTCTCTGTCAAAATAGTCAGAACTACATTAAAATCATTTGCATGTTGTCTCTTATTACCTGTGTTTTGGAGCATACAATAGGTGTCAGTAATTCTTGGTCTATTTCTAATATACATTTAGATGTATAATAACATTTTACTATAAAAAATTTTCTATATACTCAATAAAAGCCATTGAGCATGTGCATGTCTGAGTCTACACACATAGCTCTTATAAGCTCAACTAGAGAAGTTATTTGCAATATTTCTAATGATTGCAAAAAATGCCAGCAAGAGCAATCCATTCCATAAAATAATACAGAGCATTCATGTCCATTTTGTTCCTGAGAGCCATTTGGTTTAAATGTTATAAATTGATATAGAAACTACAGTTTGAAACATTTGTTGCTCACAGCAGGACTTCTCCAAGTTGCCTTTCAATAGGAAAGCCCTAGTGTACCAATGAGTATCAGCTGACTCTTCAGAGCAAAAGTTTCTAGCTGAATTTCATTGTGCACAAATTCTTCTGTTATCACACGGCCAGACAGTTCCTGGAAGGTGAAGCACTGGTAGATTCTCCTGCCACAGTGGTTCAAACTTGTCCCTCCTTCCCTGCAGAGCAACTTTCAGGGACTGGTTATAGGTGGTTCACTGCTAGGGAGTTCCCCATACTCATGAATTTTTGGGTGATTTCTGCATAGCTGCCTTTCTAGAGAGATCTTTTGAAGCCATGAAAAAAGGCAGAATGCACTTTTTCTAACTCTTGCTGCACTTATGCACCTTTACAAAGGCTTTAGGTAAGAGGGGTACAAACTGAGACAGTGCTCCCATTTTCATCAGGGTCTAGAAAAACAGTATCAGAAAAAAATGTCTTTCTACCAGCCTCAAAAAGGGAAGTGAACTGTCTACAGTAATCATATTATTCATCTCAAGATGTTTCTCTTAGTATGCAGTTTGCTAGAGTCTTCCAGAGGATACAGGAGAGTCCTTGTAAAGAAACACAGCAGCTGCCACAACTCTCAGTGGAGACAGGTAACCTCATTTTCAGGCTGTTAATACAAGGAGACACTGTTTTACTGTTGTGTGCCCTACCCCAAGAGTTGCAGGGCAGTGATTGTCTTTTCTTGGCCTTGAATGCCCCCAGATGCCTGATCTGCTCTACAGCTGAAGTACACCAGCAAGACTCTTGTTTTCCTCCCCCTGACCTTTTCCACTTTTGCCTCCAGCTGCTCCTGACAGGACCTCGTCCGCTACCAGCTACTTCTTTGTAAAGCTACCCCACGCTTGGTGTTGCCTGACAGAGATGGTGGAGTTCAGTTGCTTCTTGGACTAAAAACGGAAACAGCTTACTCTTCCTGTGGACATATGGCAGGAGTCCATGCAAAGTGCCTTCTTTATTGCACAGCAAAATGACAATGAAGCAATGCTGAATAGCTAGAACACACATTTTTAATGAAGACTGCCTTCAGTTGCCTTGTGCCTGTGATGTTTCTGAACAAACTTTTTTCCACATCATTTTACATATATATATATATATATATATATATATATATAAATCAGTTATTTATAAAGACAGTTAGTTATGAGAAGTAGTCTCAGAAAGTGCCAGGCATACAATAGGAGGACGAGTACTTGTAGACCTTTTTATCAAAAGTTCTATATTTCTTAAAAGTCCCAAATCTTTTGCTAGGACTTGTTTAACTTTCATATTACCCTATTCACCTTGTGGTCAAAGTTGGAGAATTTAGTCTCCAAATACAATTTGGGCAAGATAATATTTTCAATCAGACATCACATTCTGATGATTTACTGGAAAGTAAAATAACTTAAAATTTTCAATAGAGATAAAAAGTAGCACTAGGGAATATTTCAGTAAACTCCTTCCTGCACCCCATGTTGTAGGTTGAAGTCCAAGTATGGACACACTGGAATTGATTTTTGGAGGATAAATGCACATGACTAGAATCATCAGTCTATTACATGTACTCTACACTGCTGACAATTGCTTTGTTTTGTGTACCATGTACAAGGAAATGACAGAGGTCTTTGTCCAGGTACAATCCTGCGATCTACTCAGAGAAGCTGTTTTCTACGTTCTATGGTTTGAATAACTGACTGGTGGAAGCCGTCTCCAGATTTATGATGGACTGCTGAATGTTTTATTTCCACTTTTTGTTTTGCTATTCTGGTCTTTTGAAATTTATTTTCACACTGAGGGACATAAGTGTTATTGCCTTTTTGCTGTAGTTTGTAAAGTCCGGTCATCCTCCAATACCTGATCTTTAAAAAAATTACATTTCTTATTTATGTCACTGCAATTGCTAAGAAATTAGAATTTATTTTGTTTATGTTATGTTCTTTTCAGTGCTATATTTTCTATACTGCTTAGTGTTCTTTCACCTCTTTTAACAGAGTCCAACAGATGATGAAGGTTTTCAGAGTGGCTAAACCTGTCTGGCTACACAACCATATGTTCACTTTTCTAACTTTGCTTCAATGTTCTTAATCCAGATGGTGGTAGAATGAATTCTGTGTTTTAGTAAACTCTAGATTTTTTGCTGCATCTTTATGTGTTTTTCAGACAGCAAGCCAAAACAATTTGTTATCGTGGATTCAGAGCTTTTTCTCCTCTTTTGTACTGCATTGCTACAATGCTTTGCTATTCTTAATTTCATTCTTTCTCTATTTTGCTATCATTTTATCTCCTCTTAAGATACACAAGACAGAACCTAACTTTTATGGTCTATTCTGTTTTCTAAGATACTGTCAGAGCACTAGAACTACTGATGCGCTTTGTGATGTATAGGATACCTCCTCCATCTACACTGTCTTGCTCTATCATGTCAGTGCTTTTTAGATTATGTATAGTCTCTAATGAGAGCAGTGAATGTTGAAAGTCTCTCTCATGTTCTTGGAAGGGAGTGGTATTTCTGTTGTAAGCTGGAATGTGATCTTGGTCACTATATTGTGACTTTCTGGTGATTTTAGGCATGGGACTCACATTCAACTGATGGCTCTAGAAGTTGAATAATAGGCCTTCTGGTCATCTGGACATTTTCAGCAGTGACTTTTCCATGATGCTTTCCGAAACTCATGATCAAACCTACCTGATGTGATAATTTTATTCTAAAGAGCAAAGAGTATTCCTTTCAAATATATTCACACTCTCTCACTGAATCTTTAACGGACCTTTATCAAAAGGATCAGATTGCCACTCTTCTGTTAACCACAGCTCCCTGGATAAATCAAGCAGTATGTTCTCAATTGTTAGTAATAGGTAGTAACTTCGTTTCCAGGTGCTATTCTGCAGCTTTGAATGAATGCAAAACCTTAGTAAGAATAGCTGTTCCCAAGAATCTGATTTCATAAAAAGCTCTACGTTGAAGCACTTTCTTCATCCACTGAAACAAAACAAAGATGTTAGGATTCTCATTCATGAAAAAACAAATATGCTACCTTCAGAATAGCCAAGATTAGGATACTAGTTTGATACTAGTATTAGAACAACCACATTATAGATATAGTTTTTCAGTTTTTCCTGTTAGTGTTCTTCCATTTTAAGAACATAATTAAGTATCCACTTCACCACAAAAGTGTTAATTTTACAGTCAAGTAATTTCAGGCCTAAGGAGTGTGGGGTCTAGAGAATCAAATTCTGATACACTCTTGGAGATCAGTCTATTTCCTAAAGAATTTGTTTTCTCTTTTATTTCCTAATAAAAAATATATTAATCTAGCAGGTGTATTTCTATAAAGAAGGTTTGACTCTAGTGTATGATTCAATTTCTGCCATTGCTTACCCCCCACAGACAACTCTTGAAAATAGTGGCGGGTGAAAATACTGAAATTTCTTCATATTTTTATTAACACTTTTCCTTAGTAACTGCAGCAGGGCTGAGGTAAATCCATTTTGGCAGTTCCACACCATGTGTAGGGAGGTCTGTTTCGAATTTGCAGTTGTTATTTATGTGTCCAGTTCACTAACATGGTTCCTTGTATTGCTGATGAAGGTCCATAGTAACTATTCTTAATGATTATTTCCTCACATAGTACTGGGATTTTCCGAAAGGGTCAAGGCTTTTTTTTCCCCTATGAACAGACCTTGACATAAGCAGCACAAACTTAGATTGCACCAGTCCATTTCTGCACCTCTGCACTGTCAGTACTGCATTACAGATGTATTCCCGATCCCACTGTGATTTAACTGTTGTTGATTTAACAACACAGTGGCAAATCTGGCTGCTGTCTTCACGTGTTATGTGCACACTGAGAGTCTTAAAATCTGTTAAAGCCATACTCCAGGCAGTCTTCTTTGCATTACAAGGCTTTATTCCTTAGTCACCTTCATATTACTGCTCTTCTTAGGGGAGCCCACAACCCTAGAATACAAAATGTGTATGTACCTTAGCCTCTTACACTGTTACAAGCTTGTTATCGTCTTTGTGCTTTACATGTTTCTTTACCATGCTGAATAATCTTAACCATTCATGGTGTCTACACTTTTAATTCATCTTTTTCCAACTTTCCTCTCGTGTTTCTTGGTGTGATGACTCCGTATTTCTGTCGTGAACTGCAATTCTGAACACTGTTATGTTGTTTCCTCTCTAGGATGTGTGACATTGTTCTTCTAAAAGCATTTTTGCAGGGATGGACTGTTTTTCTCAGCTATTTTTCCAGTAATCTTGAGTTATGTGTGCCAGAGCCGTATGTGAAGTATCTGGTCTTGTGCATTGACAAAGATGGATATTGGGCTAGAGGAATCTGTATTCTAACCCAGTAAAACCACATTCATATTCTTAAGCATCACAGAAAGGGACCTGGGGGTCCTGGTTGATGGCAAGTTGAACACGAGTCAGCAGTGCCCTGGCAGCCAGGAGGGCCACCCCTGTCCTGGGGGGCATCAGGCCCAGCATCGCCAGCCGGGCAAGGGAGGGGATTGTCCCGCTCTGCTCTGCACTGGGGCAGCCTCACCTCGAGTGCTGGGGGCAGGTTTGGCTGCCACAATGTAAGAAAGATATAAAACAATTAAAGAGTGTCCAAAGGAGGGAGTGATGACAGTGAAGGGCCTTGAGGAAAGCTGTGTGAGGAGTGGCTGAGGTCACTTGGTCTGGAGTTCAGCCTGGAGGAGACTGAGGGGAGACCTCACTGCAGTTACAACTTCCTCCTGAGGGGAGGAGCGGGGGCAGGCACTGATCTCTTCTCTGTGGTGACCAGTGACAGGACCCAAGGGAATGGCCTGAAGCTGTGTCGGGGAAGGTTTACATTAGATATCAGGGGAAGGTTCTTCACCCAGAGGATATCTGGGCATCAGAACAGGCTCCCCAGGGAAGTGGTCACAGCACAAGCCTAACAGAGCTCAAAAAGAGTTTGGACAATGGTCTTAGGCACATGGTGTGACTCTTGTAGTATCCTGTGCAGGGACCGGAGTTGGACTCTGATCCTGATGGTTCCCTTCCAACTCATATTCCATGATTCCATAAAATGCCTTTGTCATCAAATCAAGTCGTTTTCCTTTTCTTTGTAAAACTGTCATTATCTATTAAAAATTCCTGAAAAATGGCTAACACTGAAAAACATCAATAGAAGGTCAATAGAAGTGCACAGATAGGAAGATTATGTTACCAAAAAAGGGCATGGGGTAGTAATCTCAGTTGCAGCAGTTTTTTCACCTATTATGTGAGTAGCATAGGTGCTGCCTCACCTTGAGTGCTGTGTGCAGTTCTAGGCCCTGCAATGAAATAAGGACATGGAGGTACTCAAATGCATCTAGGAGAGATCAACAAAGCTGGAGAAAGAGTTGAATGGGATGTCCTGTGAGGAGAAACTGAGGCATGACCTCCTTCCTCTCAACAACTTCTTGAGGAGGGGATGTGGAGAGGGAGGTGCTGAGTTCTTCCACCTGGGATGCAGTGATAACATGCATAGAAATGGGTCAAAGCTGCATCAGGAGAGGTTAAGACTGACATTATGAAACATTTCTTTACTAAGACAGTTGTCAAACCGGCTTCCTAGAGAGGTGGTCAGTTCCTTATGCCTGTCTGTGTTCAAGAGGCATTTTGCAAATGTCCTTAAAAGCATGCTTTAACTTTTGGTCAGCCCCAAATGGATTAGCCAATTAGATAGTGATTGTTTGTAGGTTCTTCCAGCTGAACTATTCTATTCTATTCTGTTCTAATATGCTGTAACCTATAAAAACACTATTAGCAAAGCCTATAAGATAGACATCAAGGCATCAGATAAAAGAAACTTATTGAAGAAAATACCCCTTTTCCTATCCTGCATAAAATCACTTAAAAGATTTTCTTCATAAATAGTCAGACATTCTGTGAAGTTTGTGATATAAAGCACTTTCCTGATGCTTGTGTTTAGGGTATATTGTTTTTGCAGTGGCCTGAAGCAAAAGGGAGCCTAGAAAGAAAACAACTTTAGATACTGTCCAGGCTTCAGCCACTACCAATTTATTGAGAAATAAAACCATGCACAGACAAAGACTTCAGTACTGCATCCAGCTCTGGGGTCCCCAGCACAGGAAGGACATTGACCTGTTGGAGTGAGTCCAGAGGAGAGCCACGAAGATGATTAGATGGGTAGAGCACCTTGCCTGTGAGGAAATGCTGAGAGAGTTGGGATTGTTCAGCCTGGAGAAAAGGCGGCTCCAGAGAGATCTTATTGTGGCCCTTTGCTCCTTGAAGGGGTCTGCAAGAAAACTGGAGAGGGACTTTTGACAACAGCAAAAGTAGTGATATGACAAGGGGAAATGGCCTTAAGCAGAAGGAGGCTGCATTTAGATTAGATATGATGAAGAAATTCTTTACTGTAAGAGTGGTGCACTGGAACAGGTTGCCCAGAGAAGTTGTGGATGCCCCATCCCTGGAAGTGTTCAAGGCCAGGCAGGATGGGGCTTTGAGCAATCTGGTCTAGTGGAAGGTGTCCCTGCCCAGGGACAGGGGCATTGGAACTACGTAATCCTTAAGATCTGTTCCAACCTAGACCATTCTATGATTCTATGATGCAAGAATGCTCTTTTACAGAAGATAAGAAATCCCAATCTTTGTTTGCAGAAGAGAAGTAATGAAAAAATAGTCCCAGGAAGCTGTGGCTTTGTTCACAGCTTCTTATCCATTTCAGCAACATTTCATTTCTCTATGTCTGAGACAGCAGACCTACTGAGCCTGCCTGTGGTCTGGGAGAATAGAATTGCATGGCTCCTCTCAGCAAGTTCAAAAGAAGGATGAAACAATTCATGATCTTCTGAACATCTCTTTTGAGGATATGATACTTAAGAGTTCTTAAGACAGGCAGAGTAATTTCCATTTCTCAGCTCTGGAATATGACTCTGAATGACTTGATAGAAAGGTATAGGTAAGAAAATGAAGCTATTGCCAGTGAGATCGAAAAGGAACCAGACATTAGTAAGGCATAATCAAAGTCAATAATGCAAAAGATTCAATACTGTCAGATTTAGTAACAACATAATCTTGAGTGTCAGATAACAGCACATTCCTTTGAATACTTTCAGCCATTTTTGCACACTGTATTGCAGAACAATCGAACATATATTATCATTTGACTTCTACAGATTGTGCACTCAGACACAATGTTCTCTTCCCTGGCAGATGAATATCAATTTGGTGAGGATAAAGTTTATTTCATGAACTGGATGCTAGAGATAATTGTTGACTCTGGGACATTTCATCTAAAAGGACATACCTCTACTGGCACATTTAAATCCAGCTGCCACAGTGTTTATCAACTCTCCTGTTACTCAGCCACATTCCTCGAGGCACAAAAAGAGATAATTCTTTGGTTCCCTTTCACACTAAATTAATTATGGAGGTAATAATCAGAAAACAGACAATGTGCACCTCCTCCAAAGTTACACAGAGATTCATTGGGAAGTAAGGTGCAGCAAGTGTGAGATACTTTTTCATTCTTGAATTGATTTTGGTAACCAGTGGATATCATGTTTGTTGTGTTATTAATTAGTAACAGACTTGGGTTCCTGGAGTCAGACTTCAATGCAGGAATGAACCATGATGCTCCCTAGAGCTTCATACTGGTGGTAAAGTGATATATTTCCTGTTGAGATGGTCTTTCCATTCTTCCTCCTCAACCAGTTTCCCGTGATACTTTTCTAGAAGTAGAGTCATAGAGAGAGACAGGACTGCTCTGGAAAGCAGCTCTGGGGTTTTTTGGACCAACCACATGCACTGAGCAGGTCAGCCAGAGTATTTTATCAGCACGTTCTTTCATGGCACTCCCATGCAAACAGGGAAATGTAGCTCACATGAATCCTCTGGGGCTCTTTTTCTGCATTTACCCCAGAGACAGTGTTGTGCTACAACACAGGTGAGCACTTCTAGCCCAGGGTGCAGGGAAAAACTGAGCCAAGAGGACTGTGTCTACTGTTCCTAGGAGACTGGAAGATAGATGGTATTTCACAACTAGGGGAAAGGAAAGAAGTCAGCAACTGATACCCAAAAGAAGAACAAAAAAAAAAACGGGAAAAAAAAAAAGGAAAAGAAAAGCAAAACCCATGCAACTTTAATTGATCTTTTTTTGACAGGTGCTCTACATTTTCTGTGTTCATCTTCGGACTAGCCAATGAACCAGGACACCTAACTTTATACGCAAATGGGAAACAACAAGTCCTGCCCTGATTCAGCCTTATTTGTAAATTTCAGTTTTTCCCCAAGCTGTACATGATGCTTCATGCTATCACTGATATCAAGAATCCAGCAAGCAGATCTTCCCAGTCATGCTCTTAGTGTGAACTGTGAGGAAACACCTTTGATCTTGGCAATTTCTTGTAAACCAAAACTCACAAATACATGTGTTGTCCTCTAGAACAGTGTAAGGTGACATACAAAGGATGCAGACCCTGAGATTATGAAGTGTCTTTTTTTTCTTCTTTCCCTTTTCAATGGTGTCATATTTTGTGGTACTATTTACAATAAATTAAAACACTAAAAGTTATCTGGACTAAAGATTTCATTATTAAAGTTTATTCTCTTGTTAAATAATTCATCTGATGTCTATTTTTAATGTACCTTTCAATTTCTGCAATTTTCCATCAGTAGCTAAACTTGTTAGGCAAACAAGGATAAACACACCAGATATTTTTATTGCGAATATAGTGTATATTTGTTTTTCAGACGGAAGATACATTGATGCTACTTTTGTTTCACTTTTTCTTTTTTTTTTTTCCTTTGCAATTTGGATATATTTCAGGTCTATATTTATATCTACTTCATTTACAATAGATCTCAAGAACTAAAAATGAACTGTCTCTCTGCATGGTATGGTGACAACCTAAGAGCTAAACAAAGAAAACCTTGTACCCTAAAGAATATGAGGCTTTGTAACAAAATTGCTGAATATTTTGGTACTGGTAACAGGCTTAACATAACAAATAGTTATGAAAAAAGTCCTCTGATAGCTGTTTCTTCCTTTCCAAGTTTCAAACCAAAGACAATTCAGCCATGAAAAAATGCAGATGTTGCAGCTTGTGTTCTGGTGGTGTTGAATAGCTGTCTAGAGGGAGCTGGTAATAGTCAACAGCAGTTCAAATCTTAAGCACAAGATACCAGTTGTACTACACTGGCCACTGTTCTTTAAGGAACAAGGCATATTTGTGTCAGGATGGTGAAAAAAATAATTTCCCTTTATTCAGCAGCAACATTGATAACTCTTTTTGCAATTCTCACTTGTGTATAAACAGCACTACACCCATGTTGACCTGGGTTCACTAATCTTCAATATGACTGAGTCAACTTGGAGCTGACCCTTAGCCAAATCTGAAGAAACTCATACAGGCCCTGATGGCTTCAGATCAAAGTTATGAACAAACAGAGCTGTTTCTGGTTTCACTTAAATCTAAAACTTGAGATGATGAAACTTACATGAAATTAAATAGACCAAATATTTTAATTAACCCCTTTGGGAACTTCATCAAAACTTCACAGAGCCTTGCAAGTAAAGACACCGAATATAAATAAGGGATGTCCAAGCTACCAACCTCAGAAAAAAATGTGAATTGCCCATTCCCATCAAGGATATTCAAGTTAGATAGATAGTTAAGCCTATTTATATTGTGCAAGAGAACCTCCGTGTATCTGCATATACAAAACTGATTTTAACAGTGGTATTTACAGATCCTGCAAGTAACCTTATACCATGCAACTGATGTGATTGAGCATATTATGGCCTCAGTGTGTTGTACAATTTGATTAATAAAGCCAACTAACATTTATAAAATCATATATTAACTGCAAAGATATCTAATGAACTTACTATTCTATTTCAAACTCTTACATGTAATTTTTACCTTTTTATGTGTATTATCAAGGACTGTCTGCATAATCCAAAAGCCCAGAAAAATGATAATCATCTGTCAGCAGTACATTAGGGGCTCCCTATATCTGCCATGCTGAGGAAAAAAACTATTCAAAGTTTTCATAGGACTTTTCGTGTTCTGGTATAGAGAACAGGCAATAGAGAGGTTATGAAGGGTCCACCCAGTTCTTCACTTATTTTCACTGGGTGAGACAATGGTAGTAGATGGTGCTCCATTTATATCTGGGAAGAAATAGTAGAGGTTCATTAAGTAGCCTACTCAAAGATGAAGCACATTGCTGCTTTTCAAACTGCCTGACTAATGCCTACTCGCAAAGAGTTAATTGATGGGGAGGAATTGCACAGTAAAGACATCCTTCCACTCCTAGATTTCAACCTTGATGGTCATTTGCTTTAGATACAACTTTTCTGACTGCCACACAAGTGAATTAGCAATTTACTAAAATATTTTGTTTCCTGCCTTGTCCTTTTTGTCTTTAACCTAGGGTGCTGCTGATGAAACAAAATACTTGGAATCGTTGGCATTAAATTTTCTTTTATTCTCTCCCAAGAAGACACAAATTTAAGAAGGCATGGTTTTGATGTTAGTGCTTATTTTTACATACTTCACACTGCAACTCCCAAAGGAGTAGCTCTCCAGTCATTTAATTTGTATCTCTTGTCTTTCTGGGACTTTTGAATTGTACTCCTAAGAGCTATATTAAGAAAGAAAATAAAAAGTTTTCATTATGCATTTTGAACAAGGCAACTCAGAAAATTTCTGGCAGTAAGTTACAATAAAATGGCAGAGAATTCTTTTATTAAAACAAGGAATCTGTTCAGGACAAAAAAGGAAGAAAGGGGAAAATGCTCCAGGTGGTAAGTTATTCCCACAATAAATAATGGGCTGAGGTGTAAGAAACTTGAGGTGTTTGTGAGGGGAAGTACACTGCAACTTCTTCAACCTGATTCCATAACTTGAATAATTTTTAATGTATTTATAATTTCAAAAATATGAAGTGGCTTTACTGACTTTGCTCTGCATATCTCTGATGAAAATATGTATTTTGCATGGTAACAGCTGAAGAAATACCAGAAAACAAAGGTGTACTGCTTCTAGCCTTGAAAAGTTCAAACAATAGATATAAAAAACGGACACCAAAGAGATTTTGTGAAGAAAATATGAACAATTTCTCTATATTTCTGGTTCATGTTTTTTTAAAACAGGAGACCCATAAGTAAAATAGGTCACAGGAGTTTAGCTGGGATAGAGTCTCTGCTGCATGTTTGTTCTATGTCACACAGAGCAGAAATGAAGTGACTTGGTGTTACTACAGTCTAAACACAGCACAACAGCATCTGTCAGCCCAGGCACAAAAAAGAGTACTGTCACCGAAACCCACTATACTTTGTTTATACATGTCATTTTAAATACAGCTAGGCCTTTACATGCAAGGTGCTCTATCCCTCTAATCATTGTTTTACTTCACCTCTGGCACGAGCCCAATTTTCCTATTCAGAACTTGATAATACTGACATATTTCAAGTAATTTTTATAAGAACTTACTATCTAGTGCTTTCTAATGCATCTCAGACTTGGCCCAGCCAGCAAAGCTGAAGGATTAGTCATTTCCAGCATTTTTGTGTTTTACTAGTAATGGCACTGCCCCATAAATACTTTCCTCCTGTGTGAGAGTAGTAATCCATAATCTGCACATCAGGTTCAGTGAAGAAAACCTCTTGTGTTTTTCCAGTTACATTTTTGCTGAGGCCTAAATTTGTGTTACAGAAAGACTAGAAACTGGCCTCAACACAACTAAGGTCAAAGGAGTTTCCCTCTGGACTTTTGGCATGGGTGAAAATTAGAAAGTTTATCCTAATCCTAGATGTTCATTTAAGGAACTTCAGTGCTAATAAGCCATTGAAATTCAGAAATAGCTGCTCAGCTCTCAGTGTGCGAGGACCCACGAGTATTCATAATGAATACATCAATATCACTATTGACTTCAATGGAAACAATAGCTGAGTTTCAAAGAAGAAAACTTTTACATTAGTTTGCCTTAAAATACTCTGTGGAAAGATCACTTGGTGACCTAAATTGAATGTCCAAAATAAGAAGGAGCAATGCCAAAAACAAACTTAGAATTATGTATGAAAGAAAATAGACAAAAGAATGAAAGACTACAGAAAAGACACTAAAATTTAGTGAGATAGGAAAATTTAAGAATTAGAGATGTATGCAATCCAGATCACTGGAAATATGAACACACCTAACTTCATCTGGCCCCAAGTCTATCTGAGAGAGAGAAAAAAAACACTGGATACCTGATTTACATTAAAATGAAACATGAAATTGAACTGTGTGGCACTAATTCATCAAAATCTGACTATCAGAAAATTTATACGAAGCATGAATAGCATGTAAAACTTATAATGGTAGAAGATACTTGTTTTACCTTTGTTGAACTAAGCTGTGATGAAAATAATATTCAACATGTTTGAACACTTAGTAAGAAGTGTCTACATAGAAGATTTTTTTTTAATGATTATATTATTTCAAATTAAGTGTCCCTAGGTTTCTTTACAAAACTAGGGGTAAAAAAGGTACAATACTAGTGGTAAAATTTTATTTACATGGAAATTAAGATTTTTTTTTTCTCCTGTCTCAATTAGTTATGTGCTGGCCTTAAAACGTGCAAAACAAAATAAGAAAAGGTAACTCCCCCTCTTCCTGTTCACTATTGCCTTCCTTCAAGCATTGCTAAAACACTTCATTTAGGAATTAATCCCAGAAACCACGTGAACTCCCTACCAATCAAGAAAATTAAGTCCATTGAATTCAGTACCATGATGTCTGTACCATTTTGTAAAGCTCTCATGCAAAATTTTGATCTTGCTCAGCAGTGCACTTAGTTTTCTTTCTCTTTTCATTTATTTTGAATCAATGAATTAACCCAGACAACACAATGAGGAAAACAAAAAACTAGAATGAGACAAAATTCCTTTAATAAGATCTAAACCATGTTCAATTCAAAACACAGAAAAACAAGAAGGAACATCCCAGTGCACTGGGAGATAGCAATAATGTTGTAAAATCTCTGCTTAAAGTGTAGTAGCTGAGGAATAGTTATACTTTTTGACATGAACCAATCTGTCAGTTAATCCATACAATCTTTTTTCCTTTTAATCTTAACTGACTTCTCCCACTACATAACTTCCACAGTTGAGCTCATCCCATCAAAAGGAAAAAGTAAGGTTTTAAGGAAGGAATAGCAAAATTACCTTTTGTTCTCAGAAGATGAATAATTGGTATCAGGATACTAATTCTATTAGATTGTGTTCTATTATTTTATATTAGCTTAACATCTCATTCTACTCTACTGGATGGAGCAAAAAGCTTTACTAGCATCAAGAGATTATTTTCTTTAACTGCAATAAGACTAGGGAGTTATTTGGTTCAAACTTAAGTGACAGCTACAGAACACAGCTACTGAGGAGATGCTAAACAAAGACACTTTCTGCAAGTCTAGTAGCCATTATTGTTGTTTTTCATTGCATTGTAGTATTTTACATATTTTTTCTAAACAGTAAACTCAGTAATATACAGCAGTCAGAATGGTGAGTCCGTTTGAATAAGGAACATCCTGTTCCAATCTGAACAACTGGCATAAATTTGTGCTTTCCATTTATGTCTCTATCACAACATTTCACAGTCAGACTGTGAGATAGGGAAGAGCTGTTTGCCAAAGAGTGTAGAAACAGAATGGAAAAGAAATTGGAAAACAAATATATGAAAGTCAAGATTCCTTGCATTCTGTTTTGGTTGGGATAGAATTAGTTTTCCTGCACAGCAGGCATAGTCCTGTGTTTTGTGTTTAGGAGAAGAATAATGTTGATAATACAGTGATGGTGTAGTTGTTCTTGAGCAGTGCTTACATTAAGTCAGAGACTTTTCAGCTCCTCATGGTGCCCTGCCAGAAAGGAGGTTGGTGGTGCACAAGGTGGGAGGGGACACAGCCAGGACAGCTGACCCTAACTGGCCATATGGCATCATGCTCAGCACGTGAACTGCAGGGAAAGCGGGCTGCGGGCTGCTGCTCGGGACGTGGCTGGGCAGCTGCTCATTGGTGGTGACCGGTTGTTTTCTTTATTTGCATCACTTGTTTTTCTTGGGTTTATTTCTTTTTCTAACTTTTTCTCTCACTACATTTTTTATTATTATTTTTGTTATTATTATTTCATTTATTAAACTGCTTTTATTTTCAACCCAGGAGTTTTCTCACTTTTACCCTTTTGATTCTCTCCCCCACCCCGCTAGACAGAAGTGAACAAGTGGCTGGGAGGTGCTTAATTACTGGCTGGAGTTAAACTATAACACTTCTTTCAAAATCTCTTCTGAATGTCTGCTGCAACTGAAGATCTGCTTCTTTTGTTTATTTTTATGATCTTTTAGGAAAGTTATCTAATTCTTAATTTTTTCTTTTACATACAAAAATGTTGTAAAATACAAAGGAATGGTGAAACAATATAATATACCAAACCTTTGAAAACATTTTACAGGAGATATGTCAGCTTTTCACCAAAGATTTTCTACAATTTCTCCTGAATATGTTTGGGGGAGCCGTTTTGTTGTTAAAAAAGAGAAGAAAAAAAATCTTATTTTACAAAGTATCTTGATTTGGCATGAAACAGTCTTAAGAAATGCTCTAGCAAGGATTAAAATAGGATGTCAATACAGTATCTGGTTTCCTATTCTGTTTCTACTTAGAAGTGCAAGGTCTGAACACTGAGTTGTTCTTTGTATTTTGTATCAATGATAGTCTTCATCTGCTTTTTTCCACCTGTGAACTTTCTCATATTTTTTTAATTTAAGCTCAGCAGACCGTCAAATGGACTGATGACCTCGGCTGACATTGTCAGCAAGTTTAGCAGAAAGCATGACACAGCCTTCCAAAAGTTAGCCAGCTAAGTCCCTCTCTCAGGTTGTATTTAAATAGTGTGTTTTATTCATACCATTGCTACTAAGGATGGATTATCTTCATATATTCATATATCTGCTTCCTCTTAGGAGGCTATAGAGAGACAGGAAAATTGAATTTATTTAATATGAAAATGTATTTTTAATGTGCAAAATTCTATTAAAGTTATTTATACAGCAGGAGTACTGACAAAAGAAGAGCCAGAGAACCAATTTTATGTCATTTATATCTAAATATCAATGAGTTTTACTGCCTTGTGGGAAGTTCGTAGTTAATTAAATAATTAACTAAATAAAAATATTCTTTTAAAAAATTCTTTAGGCTGAAGCATATAATTGATTCTACTTTGCCAGTCTTAACCTCAAGTGAGTAACTTATAAATAACTGAATTAAAAGTCTTTGATATGTTCCATGTTCATTTTACCTATCTGTTTTTTTATAATTTGCATTCTGCTTTTCTAAAAAAAACCAGTGTCCATTTGCAGCTGTTTATAACAATTAGAACTGAGTGGATTTTTTTTGTTCAGTTTTCACATACATAATTCCCCAATAATTGTCAATATTTTCTAACAGTAAGATTCATGTGCAGGGAATTAAAGCAAAAAACCCAAAACAACAAATTAATGATTTGAGTTCACATTTGTTTTTTGTATTTATGAACTTCTTATTAACAAAGGCATCTGACCTATGTCTAGTACAGTGTCATGAATCTCTACAACCAAAGCCAGCAAGACATTTCATAACCAAATGTTTTTACAAGAAAATATAAATTCTTTGAAAATGCAGGTAGTATCTATTTTCTCTTGACATCTGGTTCAGGGGAAGGGAGCTTTCTAAGCAATGAATCATATAAATTTTATACACTGTTTTAAAATTTATAAGTATTTTAAAAAACCAGAATTGACCTGAATTAATTCATAATTGCTTCTATAGGAATAAAAAAGTCTCATAAAACAGTAGTAAGACCTCTGTTCCAAAATGCGCATAAACCCAATTTGTTCTTTTTATTCTTTTTAAAGGTAGTGTTCATCCTGTCTTCATTTGCAAGAAATTATAAAAGAGAATACAAAGGATCAAAAAGACTATGTCCCGACTCACATCTCCTGCAATTTACATTAAGAGTTCCGCAGAGTGTAAAGGTAGAATGTAATTTTTTCCGGAAATTTGCTTGTAGATAAACAGCAGCAAAGCCAGCAATGCTTGTAGGGTAGAAAAACTTTTGCCATTATTAATAATTCTTGCTGTACACTAAAGCAGATGTAAGTCTTTCTTTAATTAAAGGTCTTGCACCAGCTTATTAATAAAGCAGTAACTTTTAATCCTAAAATCACTGTGTTTGCAAGATGACAGAGTAACTACCAACAACTAATATTCTGTCCCTACAGGAATACATTTTCCAAGGAAATACTCACTGGCCTAAAGCAAGCGTTATGGTATGTCACACTGTCAACTTGGGCCAGCTATGTCTCCACACATGAAGCCATACTATACTATGGAGCTGCTCTGTTCCAGGGGAGCAAAAGGCTACAAGTGTTTTCTTCTGTAACTGAAGAACATGACAAGAAAATCAAGATACATTGAGCAGCTTCTTAGGACAAAACAGTATTACCATCAATGAGATAATGTGTTATATCATTAGTAATTCATATGTTATGCAATTGTTACTGCTTTGGAGAAGTTTGCTGGATATGCATTTTGTAACTGCAATATTCTTGTCTGAAAATTCTGACCTCAGTCATGGCTTTTCCTTAGCTTTTCTCATATTTAGTTGCACAAAATAATGGAAAACATGCTAGTATATTAGACCTAATTAATTTCAGAATAAGTTAAGACAAGCCATATCATTTTCTATTCTCTCATTATGCAAATCACATTTACATTTCTGAATAAAGAATGGGAAAAAAAATCCCTCTCCTAAAAGAAGTGAAACCAAAATGAATTCTGACATAATAATAAGTAATTAATAAGAGGATAATAAGAAAAATACTGGAAACTACTGACCAGTCAGCCTCACCTCAGTGCTTTTTAAGGTGCAGATTCTCCTGGAAGTTATGTTGAAGCATACGGAATACTGGGAGATGACACAGCCAATGTGACTTCACAGGTCAAATCATGCCTTACTAATCCATCCAGTGGCTTTCTGTGATGGAGTGACTGTACCAGTGGACAAGGAAATAGCTACAGGTGTCATTTACCTATAAAACATTTGATGTAGTCCTCCAAGACATTCTTGCCACTAAATGGGACAGATATAGGTGGGATGGATGGACAGTTAATTGGGTGAGAAATTGGCTGCGTGGCCATGTCCAAAAATTTTTACAGTAATTGTCTGCACGTCCAAGTGGAAACCAGTGGCGAGTCATGTCCCTCAAGGGCTTATACTGAGAACCATATCATTAACATCTTCCTCAATGACATAGTGGGATCAAGAACAGCCTCAGCAAGTTTGCAGACTACACCAACTGGATTTGTTGGAGGGAAAGGATGCCATACAAGGAGACTCTGACAGGCTTGAGGATGGGGCCTGTGCAAACCTCTTAAAAGTTCAACAAGGGCAAGTGCAAAGTCCTGCACCTGGGTCAGGGCAACCCCCTGATACCAGCGTGGGCAGGGGGATGAAGAGTCTGGGAGCACCCCTGCCGAAAAGGACTTTGGGGTGCTGGTGGGTGAGAGGCTGGACATGACCCAGCCATGTGCACTCACAGCCCAGAAAGCCAAACGTGTCCTGGGCTGCATCCAGAGCAGCGTGGCCAGCAGGGAGAGGGAGGGGATTCAGCCCCTCTGCTCCCACCTGGTGAGACCCACCTGGAACACTGCATCCAGCTCTGGAGTCCCTGCACAGGAAGGACGTGGATCTGTTGGTGCAGGTTCAGAAGAGGACCATGTAAATGATCCTGCATGATCCATGAACAGCCACAGGGCTGGAATATCTTTCCTATGAAGGAAGATTGAGAAAACTAAGTTTGTTTGGCCTAGAGAAGAGAGCATCCCAGGAGACCTCTTTGCTGCCTTCCAATACTTAAAAGGGAGCTTGTATGAAAGACAGATAAATTTTTTCTAAGGTCCTTAGAGACAGGGCAACAGGCAAGAGTTTTAAATTGNTGCAGGTTCAGAAGAGGACCATGTAAATGATCCTGCATGATCCATGAACAGCCACAGGGCTGGAATATCTTTCCTATGAAGGAAGATTGAGAAAACTAAGTTTGTTTGGCCTAGAGAAGAGAGCATCCCAGGAGACCTCTTTGCTGCCTTCCAATACTTAAAAGGGAGCTTGTATGAAAGACAGATAAATTTTTTCTAAGGTCCTTAGAGACAGGGCAACAGGCAAGAGTTTTAAATTGAAAGAGGGTAGAATGGAAGACACTTTTTACAATGAGAGTGGTAAAAACTGGCACAGGTTGTCCACAGAAGTTGTGGATACCCCATCCCTGAAAGCGTTCAAAGTCAGGTTGGATGGGGCTTTGAGCAACCTGATCTAGTGAAAGATGGCCCTGATCATGGCAGGTAGGTTGGATTAGAAATTGGACCGCTTTGGATCCCTTTGAATCAATTAGATTGGATTGGGATGATCTTGGAAATTGGATCTCTTCCAACACAAACCATTCTATGATTCAGTTTTCTGTGAAGAATGTATCTTCCCAGAAGATAACTACATTTTTCAGCTACATAAATACAGAGCTGGATTAGAGGTTGTGAGTACTTTTTTCCAAGAGCCTGATAAGTAATCTCAGAAAACTTGTTTCATTTCATCTCATTAAAACAAGCAAATAAACAAAAGAACTTTCCATCTTAAGCACTACGGTCTAGCGAATTTCATCTTGTTAGAGAGGAAAAGAACAGAAGTCCTGAATGTGAAAATCAAGTCTACCAATCACTTAGTAACAACCAGAACTATTTCATGGCCGAGTATCACTGAATACAGATAATCATATTACACACCCAAAAATACAAGTAAAATCAGATCCCCAAAGTTTTCAGACTGAAATTATATCTGAAAGGTAAGTCTCTGTGCCCTAAGCTACACTTCAATTATTAGCAAGACAGTCTAAAATGATGCATGGCAAAGTGACAGGAAATGGCTGAAATCCTCCCTCCTCTGACCCCCTTAGGGAAACAGCCACCTTGGCTGCCATACTGAGTTACTGGAATTGCACAGCAGTGCTGCAAAGCAATCACTTGTGCTTGCATGCACAGACATAAGATCCTCAGGCCATAACACCCTTCCACACCTTTGCCCTGGCTCTTTCTTGTAAGGTGCTCCTGCTTATTGAGCTGCTCAGTTTTTGAGCAGAGGTACTACTGTGCACCCCGTAAGGCTGCTGAAACAGCTAAAGACGTAGGTATCATCAAGCCACTTGTTCAGTTCTCCCTGGCTGAGAGAATGTGGCCCAGCTGTTGAACCAATGACGAACAAAAAAGTTACCCAAAAAGATGATGGCATTCACTTCTATGTGACGGATTCCCCATATGGGTATTCTCAATTTCAAAGAAAAAATTATTTTGCTCTGCCAGTTGTTGATACTTCACAGTTTAGAACCATGCTCAAAATCCATGCTTAGGTTTTAGTTAAGAAAAAAAATGACCATTGGCTCTTAGTGTGTAACACAGCAGGAAACAGGTCTCAGATTTGGGATGCAATCCCCATGAGCTCCTACCCACAACAGAAAACTGTATGCACTATTTCCTGATGGGATGCAGAAAAATAAAGCAAACAAATGGAAAAAAGTTCACAAGACTGTTCTGAGGGACTGTGCTCTGCAGTTTCTCTCTCCTGATGCCTCTTTGAGTGGGTCACTCTGTCAGTTCCCGCTGCCGGGCAGAAGAGGTCTTGGGCTTTCTGAGTCACTGTCTTCAGCCACCACACAGTTGAAATTCAGTTTGTTTAATGTGAAGATGTAGCAGACAAACACACATCTGGGCCCAAATTATATAAAGCATTAGGACAGAATAAAACTTCAGTAAATCTTTGTGAATCTCAGGAACTTCAGGCCAGCCATTCTTTGACTGTGATCAGTTATTTGTAACCCAAAGGAAGATAAACTGTGTACTTTCATTTAACATCCATCACTAATTTATTATCTTTTGTGCCTTTAGATAAGTACAATTACAAAATCCAGTTCTGGATCCCATCCTGAAGTGGCAACGTCAAAAAAGATTTGTTTCCAGCTTTATGGCTGAAAAGACTATCACTGCAAGCTGATATTATCAAGTTAGTAAAAACTAAAAAAAAATTTAAATATAAAAGAAGGAAAAAAAAACCCAACCCCCAAACCCCAACATTTTAAAACAAAAATATATAAGAGCACAATTTTGCAAGCAAGAGTGTAAACCTTAAGAAGGAATTTTTTTAGGATTACGTGATTGATTAGTTAAAGGTATTGGCAAAAACTTTAGGTATTTGGTAAATTATGTCCCTAGAAGTGTGGGCTATTCTGAAAGTAACACTTCAAAGTACTATTTGATTTAATTTTGAAAAGTGAAAGAAAGAAATTGATCTAAAATTACTGCAAATTCTTATTTCAGCACTGACTGTGAAGTGACAAGTTATGAATTTGTTCTTATTTTTGAAGTTTTTCTGCCTCTCTAAGTACAACTTTGACAACACTTCAGCGGAGTTAGAGAAGTAGTTGTCTACATGGCAAACATATCTATGTTTAATATTTAAACAGTAATTTAATAATGCAAAGCCAATTATTTATTTCTAACCTGTATATCTTACTAACCTATCAAATACTATTTCTTCCATGAATATGACTCTTGGCAGAATTTATTTCTGAAATAGATTTGGATCTTTAGTGTACAGAAAACATTACTATGAGTATGTCTCAAAAAAATCCCCAGAAAAACTCAAACCAAACTGCCAAAACACTTCCCAGCACTGCAACAGTAGATCCAGTCTCCAGTGAAACCAAGTGACTATTGAAACATTATATCTCCATTGGGAAGCAGTAGGAAAAGCTCACAAGTGAGGACTTGCTCTTGTGCCTTACAGACTTTTAGCAAACAGAGATTGATGGGTTTTCTAGATCAGATGTTGCATCATTTTGATGACATCAAAAAGGTCCTGCTCCATTTCACTTTCGTTGTTCTTCACTTGATATGTGCTTCAACCTAGATGTGAGTTGTACTTCACGAACTCCAGGAATAATCAGTTCCATAAATTTTCCATTCTGTGAAAATACTCCCTTTGGATCTCTCAACTTTCATTCAGGATATTTCTTTTGTTGCCCCTTTTTATCTGCTCATTTATTTCTATTGACACTGTCTTTATAAATCAAAGTCTCCCGCATTCCCTCTAATGTCTTTTTGTCAAATGAAAGAGGCTTCATATGGAAGCCCAATATATCTGATCAATCTATAGCAACTACATCCTTTTTAAGACTAGTAGCCAGAATTTAATGTACACTTAAATTTTGAAGTAGCATAATATTTTTTCTATTATTTTTAATATACATTATTAAAAATAAAGAACACCTGATAAAGGTAACAGTAATTTTCCCTTTGCAAGACCCTGACTGGAACTAAGACATGTTTTCATTCAGACTAACTAATACATGCTAATTAGCAGAAAATAAACCAAGCAGGAGAAAGCTGATTTCTTCTGAATGTGACAAAAATTTGCTCACACAAAGGAACAGTACTTCAGATTTTTAGTCCTATTTGTACTTAAAAAAAAAAAAAATCAGTAATAAAGATGTTTTATGAAGTCATTTTTGGTTTAGCCAGATGGTTCTGTCACATATAAATTAAATAATGTGAATTAAATTATAATATGAGGGTTTTTTTCAACGATACATTTTGTTTTCCATGTTTATAGGCTCTTGCAGTTTTATCTTTAGAGAAAAATGCTCAAAACACAGCAATTTCCTAGAGATTAATTTTTTAACTATGATCTTTTTAGTTTGGTTTAAACCAAGTACTTGTTGGACAATTCTTTTCTGTCAGAAAACTTTAAAGGCTTTTATTTGGAAAGTTTTGTTCCTGACCTTGTTTCATTTTTGCGCTCCCATAAAAAGAAGTAATGTGACAATTCCAAGGCCATTTGATGGCGGGGCAGTTACTGCATAATTAACTTAGCTAATACTAGTCACAAAAGAACGAATGCATGTTGTTAAAAAAGGTAATTTTTCTCCAAAAGCAGTATTTTGAAGTTCTTCATCAATCTCTGCCTATACTTATGCTGTCTGTCCGCATAGCACTTAAGACAACAACAAATAATTTTAAAAAATGTAAAAAACCCCCAGTGTTCATGATCTACTACATAATTGGTCCTGTTTGCAGATCAGCATTTTGTGACACTTTCTGAACATAAAAAAAAGGTATCACATAATCTGTAGTGGTAACATGATTCAAACTAGAGGTGTGACACTTGTGTTAGGGTATCCCTGAATATTTAAATAAAATTATGCATTAATAAAAGATGAAGACCAAAGAAGAAACAACTTCTACAACCACCTGGGAGAAGATGGGAAGAAAAATCACTGCAAAGAGAACAGGTTATCCTTTGCAGCACTTCCAGAATGCTGCAGAACTGCTCTCTGGAGTTCAACACAGGCTTTTGAGTCAGCTAGAAATATCAGTGATACCCAACTAAAGGTTACTATCAAAATAGTTACAAATTTTCTTGAAATTTTGAAAGGGCTCTTTTAAATACTTTTGTTTATCATTTAGATAAACAAATGCCAGAAGATTCTCTTGCAGTAAATACTCTTTAAAAAGTGTGTGAAGGGATGGAGGAATAGCTGGAAAAGATACAAAACAAGGTTAGTTTTTTCCTCCTTGAGAATTGGCATTTCAGAACACAGTAATTTGTTTCACTTTTAATATATGCAACAATTATAGTTTATACAGGAGTATAAGGTATAAGGACTAAGACTCTGAAGGACCCTACATCCTCACAGTGGTGTTTCCCGTCATAATAGAGGGCACAGAAGGCTCATGAAAGCCCGACACTTGCCTAGTCCTTTGTGTCCTTTAAAGGCTACAAAATTGTAAAGCCCTTACTTCTCAGAATCTTGATTTCAACTGAAAGTTACGCTTATATTCATGGGCTGTAATAATGTAACTAGATGCATTTAAGCAAACAAAACTACCCAGGTAATTTTGTGTTGGTTTTTTGTTTGCTTGGTTGGGTTTTTGTCATGGTTTTGCTAGACC
>WBMZ01013626.1:0-37840 GCA_013400975.1 Atrichornis clamosus
CTGCCTGAGGGTGCCCTCCATCCCCTCACCCAGATCACCCACAGCCACATTAAATGGGAGCCCCACCAGTGCCAGGTTTCCAAGAGAATCCCTTTTCTCACCAACTCAGGCCCCACTGGACACGTGGTGCAGTTTCAAATGACAGAACAGACCCCTCATGAAAAGGCAAAACTTCTCTAGTCTGGACTTTCCCCCCATACCTATTTTGGCTTCATAAAACCCAAGAGCTGCCCCACACAGGAGCCCTTCTCTCTGCCCTTCCCAAATGCACCTGGGGATTTCCATGGGGAAAGTGGGCCTGAAGATCCTGGAATGGAAAATGGAACCTCTGATGCCACCCTGGGAGCCCTCACCTTCCAGGCCAGGGCAGGGTCCTGGGGCTGGCCCAGCTCCCTGAGCTGAGCTCAATGTCTGAGCTCACCTCTCATGGTCTCAGCTCAGGTTTTCAAGCTCAGTTCAGTGCTGGACATTTAAAAAATGGGTTTAAACATCCTGTCCTGAAAAAGTCTTTTCTTTTGCTCTCAGACCAGTCACACAGGTAAAGCAAATCCTGCACTGTCCAGGGCAATGATCAGTGCCCTGTCCCTAAATCAGAAAGCACTAAACCCCTTTATTTGCACACAATTCTGCACTAGAGGAAGCTCTTTTCTATCCTCTGCAGAGATTCCCCAAATCCAGACACATCCCTCGGAGTGAGGGATTCCCTCCCCTCCTGAGAGCTGCCCACAGCACAGGCATTTACACGCTCTGGACTCTGACTGCAGACAAACAGAACCGCTTCACCTGACTGGCTCCACCTGACAGCCTCAAAGGCACAGCGGTGGCCTCAGGAGGGGCTGCTGTGCTCCACTGATTTTAAGGAGAGGTTTGAAAAGCAGCTCAGGTTTGAAAAGCAGCTCAGGTGTGAAGTGCCACAGACACACCGGGGGAACACAAAAGTCACCCTGTGAGCAGTGCAGGCTGCGAGGTGCAGGCTGACCAGGCTGGGCCTGCTCTGGGCAGGTTGAAGTAACCCTGGCCCAAAGCAGAGCAAACAGAGCTGCTCTGGGTGGTCAGGACTCCCTGGAAAACACAGAAGGACAAAAGAGGGAAGTAACGACTGGGGGAGGGACAGCAGCCCCTGAAGGTGTCATCAGCCCCTCAAAGACCTGGAAAAGTCAAAACACGAGCAGAGTGGAGACACTGTGAACATTCTGGACAAGCAGGACCTGGCTCTGCCTGTGGAACACCCCACCCTCAGACTCAGGCAGCTCCTGAGTCTGGCCTGGGGACTGGCCAGGTCTTGTTACCCAAAACTGCAAAATGCTGCCCAGTTTGGTGGCTTTACGTGGCTCCAGAGCAGCTCCTCTGTCAGGGGAAGGGATTCTCTGTGGCTGGATGCTGCCCTCTCCCAAGCCAACACCTGCCCTGCACCTCATGTGTGCACAGGTCTGAAGTTTTCACAGCCTTATTTTAAATATTTTCTAAGAAATCAAAGACTACAAGACCTGTGTTTGCCTTTAGCTTCCTTCAACCTCTGCACAAATGAGGGAGGGCAGGAACAAACCGTGCCTTTCCCTCTCACCCTTTCCCTTACAAGATGGGAAGAGCCTCATTTCACAGACTCACAGAACGGGTTGGGCTGGAAGGAGACCTTGCAGATATCTCATGTCCTGCAAACCCAGCATTAACCTGGTCCCTCTCTCTGTTTCCTGCACTTTTTCCTGGTGATAAGCTCTGAAGTGCCTCTGTTTAAATGCCCACCCCCCAGCTGTGCTCACCTTCCCATTTTTTGACAAAAGGGCCTGAGAGGATCCTCATGAACCCGGCCAGGCAGATGAGCTCCACGGAGAACTCCTGCAGGACTCTGTCAATGGCGCTGTCGAACTCCGTGCGGCTCTGGTACCTCGTGTGCTCAATCACCTGGGACAGCCCCAAACACACAGAGTGTGGGTGTGGTGGGAAGTGCAGCAGGAAGAGCAGCTCCTAAATGCACAGCTGCCAGGCACAGGGGAGTCTGTATTCCTGCTCACAGGGAGGGATGGTTGGAATAGACAAGTTTGGCTTGACAAGGCCCACAGCACTCGGCCCCAGCACTTGGACACCAAGGAACAACCTCCAGGTGCAGGGACTTCAGCCAATCTAAAGTCTTCCAGAGATTTTGCTCAGTTCAAGGCCTCTGGCAGTTTTCAGCAGTTGAGTCTTGGCAAAAATTTTACCACAAAACCTTGAAAAAGAGGCTGAACTCCTAAACCAGCCCCTACTGCACAACCATGGAATCCCAGAATCCCAGACTGGTTTGGGTTGGGAGGGACCTTAAATCCCATCCAGTGCCACGCCTGCCATGGCAGGGACACCTCCCACTATCCCAGGCTGCTCCAAGTCCTGTCCAACCTGACCTTGGACACTTCCAGGGATCGAGGGGCAGCCACAGCTGCTTTGGGCACTCTGTGCCAGGGCCTCCCCACCCTCCCAGCCAGGAATTCCTTCCCAATATCGCCACTATCCCTGCCCTCTGGCAGTGGGAAGCCATTCCCTGTGTCCCAAGTCCCTCTCCAGCTCTCCTGGAGCCCCTTTAGGCCCTGGAAGGGGCTCTGAGCTCTCCCTGGAGCCTTCTCTCCTCCAGGTGAGCACCCCCAGCTCTCCCAGCCTGAGTTATGTGTTTCCCAACAGGACGTATCCCCTAATTTAAGCAGGAACAAGGCAGTACCACCTAACCTACACCACCCAATCTTTTAAATAGAAGTCCCTGTCAATCCCCACCAGAGCCACTGGGGTTTGGAAAAAGCCAGGACTGGGCAGGTGCCAGGGGGACAGCAGGCACTGGGAACAGAGCCCAGCCCAGCCCAGCCCAGCCAGCCCCTGCCCCTCGTGCCTGTTCCACCTCTCCCTCCACAGCTTAACCCCCAAGACCAGCAGCTCTCCCACACTGTGGCTTTTTCCTCATAAAAACCCGGGGTTGGCACTGGATGGGCTTGAAGGTCCCTTCCTACCCCAGGCGGTGGGACTGTGATTCCCTGTTTGCTTTCCCCTGCACTCCACGTTCCACTGGTGCCCTGTGTGTCCTCCCAAGAGGAGCTGGCAGCACAAGGACACATCCCAGCACCACGGAAGGAGCAAAGCTTTGGTCCCCATCTCCCTGTGCCTGTACTTAGCCGTGAGAAGAGACTGTAAAGTGCTCTAAGTCACAGCAGGATCATTTCAGACCTGCAATACAAAGGCAACGCAGCACTGCACCCATGGAAACTGAGGGAACACTTGGAATGAATCCTGGAGAGCCTGAGTCAATATCCAGGGAGCCAGTGGAAGGTCCCACTGAGTGTCACCTCTCTATTTCACTCAGGTGAACCACCATGTCATTTTAAATTCAGATAAAATAAGTTGTTACTTCAGTGTCAATGCTTTACAGTTGAATAATTGGCAAAGTTTAAGCTGCAACTGTGGAAGTTTTGTGCTGGTTTAATGCAACAACTGTTCCCAAAGCATCAGGATTGCTGGCAGAGAAGGAGAAAAAGCAGGATTTTGCTGTTAGGTATTGTCCAAGGGCACAGGTTCACAACAGACCAAAGAAAGAGAAAAGCCAAGGCTCCCTGTCAGACCATCTCTTACCCCGTAAAACTCATCAGCACCTTCCTGCTGCAGTCACAGCTAATGGTGGCTAATTAGAAAAAGAAGGAAATTCTCACCCTTGTAGGAATCCCAGCTCTCTCAGCTTTCCTCAGCCCCTCCACACCAGCTTTGTTGGAAACAACCAGAACTATTTGTGCAAAGCTGGTGGTTTTCTTCGTGCTGTTGATGAGGGCTTCCAGGTTTGTGCCTGGGGAAAAAAAAATAATTCATGGATACTGAGAATAAATACAGGGAACAGCTGGAAGAGGCTTGACATAAGCAGCAATGTGGGGGAGACCAAAGCAAACAGCTCTGATGTAACATTAATCCTTTTTTAATTGATCTTGCTGGGAGCTGGTTCAGACAGCTGAAGGCTACAGGGCCTTTCCTGGCAACTGCATTTGGGAACTGGAATTTATAGCACTGGAATGATGGTCTTAGTCATTGGGAATACTGGAAATCCCTGGAGTGCCTACGTGGCAAGAAGAAATCCTGAGCTATCTGTGAAATGATGCTGCTGTTCCTAGAGGGCACCACAGTGGGAGCCTGAACCTGGCCAGGTGCAGAGGTCTGGAGATGAACTGGACACAGAATTCAGGGTTTGTAGCAGATGTTAAAAACCATCCAGTTTGTGACTGACATTAATCCCAGAACAAAATCTCTCCTGCCTGTTAGAGGCCTATCAGAGCGTCCATGGAGAACTGCAGGGATTTTAAATCCAGGCTGAAGGTCCCTTCCCCACAGTCTGGTTCCCACTCTGGCAAGGAATGGAGTTCTCACCTGTTCCAGAGATCAGGACAGCGACCTTCACTTTGCCAGTCTGGATCTTGCCTTGGATATGGCTGTGCACTGACAGGGACCTGTTTGCTTGCAGGGCTCGATGGAGATTGTGGACTTTAACGCTGTCAGAGCCTGAGCGTGGACAAGAAAACCAAAAAACCAACAAAACAACGTGTCAGTAAGGGCAGAAACAGAGAGGGGAGAGCAGCACCCTTGAAAGGGGTGAATGAACTGAACTGTCAGTCCAATACCACCACAGAAAGTCACGGAGGTGCCAGTGAAGAGACTTTCAGCTGATCCCATGAGGACTCCCCAGTGAGGGAATTTACCTCTGCCTTCTCTTTTTGATTTTTGTCCCCAAGGAAAATAAAGCTGCAATAACCTTTCTGCAGGGGCACCACCTTCCCGACCAGCCAGGCAGCCTCGTGTCCCTGGATGTCCCTGAGGACCTGCTGAGCCACCTCCTTCTGAACCACCAGCACTGCTCCAAGCCCACAGTTAAACGTCCGAGCCATCTCCTCCTCAGAGAGGTTCCCTTCCTTATGGAGCCAGCAGAAGATTTCAGGGATCTTCCAGGTGAGAGCATCTGAAGAGAATTGACAATATAAACCAAGAGTGGAAATCGCTACCAATGGATTAAAATTATTGGGGTATTCAGAGGCAAAATCTGTCACAGAAGTCTCCCACTGCCCCCAGTTCCCAGGTGAGGATGATTTACAGCAGCACAAAAGTGCTTCTGGACAAGCCACTGTAAAGGAATTCCAAGGACAGGAAATATCTTGTCATGTTCTCTTTAAACTATCCTCACTTCTACAGAACCATGGAATCACAGAAGGGCTGGGAGGGACCTTAAAACCCATCCAGCTCCACCCCTGCCATGGACAGGGACACCTCCCACTGTCCCAGGGTGCTCCAACCTGGCCTTGGACACTTCCAGGGATCCAGGGGCAGCCACAGCTTCTCTGGGAAACCTGTGCCAGGGCCTCCCCACTCTCCCAGGGAACAATTCCTTCCCAATATCCCATCTATCCCTGCCCTCTGGCAGTGGGAAGCCATTCCCTGTGTCCTGTCCCTCCATCCCTTATCCCAAGTCCCTCTCCAGCTCTCCTGGAGCCCCTTTAGGCACTGGAAGGGGCTCTGAGCTCTCCCTGGANGCACATGAATCATTCTTCCACTTGCCCATTAAAATATGTGTATTATATATATATATATATATATATATAATACACATATTTTAATGGGCAAGTGGAAGAATGATTCATGTGCAGTTCTGGAGTTCAGAACTCACTATTTATTCCCTTACTTTGTTGTACAACCCCCTGAACTCTCACAACCTGTCTAAGCCATTTCCCTTTCCACACTACACCTTCTCCAGCAGTGAAAGCCTCTTTCCAGCACACCTGAGGGGATGCTGGTGAGGATTAATTAAGCTGAATATCAGGAGATGGCCCTGTGCTCACAACCACATCTGAATGCTAATTGAAGACTTCATGAGTGTCATTTAATTAGCAATAATTTTGTAGAGAATTGCAAATGGTGACAGCTGACTTGGGATTGCTGCTAAGGTTGTTTTCTTTTTGCAAGTGTCCTTAGAAATCCAATCCCAAACATCTCCAGGGGAGGGAATTCAATGGGGAGCAGTCCTCCCACTACAAAGGGCTTTGCCTGGCTCTGGTTCAGGTACAAGGAGAAACCCAAACATTTCTAGACAGGCAAGTCCAGCTTCTATAGCACAAATCAGCTGGAGTGGCCCCATGGCCACAGGTTTCCAGAGCAATCCATTACCACGAGGATTTTTCCATAGTTTTCCTTTTATCTCACCTAAAACGACACCACAGGACTCTGGGAGAACTCTGGGAATGTTTTCCAGCAGGCCCCCTCCAGTGATGTGGGCGTAGGCCTTGACGTGGCCCGAGCGCAGGACAGGCAGCAGGGTCTTGCTGTAGATTTTAGTTGGGGTTAGCAGGAGTTCTCCTGTCCATGGGAGAGGAAAAAGCATGGAAAAAAGTGGCAATCAATATAATATCCAGGAAACCTCAAAACACTAATCTGTTGGATATCAATGAGCATTGTACTAGAGAGAAACGCAATGTTCTACCTTTTATTTTAGCACACAATGAGTTATTTATCCCCTTCCCTTTGCTTCTTCCCTGCATATGTGACTCCCAGGAAGAAAAGAACATGTTAAAGATGGAATAATATTTTATTCCTAAGAAAAATTAAAGGCACAGACAAAATAACTGTGTCAACTCTTGGGGAGCTCAGAAGAAAGTGGTACCTAGGGTCTGATCCCCGGAGACCCCGACGGGAGAAGAGAAATCCAGGGATGACTTTTCCACGATCTTCCGGACGAGGCTGTAGCCGTTGCTGTGGACTCCAGAAGAAGCCACTCCAATGACCACATCCCCCTCAGTGATCCTGTCCAGCTGGGGCAGCATCTGCCCTCTCTCCACGGCTCCCACAGCGAACCCGGCCAGGTCGTACTCTCCCGCGGGATACATCCCCGGCATCTCGGCAGTCTCTCCTCCTGGGGGAGCCAAAAAAACAGGAAAGGGATGTTGGAAAACCCTTTTTTAATCATAGAATCCCAGGATGGTTTGGGTTGGAAGGGATTTTAAAGCTCATCCCATTCCACCACGGCAGGGACACCTCCCACCATCCGAGGTTGCTCCAAGACCTGTCCGACCATGGACACTTCCAGGGATGAGGAGTCCACAACTTGTCTGGGCAAAATCCTGCCTTTTTCTCTCATCTCCCCACTTTCTACATCCTGCCCTGTGCTCCAGCTTCCCCTGCTTTTTTCAGTCCTGGGGTTTCAGCTGTATTTGATAAGGGCTGGATCAAACGGGGACTGGAAGAGCCAAGAGAGGAAATGGGGAGAAGTGCTTGGCCATCCAACATTAAATCCATGTTTATTGTGCAAAACCAAGCAGGAGATAAGCCCTCAGCCCTTATCAAGGGTGTGATGAGCTTAAGGTTGTTGAGCTGAATATTCAGCCCTTGCAGAACGGCCTGTGGAGTTTCAAAGGCTTCCATTGGAAATAAAATCTTGGCATTTGGGCGATTTCACCCCAAGGCCTCACCTAACACGGACTGGGCTGCAGCATGAATGGGGGATTGTATCTGCTAAGTGCAGGGAACACCTGAAAACAAACATAGAACTGGCCAACACTTCATGCAGGGAAAAAGTAAACCAGGGCATAAAGAGCCTCTTGTTCAAAGCCTGCAAAGGGCCCCAAAACGACACACTCCCACTGAGAAAGGACTTTCATTCCCAGCTTTCCTAAAAATTGGGAAAAAGGACAGAGTGACTATTACCAACTAGAAAGTGGCACCCAAAGACACTTGAAGTCTCATTTTTTGTCTCAAAGGTCTTTTTTGAAAAATCACAGTAATTCTACATGTCTAATTCTATTTAAAAAAGAAGGAAAAGGAAAAAACTGTGTGAGGAAATGAACTGTCTGGGTTTCATTGGTTTAACATTTAACCCAGTGTTGTACTCCTCTTACGAGCCTTCTCCAACAGAATGTGATTTTCACTGATGTAGCAATATTTTTATTGAGTTTTTATTTTATATAATGTGTCTTAAGGGGCTCCAAGAGAGCAGGCGAAGGACTTTTGATAATCGCCTGGCGGGACAGGACACAGGGAATGGCTTCCCACTGCCAGAGGGCAGGGATAGATGGGATATCGGGAAGGAATTCCTCCATGTGAGGGTGGGGAGGCCCTGGCACAGGGTGCCCAGAGAAGCTGTGGCTGCCCCTGGATCCCTGGAAGTGTCCAAGGCCAGGTTGGACGGGGCTTGGAGCACCCTGGGACAGTGGGAGGTGTCCCTGCCATGGCAGGGGTGGGAATGGATGGGCTTTAGGGTCCCTCCCAACCCAAACCAGTCTGGGATTCCATCTTTCTATGAAATAAATCTTCAGTAAGTCTTGAGGATTTCCTTTAGGATAAAAGATAACAATAAACAAACCTGTTGGGCATGTTTTGATATTTACATGGAAAATACAAAGAATTGATGGATTTTCATCCATTGTTCATTTTCCAGGTACTTGTTATTGTTACAAAGTTAAAGGAAGACATGCAAATACAAAAATTATATGCTACTTCCTGAGCTAATGACAAAATCTCATAGGATCATGGAATATCCTGAGGGGGAAGGAATCCACGGGGATCACCCAGTCCAACCCCTGGCCCTGCCCAGACCCCCCACCAACCCCAGCCTGTGCATCCCTGGGAGCGTTGTCCAAAGGCTCCTGGAGCTCTGGCAGCCTTGGGGCCGTGCCCATTCCCTGGGGAGCCTGGTCAGTGCCCAGCACCTCTGGGGGAAGAACCTTTTCCTGCTCTCCAGCCTAAATCTGTACCTACATCTAATCTAAATCTAACCTAAATTTGGAGAGCACTGTCTCCTTCCACTGGTGACAGATTAAGTTCTCGGAAAGCAAAGACATGGGACACTGGTTTTTTACTCCTCCAATATTCTTCCATAAAATAGGAAACGACTACATTAAAACCAACTACAAAGACCTTGCAGAAGATTCTTCATATCCTCCAAAGAAGAGTGTTCCTACCCAAGAGAGCACATCCAGCTTTTCTGCAAGCATCAGCTATTCCTGCAATGACAGCTTGAGCCACTTCCACGTCGAGTTTGCCACAGGCAAAATAGTCCAGGAAGAAGAGGGGCTCAGCCCCCTGAGCCAGGAGGGCGTTGACACACAGAGCCACCAGGTCCTGCCCGATGGTGTCGTGTTTCTGACACTCCTGTGCAATCTGCAAAACACAGGGACAACCTCTGGATTAGCTCCGGGAACCTGGAGCACGAGCCAGGGGCTGGCAGGGATCGAAATCATGAGCGGGGTCTGTGATCAATGGACCAAAATCCCACCATCCCTCCAGGGGTTTGTTTATTATCATCTCCTAACTCTCTGCAGGAATTATTCCTGTCTCCATTGGCAAGCCCAAAGGGGACTGAGCTGGGAAGGGTTTCCTTGCAGCCCAAACACAACAGCAACCATGGGATTAAGTGTTTTCCCCATGAATAATCTTTTGAGGGTGGAGATGCTGCCTCTGTGAAACAAAATTCCTGATTACTTTCTTAATATTTAAAACCCAGTTATTTAGGCATCATAACAACTTCTGGCTATTTCCATATATTTAATTCTTTTGCCTGAAGAAGGGCAATTTCAGTTTTTTTAGAAAGACCAATAGGTATTTTTACGAGAAGATTGATATTTTCTGTTAAAACATGTCCCTTCTGTGTTATTTTTCCTTCTTTGCTGTGGATTTCCACATTACCTTGAGTTTTGTGCCAACGCCATCGGTTCCAGACACCAGGATGGGATCTCTGTAACCAGCTGCTTTCAGATCAAAGAGCCCAGCAAACCCTCCAAGTTCTGCATTGCAGCCTGGCAGCCAGGAAACAGGAGGAAACAGCCCAAGTTTACTTCCAGGGGGTTCTCCAGGATCTCCACCACAAAATCTCTCCAAGGTTTGTCAACAGGACTTTGTCACCAGGAAACTCTTCTGTGGCACTTAGAGCCTCCTCCCCAAGGCATAGGAGCTCCTAATGTGCTTAGGTTGGCTTTGTCTTTTTAATTCACCATTAGCCTAAGCCTAAAACTCCCAAACTTTGTGCTTGAGCAGTCAATAATTACTGTGACTGACATATTGCCCCCTTGCACTGAGTGTTCTTCTGGAAAACAGAGGTGGAATTGTGGTAAGATTGTTACTGGTTGTACTGGTGTAGGTGTGTATCTATATTTTTCTCTGTATGTATATCTGACTTTATTAGAAAGTTCTCAGTTAATGTGAAATAAAAGGCTATTTCATACACAAATTATATTTTAAATCTATCCAAATAATCAGCAGGACTCATTACAGTAAGATGTGCCTGCATCCCAACAATAAGAGGATGAATCAGTGCTGTTTTAACCAAACAAAAGATGTGTCTTCCACATTTAGCTCAGGAATTCTACACCTCATAACCTTTCTAAACATTCATCCCCCAAAATGATGGAGTTCACTGTGCAAGAAATAATAATCCATGTAATCAAACCCAGCAGTGCACGGTGGGATTTTTGTCTGCATTTATCCCTGTGGAGTGCAGAACTGTGCTCTCTAACATCCCTGGCATTCAGGAACTGCAGTTTGGGCAAGTCATTTGGGGAAGAAAAGCTGTGTATTTTGAATAAAATCACAAATTTGCTTACCACAGATTTTTGTGTGTCATCTAGAAAGAGGCAGGACATAAATATGAGCTTTTTATCATGATCAAGTGATAAACCTGAGTGCCAAGAAGTGACCAAACAGGAGCAGAAGGTTCATGCCTTACCTGACCTGGATGTGGCTGCAGCCAGGGGCTTGATCTTCTGAACCAAAGTGTTCCCTGCTTCAATGTCCACCCCACTGTTCTTGTAAGTCAGGCCTCTGGAAGAACAGGAAAAAGTGGGATGGCAGTTGATTCCTGACTGCACAGACATGTATTTTCAAATGATATTGACTTCTTTACACCCCTGAGGGGGTCAGAGTGCAGAATCCCATCCTGCTGCCAGAGGAGGGGCTGCCAGGAGCAGTACATGGATAATTCCAGAGAACCTGGAGATGACATCAGAGCATCATCACACAGTCAAATGCCAAGATAAAACCAACAAAAAAACCCAACAACAAGGTAAAACAGGCAGAATAGATCTGATTTTTCAAGGTTTGAATCCCTGGTCCAGATACAGAATCCCAGGATGACTGAGGTTGGAAAAGACCTTCCAGAGCACCGAGCCCAAGCTGTGACTGCTCCCCACCTCGTCCCCCGGCCCAGAGCACCGAGTGCCACGCCCGGGCCTTGAGGTGTCAGCAGGGAAGTTCCCAAACCAAAACACACAAAAATGCACAGCTGAGTCACAGCAGGGCTGGGCTCAAGTCACTTTTCAAACCGCAAGCATCAGGTAAATCCACAACCTCCCAGTTACTTCCAGAGTTTTAGAGCTGTAGTTTAAAGGTTCCCTCTCCTCATCACCTGGAATGATCCCACCACACAACCAGCCACGCCTCTTCTTCACTTCAATGGGCTTCCTATTAAAGAATATATTTTATATTTACTTTAAACCCCCAGGTTCCTAAGGTGGGGTTTAGGGGTCTAGGACGAACTGTCCCTAAACTCCGTGTGGGGCCTGTGTAAGGCAAACCCACTGGTACAAACTGGTGTCACCTGTGTGTCCCCACAGCCCACTGGGGACACGAAGCACCAGCTCCTGTGCACAGAAGGACCTTTCCACTCTGGGGACAGGGATTCAATGACTTTTCACTCCTACCAAACACATCTCGTGCCAGTGTAAGCAGTTGTTATTTCCAGGCTGTCAGTGGCATGAACCAGGTGCACCCCTATTTTAGGTCCATCCCTATTTTGTCTCATTGATGGGATTCAGTCTGAAGTTTCAATTCTAAGGGTGAAACACACTGCTGGTTAAGAAGGACAAATACAACAAAATAATTGGAACTCATTTAAAATTGACTCAGCTGAACAAAAAAATACAGTTAATCCACAAAACCCATCTCAGGAACCAGGTCAAGAATTTAGTGAATATTGAAAAACAGTCAGAGACTGAGACACAAATGTCTACAGTTGCATTAAATGCAGTAAATATTTTTGTACTCTGACTATTAAATCTTATTTTAAGATGTGGGCATTTTTTTTTAGTGCTTAGGATAAAAGGTATTTCTGTTGTGAAGATCATTGCCGGAATATCTGGAAGTGATGAGACTTAAAATGCCAGAACAACTGGGCCAGGAGTGGTGCTACCAGGAAAATCCAAAGGTGTTTGCACTCACAGCCTATCCCTGCTCAAAAACTGGCAAGAGCAGAATAATTACCACAAGCAGCTGTCCAGGCTGTGAACAAGACTCAAGGAAATATTGGCCTACAACAACCAGAGATCAAAGTCAGGCCCTTTCAGTCTGAACATGATAAACACTCACCAGATCTTCACCATGTCTTTAGAAGTATTTTCATTTTAAAAAGTTTTTTTGGTATCTATTTTGATCCTTTAAATGAATTTTTAATTCTTTCAATTTTCTGGACTAGATTTTATTCAGTATTCTGGCTGTTTTCATGAAGTGAACTGCCTTAGGACTGAGCCTTGCCAAGTGCCAAGGGGAGGTGAGTCCCAAGCTTTCCAGAACCATCCCCCTTCCTGAACTGAGTCCGAAGAGGACAGGGCTTGGAGCAACCTGGGATAGTGGGAGGTTGGCAGGGCTGGCACTGGAGGAGCTTTAAGGTCCCTTCCCACCCAAACCCTGCTGGGACTCTGGGATTGAAACATCCCAACTGTTCTGCCCATTCAGGAGCAGGAGCTGGTGCAGCCTCCAGGGCAGTGACTGCACACAGCTCCCAGGAGTCTCCTTGGTAAACCATGGATTCCTCCCAGGCATTCCAGGCAGGAAACTTGCTGGCTGTGGCACAGGATCTCAGTGTTGGAGGGATCTGCTCAGGAAAGTGCCTCCTCCTGCCTCACACACTGACCTGGTTTTTGTCTCCTACAATACAAATCCCAATTCCATATTTTCACATCAATTTGTCAACAGCTGCAGAGCACTTAGAGAGAAAGAAGACTAAATACCAACACCCTTGTTCACTGAGGAAGTTTATTGATTATAATTTTACAAAATACTAATCAGAATACACTGTCAGCAGGAATGGAACTGTGACTGATGTGATTCCCAGCCTACAAAATAACCCACTGGCAAAAGGTATGTGTAGAGCTCATTGGAGCAGAGCTGTTTTATATTAGGTAAAAATGAGTCTAAAACCCTGCAAGAAGCTTGCAAGAAGCAAGAACATTAGAGAGACAACAGGTATTACAAAAACCTGGTATTAAAAAAACCCCATACCCATAAGATCTCCAGATTTACAGTAAATCCAGTATTTACAGTAAATACTGTGAAAATTAAAGGAGTGAGAATGAAAAGAAGCAATGAATCCTACCCTGTTGTTAGCCAGATACTCCAGTAAAATGTAACTCCCAACAAGGTAGGGGTTTCAAGGCAATTTTAGCCGTTTCTAAAAACTCTAAAAAGAACCATTAAATCAGCTTTGTTCATATATAGAATCATGGAATCTCCTGAGCTGGAAGGAGCCACAAGCATCACCCAGTCCAAGCCCTGGCCTGCACAGACACCCCAAAATCCCACGCTGTGCCTGGGTGTTCTCCAAACACCGCTGGAGCTCTGGCAGCCTTGGGGCTGTCACCACATTTCATGATATTAAATATTAGACTTTTGGACAACACAAATCCAGAGCAAAAGCTGTGATCCAAAGTCCAGAAAGCAGAAGTTCACCTTCCCTAAACCAGACCTACCAGCCAGCAGCAACACAAGTGATTCCTGCGTGCTTGTGGCTGTAGTTTAACTCTGACTTGGGAGAGTAAAAATTAGAATGAAGCATCCAAAATGTTCCTCCCTTGGCTGGTCTTGCTGAGGCTGAATACAATGATTTGGGTTAAAACTTGTCAGGAGTTACACAGAATATCAACATCAGTTATTAATGTCAACTAGGGATGTCCTCAGGTCCTTTTTACACCAGCCATTTTGATTTCAAGAATTTGGAATATCTACCTGGATTGCCTGAGGAAAGCTATAGCCTGATAGCCAATGTCCTTCCTGAACATAGCCCTCCGGAAGTGGATGGCAGCGACTCCCTGATGTAGTTTAATTCAGATTGAGAGAGTAAAAACATGGATGAATCACCCAAAATGTTCCTCCCTTGGCGATCTTGCTGAGGCTGAATACAAGGATGGGGTTAGAACTTGTCAGGAGTTACACAGAATATAAACATCAGTTATTAATATCAGCCAGGGACGTGTTTAAATCCTTTTTACACCAGCTGCTTTGATTTCAAGGGTTTGGGATATCTACCTGGATTGCCTGAGGAAGGCTATAGCCCGGTAGCCAATGTCCTTCCTGAAGGTGGCCCCCTGGAAGTGGATGGCAGCCACTCCCAGGTTGGCTTCCCGCAGCGCGGCCGGCAGGTCCTCGCGGATGGCCGTGACTGTCAGCACTCTGCCCCCACTGGTCACCACTCTGCCATCCTTCAGGGCTGTGCCTGCATGGAACACCTCCAGGCCCAGCTGCTTGGCCTTAGACAGCCCTGGGGGGGTGTTTAAGGAAATAATCCACTGATTAGAACGTTCTCAATGAAGAGATATCAGCACTTCGTGTCTAGAAACCACAATCCCAGCCAGTGTGATCCTGCTGGGAAGCAGGAATAACTCAGTAAAAACTGCCTCTGGAGGAGAGACAAGGCCATTTGTGTGCTCAGGGACAGGGAAGAGGCATTCAGCTGACACACCACGCCTCATTCCAGCTGGGGTTTTATGCCTCAGTGACACCCACAGCACAAACCATCAGCACCAGCGTGACACAAGGCCCCTGACCAGAAGCACCTGACTGCAGCAGGTATGAAAGAACAACGCTGTGCCAACATTCAGTACCAACACTGTGGAGAGCTGAAAATACACCAGAATGAACTGAGATGTGTGAACAGTCAGCTGTATTTGCTGACCCACAACCACATTTTCTACGAATCTCAGTCCTAGTGATTCACCTTCACGCAGACAGGGAGAGGACAGGAAGGAATGAGCCTCCTGCAGTTTCTCCTGCTCTATTTACCTGTTATTTCCAAGCCCTTGGGATATGCCCCTGGATACCCTTCACTAGCCATGACCACAGTCACAGCTGCACTGTCCTCATGCCAAACTGGCATGGAACTGGCCAACCTCCTGCTGATCACTGCTTGCATAACCTCGTACAGGTCACTCCTCAGCAGTGGCAGAATCACCTACAAAACACACATCAGCAAATCAAACAAGGTATGGTTCCTTGGTCTTCCCTGACCTTGGAAAGACACTAATGCAGCTGTAAAAATAGCATTAAATGTGTCCACATTTTGTACTTTCACACATTAAACATACAGTGTATAATATGTGAGCCCTTAAAAATACACTTCCTTGAAGACAATTTCTGTGGGTAAAAGAATTGTTATATATGGAGGGGAAAAGGTAGAGCACAAAGAGCCTTATTTGTTCTGAAGAACAGAAATGAAGACTTTTGTTCCACTTGTCAACAGCAAGTAAGGAAAAATCCAGAATCCATTCCAGAAAAGAAAGGAAGTGCTGGGCTCCCCTCAAGCTGACCCGTGCAAAGCCCAGATTGAGTCCAGCCTACTGAAATCTTCTCTGGAACGGAACAATTTCCTAACAGATCTTCTGTCTTGAATAAACAGCCCAAATATTTTAAATCTTGGTGTAATTAGCTGATTATTCACCCCAAAGTTAATGGACAATAGTGGTAGATGGCCAGAGATTTCTCTCCTCCCATGATGCCAAATTGTAGCTGCTTACAACAGAACTCACCTGACACTCTGGGTCACCAAACCTGCAGTTAAATTCCAGAACTTTAGGTCCATCTTTGGTGAGCATTAATCCAGCATAAAGAACACCTGGAACACAAAATGATACAAAAAGATATCTCAGCAAGTCACTTGATTTGGATCTATTGATAACAGGGTTTAAAAGGGTGCCACCTGTGCTCAGTGAATTTGAGAAATGTTAAAAATAAATCAGGCAGAAAGAGTTGTGGTTACAGTTTTGCAGCTTGGTTTTGAACCTTTTCCTTTGTGTTCTTCCTCACTTGAGGAATTTTCCCCCATTACTGAAATGACATCTATTGATTTCCATGGATTCTGGATCAAGTCACTGATACCAAACCCAGTTTCCAAATAAATCACAGCTGCTTCCCTCAACTTCCAGTGTGAGTTAGGCTATAAAGAGGAAAAAGCAACATGAAAGGTCTTTCTCCTTATGGTTAAAAATCCCAGAGTTCTGTACGTACCCACATAGGGGACACCTTCTTTCCTCATGCCGTCAACAGTCTTCTGAAGAACAGTGTCTCTTATCTTCTGCAGCAAATCCTTAGAGATCTAATAAAGCACGATTAGAAAACAGTGTTTGTAAACAGGCAGAGCTTGATTTTGTGTTTTTAAGAGCCAAGCAGAACTCTTGGATGGTCTCTTGCTCACTCCAGGACGTTTCATCCCACAGAAAGCTAAGATTACTTCCTCTCTACTTCTGCCAATAGAAGTTCCTTGTCAAACAGACACCAAACTGCATTAAGCCAAAGCAAAAATCCATCATTAGCTTTGTTTGGCACCAGATAAAACTGTGGGTTTAAGCACTTGGTTCTAATGAGCAGCATTTCCTAACACTTAAAAACCCAATCAAATACAAGGTTGCAGAAATAACCCTTCCCCCTTTATAATTCAAAGTATTTCAGTAGAAATATCCTCCTCTTTAGAGAAATCTGTGAAGTCGTGGATTTTACTTGGCCATGCCTGTTTTAGGCAGCTCTTTCCATCCAGGCAGCCCATTCCTTCCTGTTCCTCATGGTGGGACCAAACATTCCCACAAGCTTTCAGTACTGTGGTACAGCTGGAGTGAAACATCTCCTCATCAATCTATATTTTCTCCCTTATCAATGCATTTTTCCCTTCCTTATCCATGCATTTCCACCTGAGGAGCTGGGGAATAAGCTCCCATCCCTCCTGTGTTGGGGCCTTCATCTCTATCCATCAACCTCTTGTGGTCCTGGGCCGGGGGCATGGGAGCAATGGTGACACCATCAGAGAAACACAGGCACTAAAAACAAGGAGAAGAATTAAAACTCCAGTGTATCATCAAAATTAAGGTGCAAATAAGGTTGATTTTCAGTGTCACAAAGGGATATTTAAGAGGATAAACTCTGCCTCCCTCATAAAACAAGCAATGGGATCCGAAGCATTTGCCTTTTCCTCAGGACTCATTTTGTCTGACCTTCCTTCAGGAATAACCTTTCATAAAACCTATAAAAATTATACCATCAGCAGTTGCACTGAAAAGAAACACTCAAAAGGTTAAAAAGAAAAAATTTAAATACTGCTCAATGGAAACTACTTCTTCCCTTCCCCTCCCACCCCCTGCCCAGGAAGGAAGGCATTACATTCCTTTCAAGACTTCCTTTTCCTTGCTGATAAAGCTATTTACTTGTGACATATTTATAAATTATTTCTACAGCAGTTGCTTTTATCCTCAGTATCTTCACAATAACAAGCCTGCTGGCATCTTCTGGAACTGGATGATGTTGTTCACTCAAACTGGATAATGTTGTTCACCGTCTGGACTCATGGGAACAGTACTCAAAGCCATTTTATAATGCTAATTATAAAACCAGCAAGGATCAAAAAAACCCCAAAATATTAATATATGAAAAAGTAAGTCATTTGTGGAAGGTGAATTATTTTCCTGGGCGAGGCAAGCAGTACATTTTGTTCACAGCATAGAGAAAAACCACCTTAAACTTCATGTTTGTACTCTTGTGTTACGTTACAATCAGTCTGCTGGGTATTCCAAGGAGTATTGAGGAACATGACATATTTCCCACCAGACAACGAAGACCTGGATAAATCCTTAGTTCTTAAAAAGGTCAAGGCAAGCAGGAAGGAATGAAGACAACCAGCACGGGCACATTTAATTTGTCCCTGTCAGGGAGGGAGCCAGACCCTGCACTCAGCAAGAGCTGGGGCTGCTTTACCTCCTGAACACCAGCAGCTCCAGGAGGAATGTTCCCAACAGCCAGCCCCAGGACTGGGGAACCTGAGCTGCTGCTTGGCTGCTCTCCTGCCTGTGCTGCAGGTGTCGAGTTGCCCAGCCCTGGGCTTCACTTTCCTTTCCTCCTTCTCTCTCTGCCCATTAAACCAGTTCTAGCTTTCAAATGAAGGAGCTGAATCAGCTTAGAAAGAAGGAAATGTTCTATGTCTGCAGATAAATCAACACTGTCAGAACACTGAGCTGTCACACATCTGTGCTCTCAATGACACTAAAAATGTTAACATCTGGTTTTTCTTTTCCATGGGGCACCAGCTGAGTTATTCTGATTTCATTTGATTTAATTTAATTTAAATCCAAGGAAGCTTGGTTCTTAACACAGCCGTTTTTAACCAATACAGTTTTATTTATAAACAGGCAATGGTTTGAATTTAACTAATAAATCCTACACTTTGTAGGTGGAGGTGCTTCTACACCGTATCCTAAACAGTTCAGACCAGGTGGAATCAAAGTGTTACAGTGAGATGCACTTACAGAAATTTCTTCTCCTTCAAGAAGTTCTTCAACAACAACAGTTTCCCCAGCTGTGCCAAAACTCTTATCCTACAGCAAAACAAAATCTCTTTAGTTCTGTTCCAGTTATTTTAAACTACTGAAAATGCAACAAGAATATTTTTAATACACCAAAAAAGGCAGAACAGGTTTGAGGCTATAAATCCATTCTCCCCCAGGGATGTCAGCAGTGGTTAAATCCTTGCTCCTCTTTTTCTGTTTATTCTTAAATAAATGCAGGTTTTCTTTTTAAATGGCAGAGGATATTTATGATTACTGAGCAATTCCTCATGCTCTGCATTCTGAAATTCACCCCAACAGCAATCAGGTCTCCAAGTCAAGTCTCCAATGTGCACTTTTACTTGATAAAAAAGTGCAATTTTATACAATACTTGGGAAGGGAGCAAGACTTTCATGTCCCAGTACAATGTTTGAACTCTCACTGCATATTCTGGGTAATTAAGAAATTAAGAACAACCAGCTGACACTGACAAGGTAATTCTGGGGGTCTCCAAGACTCCCTAGAATGCAGGGTTTTTGTACAAGACATCAGGTCACATGTATTGTCCAATGACCACACCCCCCCAAAATGTGACTGCAGCCCTCATAGTCTGACTCTTGAAGTACAACTGTGTCAGATAAAGTCTCCTATGGATCAGCAGAACTCCATGGAATTTTAGGATGCTGTGCTGCTGGCATCGGCTGAGGGCCTGGCCTGGGAGCCTCAGCTCTGTGTTCCTCACTGGTCAGATAAAATTACTTCATTTGGCCTCACTTCAAATTTTGATGCTCCAAATATATTTGTGGAATATCCTTCCTCGATGTAAACTGCACTTGAAGTAATTCCACCAGAATCTGACTACACAGTTAAGTGCTGTGTTCAGTCCTAAAGCTCTTGTAAGGCTCCACCTCAATCACAGAGGTCCTGTTCCTGCACTGTAGGACCTGCTGGATTGCAGCAGTCCCAGATGATGAAATAAAAACGAACTGCACATATACATAAGTGGAAGAAGGGTGGGCTTTCATGAAGAATGGTTTGACTTTAGCCTACAGGAACTCAAGCAATAAATACAACAGAGTTTCACAGCTGGCCAAAGAACAGGTAAAAGATTTGATGTCTTAGAGCCAAGTTCCTATGACATGAAATAAGGAACATCTTCGAGGCTCGGAGATGGTGACCAGTTGATTGTGTGTGGATATTGCTGCTCACCTGCATGATTTCAGAAACAGCTTTGCAGGCCTCTTCCTTGGTTGAAGCCACGATGACTCCTTTGCCAGCTGCCAGGCCACTGGCTTTGACAACCAAGGCAGGGAAGTTGGCACTGCCAGGGCAGAGGACAGACATTCAGCATAAACAGTCCTTGCAAAGACATTTTGTAGGCATTAAGATCCAAATGCTTCTCAGTTTTCATGGCAACCTTATTGAGTAACACACAAATCACACCAGGCTCCTCTCGTTATGCTGTGTCTGAGAAGGGTTTCTGCTTCTTTTCCCCACCACTGCATTTCCTGCCAGTTCATTACTGCTTTTCATTTCAGAATAATTTACTCTTGTATCCTCTGGGGTCACCTGGTTGTATTGTGATGAGCAGATCATCAGTTGCTGAGTAATTCTCCAGTTTTGTTGGTGGAGAAAAGGGGCAAGAAGCCAGCACAGATGGCTCAGGGCTGCTCACTGCCTCTCCCCTGCAGGCAGACTGAAAAAAGATAAAAGCTTGTCCTACATTCTCCTGTGAACTGAACACTGAACTTCCATTTCATTTTAGAGCAGGAAGAACCGTTGTTCTCAGGCTTGCTGCAGTTTGAGTGTCATGGGAGGGGATCCTTTACAGCCTTTCCAGCTGTCCTATCACAAAGGTATGGATACATTGGCAACCACTGGATTGGTTTGGATATCTGGCACATCTGTCAATAAAAATCTGTCTGAAATGACAAGAATTTCACCTGTTAATAAAGGCACATGCTGCTTTAGGGTCAGTGAAGGCTTTCCACCTGGCAGTGGGGATCTCATGACGATCCAGGAAGGCTTTGGAAAAGCTCTTGCTGGACTCCAGCTGAGCTGCCTTTGCTGTGGGGCCAAAACACCTGATCCCAGCTGCTGTCAAGTCATCCACAATTCCTAAACACAACGACACAGAACATGTTATAAATCACCAGATGATTTATGGGAGTCAGGCTGGCCAAGTCCAGGGGTGCACTGATTCCTTGGAGCAAGGATGCCAGGAATAAGAAGGCATCTGTATGTCTGCAGTGCCTGCTTTCCCTGGCTGCATTCCTCACTGGAACCAGGAGCAACACCTGAGGCTCCAAGGATGAGCTGTGTTTGGGAAGAGATGACAATCCCCCCTTGGTTAATGATACCTTTTACCTAAAAAGTCAACATTCATCTTTTGGGAAGATGCCAATGATTGATTGGGTAACAGGTTTAAACAGAAAAATTATCAGCACATTTACAATTTTTTTTTACCAAGACTCCAACTATAATTATTTCAAAACATGAAAACTCCATAGGAAAACCAAAACTTCTTCTCTTGTTCACACAGTATCCTCCAGAAATTCCTTTTCACCTCAGCACAACTGTGAATTTCAGGCGAACTGCCCCAGAGGATCTGTTTCCCTTTCAGCTGGAGACACCCAGACACTGTTGAGTGATGCACAGGTGAGGACTAAAATTTACTTTTCTTCCTGAATGCTGAAGGCTTTGATTTTTAGCTTGCTTCTCTTACCAGCAGCAAGAGGAACCTCTGGACCGACCACCACCAGCCTGATGTCTTGGTCTCTGCAGAACTGGGCAAGGGCAGCGTGATCAGTGACTGGAACAGCTGTTGGAGACACAAAACAGGGACACATTCCATCCGTGGGTGCTGCTCAGCACTGACTTGTCACAGAGCTCTCACCAGCCTCACCTTCTTGACTGGCAGCTCACTGGGAATCTGACAGAGACTCACCCAAAACACACCCCCAAACCCCAGGCAAAGGCTCTGCTGGACATCCACAGCCACAGAGTCATAAATCACAGGATCATGGAATATCCTGAGTCTGGAGAGACCCACAACGATCATCCACTCCTGCCCAGACCCCCCACCAACCCCAGCCTGTGCATCCCTGGGAGCGTTGTCCAACGGCTCCTGGAGCTCTGGCAGCCTTGGGGCCGTGCCCTTTCCCAGGGGAGCCTGGGCAGTGCCCAGCACCTCTGGGGGAAGAACCTTTTCCTGCTCTCCAGCCTGCCCCTGCCCTGGCACAGCTCCAGCCCTTCCCTGGGTGCTGTCCCTGTCCCAGGGAGCAGAGATTGGAGCTGTCCCTGGGGAGGAGCTGCAGCCCCGGGAGCTCTGCCCTCAGTCTGCTCCCGCTGGACAGAGCCAGGGCCCTCAGCTGCTCCTCGTGTGGCCCCTCCAGACCCTTCACCACCTTCATAGCCCTCTCAACCCACTTTGCTCCTGAAGGTGAGGAAAGAAGCTCTGGGATCCCCCACACTGCCACCCAGCAAACTGGTCCCATCCCTGGGAACACCCTGTTTGCCAGCACAAGCAGCACTGCAAAGAATCCAAGTCAAAAACAACTCACAAGGAAAAAGAAAATCCTTTTCTTTTCAGCCAGTCTCCTCCCTGAGGAGGGTCACCATGGAGCTTTCCAGATGTAAGACCAGGTTGGATGGGGCTTGAAGCACCCTGGGATAGCGGAAGGTGTCCCTGCCCATGGCAGGGGTGGCACTGGATTAGATCTGAGGTCCTTCCAAACCAAACCATTCCATGATTGTATTATGATATTGGTGCCAGGAGGGTGTGTGGGATGAAACAAATGACTGGTGGTGGAATTCCAACTCATGTATTTTCTTTTTTCCTTCATTCTGTAGCGCCAGCTAAGAATTGCTGCACCAAACTGACCCCTCTGAAACAAAGGGGAATCAGAATTATTTTTTTTACACTGTGGTGAACTTCATTAAGGAAGACACCGTGCTGTCATTCTGGCTGAGGATACGTGGCTCAGGCTTTTACAGCTGTTATCTTTCCATAAACAAACACTGAATATGATGACACTTGGAATGCCCCAAACTGTGCAAACCAAAGAAACGTCCTGCACCAAAGACAATGATGTCAAGTCTCATGACCCAAAAGTTACGCAAAGGCCCTGCAATTCCTGCCTTTATCACAAATAAATAAAGCCAAGGTCTACAGAGGATGGGAACACAGATCCAGAGAGCCAAAAAAGAGATGAGCCCGGTGTGGATTGGCTGCTTGTGCAGGGAGGAGACTGAACACACCAGGGCATGGTGCTGGCAAAGGGAGCTCAGAATCCCAGAATCATCGGGGTTGGGAGAGCCCTTCGGGATCATCCAGCCCCACCCCAGCCCCACCAGCACCACCCCAAACCCTGTCCCCAAGGGCCACATCCAGACTCCTCCTGGACACTTCCAGAGACAGGGACTGCACCACCTCCCTGGGCTGCTCATTCCAAGGCCTGACCATTCTGGCAGGGAAAATTCTATCTAATTTGAATCTCTCTGGTGCAATTTAGGGTCACTTTCTCTCATCCTTTCACTTGGGACACAGCAGAAGACAGGTAACACACCAGGAGCTGATGGTCTCCTCCAGTTTCTGGGAAGTGACCAGAGAGAAAGTAGAGGACAGGATTTCGTGTCAGTGCCCACTGTGCTCCTGCCATCCCGGGTGAATAAAGTCACAGAATCATGGAATCACAGAATGGGTTGGGTTGGAAGGGACTTAGAGCCCATCCAGTGCCACCCCTGCCATGGGAGGGACACCTCCCACTGTCCCAGGGTGCTCCAAGCCCCGTCCAGCCTGGCCTTGGACACTTCCAGGGCTCCAGGGGCAGCCACAGCTTCTCTGGGCACCCTGTGCCAGGGCCTCCCCACCCTCCCAGGGAACAATTCCTTCCCAATAGCCCATCTATCCTTGCCCTCTGGCAGTGGGAAACCATTCCCTGTGTCCTGTTCCTCCTCTTGTCTAAAGTCCCTGTCCAAGCAGGGTAAGGAAAGAGCCTGGAATTCACCCCAGATTTCTTGCTGCAGGTCTGATCTACTCATGATGTGAACAGTGAGTACGGCACAAGATTTGCACTATCAACAAACAAGAAGGAACAAACCATGTTGTTTATCCATGATTTTAACTTTCCTCACAAACATCATTTTCCTCAGATTGTTGACTGAAAAGGGACGTTTTCCTAACTGTGCTTCACTGCTTAAAACAACAGCTGAACATTCCTTTGGAACCAGACAGGAGGACCTTGGACCAAGGTTTTCACAGGCAGAGCTTAAATTTAAGAGTACAAGTTAAACTGAGAGGTCAAATGTGGCAGAAGGAGGTGTGAGGATGGTAAAGTCCATCACAAAGACCCCTACTATGTCTGTCTCTGCATTCAACAACCCATTCCCTGTGCTTCTGGCACCAAAACTGCCCTGATAATCCAATCTAAATGGAATATAAACCTGTATTTAATCACACAACCTAAATCCCTCTTTTTGTCAGAAATGATTACAGGCTCAGATCAACCATAAAACTTTTTTTTGGACTTGAATTCTGGCAAGATTTGAAAGATTTAAGGTTATTTATAATTTTAAGCTCACATTTTTGTGTTCCAGCAATCACTCAAGACTCTGAGTTTCAATGCTAATTAAAGGCAATTTCACGACCCATGAAGGTAGGACGAACTTTCAGAGCCAAATCTTGATTACCCCAAAAAGTCCCCAGGAACCAGGGCAGGAGCTTCCCAGGTATTGCTGCCCACGTGACATAACTCATGTGCTTCTGGAAAGCTGTCTCCCATTTTCCACCCTGAGTTACATCTAGGCCCCAGTGACAGGAGTGGAATTCCTGAACATGTGAGACAAATCCTTTCCTTCCAAAACATATAAATCAAACCCTTCAGAAGTTCCAGATCCTTCCTGGGTTGGTGAAGATTTCTCTCCCAAAGCACAGGTGAGCCCATGTGTAGAACAAAATAATTTATTACACATGGGAGATTTCTTAGACCTGGCTCAAGCTCAACCATCTTCCACTGTTTGTGCAATGTTTTTTTATGGAATGAAAGAGAGAAAAGCATGGGGGGTTTAAAAGGACACAGCTTGGAAAAAAATGCTGGAATTCCCATTCCACAGGCCCTGGAAACTGGCATTGGCTCCATTTAGCACAGGGATAAAAGGTTTTATTTGAACTTCTGGTCTTGCCAGGCTCTACCTTCCAGGCCTGTCCTCAGAGGCCAAACAGAGCAAAAAACTACTTATGATGCTGTGACTGGTCAAAGAGATTAAGGACAAAGTCCTTTACAAAACCTGTAATGAAGCATTCCAATGAATTCAATACAATAATTACCTGCTGTACAAGAACCTGACAGGATTCATGTTTCCACATGAGATAGCAACAGAAAAAGCTACTCCCATAGAAACACAAATGCAGAAAATGGATGGATGTAATCCATGTTCATGTGCATCCTGTGTTAACTTGAATTCCCTATGTTATCACTTGCTCTAAAGGGAATACTGAGGTCTTGGGTGGTTTAAAGCCCCTAATCCAGGATTTGTTATGTGAAGGACACAGGAATCTCTGTGGTTTGTGATTCCCTGGGTGCCTCCAGGCCAGCACCTCAGACCAGGGGTTTTTTTGAAATGCAGCACCAAATTTTGGATGCTCAACTTGAAACACCTGAAGCTTGATTTCTCAAAACTAGTAACTATGAAAAGTTTCAATTACAGCCAGTCAGAGCTTAATATGTTAAACCAAGAGCTCAAAACAGTCAGTACACAGGGAGAAACATTTGAAAATAACCTGGATTCCTCAAGGTCATCCTCCCACACTTCTGAGACCACAGGAGTCAATCTAAGTGGGAACCACAGCAGCCATCCTGAGCTGGATTCCCAGAGGAACAGCTCTGGCTGTATCCTCCAACTCCAAAGAATTAGATATCGCAGCTCAGATCACATAAAATTAATTATACAACTTACACAAGGCTGAGCTCAGATGTTGTTTTTCCTTCTTAACTGCATCTAAAATCTATTTCACATGCCCAAAACCTGGAAAAATCGTAACCCATCATCATCATCATCATCATCCTCCTCCTCCTCCATTCACATCACCAGTTCTGATTTCAGCTGGAGGATTACAGCAACTTAGTGGTTGAGTCATCAAATTGAAAAACGGCATTTTTTTGGTTTTACCTGAGTTGGAGATTTTTCCATGGTCAGCTGTTCCCGCGTTTCCTGGAGCCACAAAGACGTGTTTGACCTGGGGGGACTGGGCCAGCTTCCAGGCCAGGGCGTGCTCTCGCCCTCCACCGCCGATCACCAGCACCCGCTCAGCCATGGGCCTGCACAAAAGCAGGACACGAGGGAAACACACGGAATTAGCTGGGGGAGGTGGGGACAGCAAGAGCTCCAGACACCACAAAGTGCTGGAGGATTTCATCAGGTGTGAGACACACTGAACCTCCATGGCTGTGCCCCAGAGCACAGCAGGAACCTGTCAGGAAATCCAGCCTGGTTTAGATTTAGTCACATTGGAAACTATTCCCAGTTATGCAGAAGTCTGGGATAGAGGAAAAACCCTGATGAGTGACCAGGCTGGGATTTGCAGCCTAGAAAATCCCAGAATCCCAGAATGGTTTGGGTGGGAAGGGACCTCAAAGCCCATCCAGTGCCATCTCTTCCACGGGCAGGGACACCTTCCCCTATCCCAGGGTGCTCCAAGCCCCGTCCAACCTGGCCTTGGACACTTCCAGGGATCCAGGGGCAGCCACAGCTTCTCTGGGCAACAGTTCCCTGGAGAATCCAAGTCTGCAAAGGCCAAAGCCCTTCTGATGCACTCACTGCATGAACACAGAGTGTCTGCAGCTGGATGGGGCCACTCAAGAGTTTTTAGAGGTAATGCCTGAAAAGCTCTGAAGACTTCATGGAAGGAAAAGGCTCTGAGCAATGAGACCAGGAAATAACTTCCAGCTCTGGCTCTCCTTGGAGAGAACAACCCTGTGGCCAGCAAGTGTCATGAACACAGGAGCTCACTCTGACAAGGTAGTGTGGGGTATCCACTCTCTCTCCTGTTGCACTGAGGTTTAGGAACACACACTGACGTTCTCCTGGCCACTGGGAGTGGCTCTGTGGATGACCACGTCATTCCCTGGCTGAGCACACCCAGCTGACACACACAGGACTTGTGGCAATAGCACAATGTGTTCCCTGAGCAGCTCTGGAAGCCTTGGCTTTCTCAGGTTTACTTCTGTGGGTACTCTCTACATATTTACTGAGAGAACAGTTCACTTACACTGACAAAACCCACTGCAATTCAGAAAATAGCAAGGAAAGAAAGAAAGAAAGGCCATAATTTATAAACTAATTATGTATGGCCATACTTAGAGTTAAAATCAGAGAATAGCAGTTTGGTTTGGGTTGGAAGGGACCTTAAAGCTCATCCCATCCCAACTCCCTGCCATGGGCAGGGACACCTCCCACTATCCCAGGTGTGCTCCAAGCCACTTCCAGGGATCCAGGGGCAGCCACAGCTTCTCTGGGCACCCTGTGCCAGGGCCTCCCCACCCTCCCAGGGAACAATTCCTTCCCAATAGCCCATCTATCCCTGCCCTCTGGCAGTGGGAAGCCATTCCCTGTGTCCTGTCCCTCCATCCCTTGTCCCAGTCCCCCTCCAGCTCTCCTAGAGCCTCTTGAGGCACTGGAGGGGGCTCTGAGGTCTCCCTNTTCCCTGTGTCCCTCCATCCCTTGTCCCAGTCCCCCTCCAGCTCTCCTAGAGCCTCTTGAGGCACTGGAGGGGGCTCTGAGGTCTCCCTAAAGCTTCTCTTCTCCAGGTGAGCACTCCCAGCCCTCCCAGCCAGGCTCCAGAGCAGAGGCTGTAGGGATCACCTCCCATTCCCCGGGGGAGGAGCAGAGCCCAGATAAGAGTGTTGGACCACAGGAACAACGAGTGTCCCTGATGTACTCCCAGCACACTCACACACACCCCCGGTCACTGACCCGCTCACCCACGTGCCCAGTGCCCCAAGGTGAGCTCAGAGACCCCCCCTTGCAGGAGGACAAGAGAGGATGATGACACAGAAAAACATCTTAGGGAAGGAAAGGGAAAAAACCCAACAAACCCCAACAGATTCCCTAGGGGAAAGCAAAAATGATCAAAAGCAGATTTTCAGATAAGGCAGGGATGTGCCTCTCCCTCACATCAGCTGCTACAGCTTGACTTGACTAAAGCTGCAAAATATCTGGACTAGGCAAAATATTCTGTCAGAATAAAGTCAAAATAAACATGAATAGAAGGATAAAATACAGAAAATTAACCCTGAGTCATCCACTATCAACTAAACACACAAGAGCTAATATTTGATGGTAGTTTCATGCAGGACGGGACCAACAAAATTTTCATATTGCAAAGTTGCAGATGTTTAAATTTCAAAACTCCAGAATTACTTGCAATAAAAAAACCTCACATTAGGTTAAAAATGATCAGTTATGGTATAGATATTTGGGAAACCATGTTATGATCAACACAAATCAAGCAAGAAGATAAAAGAATAAGGGATACAACAAAGGGATAGATTAGATACAGACAGTAATATAACAGTAATAGAAAACTACATTTATCACAGAGCAGGCAGCTTTCTCCTTGAAGTCCTCATTGTCAGTGGTGTCCAGAGCCAATAACCATTACACAGTAATTTCTAAGGGAAAATTTATCAATAGTAGGTTGAACTATATACCACATAATTTTCTGGAAAAAAAATTAAAACTTTTAAAATGTTAAAAATTTTAAATTTAAAAAAATGTAGAACTTTGAAATGGAGTGATTTAAATGGAAGAGAGCCCATACTCACTCTATCCTCCGTGCTACCAGGCTGAGGAGAGCAGGACTCAGGAGCTCAGAGGCACAAAGGGAGCTGAGATTGGCAGCCCCTGGTTAAAATGTCCCTGTCCCAACATTCCCGCCCCACTGATGACACAACCAGCCAATGGACAGGGAACTCCAGCCACTCCAGCTGGGAAGAGGAACAGAAACTTCCCTACAACTGGTGTAGGAGTGAGAAGCAAAAGCTTTGCAGAACAGAATCAGCACATCGTGTTGTTTTTAAACATGCAAAATAAAGTCTGTCCCGTTCCAGGGTTGTTTTTTTCCAGTTAAAAAGTGTTCACTAATCAGCTTGTGAACATTCTCTTTTTATCTGAAAGTTAGGCTCTGTAGGTTTGCAATAAATAAAAATCAGTCTATGTAATCAACAGTATGAAAGAATAAGGTGTATGATGCAAATTATCATGGAATGGTTTGGGTGGGAGGGACCTTAAATACCATCAAGTGCCACCCCTGCCATATACAGGGACACCTCCCACTGTCCCAGGATGCTCCAAGCCCCGTCCAACCTGGCCTGGGACACTTCCAGGGATCCAGGGGCAGCCACAGCTTCTCTGGGCACCCTGTGCCAGGGCCTCCCCACCCTCCCAGGGAACAATTCCTTCCCAATATCCCACCTAACCCTGCCCTCCTTCAGCTTAAGGGCACTAAGAAATTCACACTCCACTAAGGCCACTGCTCATCAGGACAGGCTGGAAGACCCAGTGACACTGTGGCCACCTCAAGTGACTCACCACAAGGGCAACTTACTCAAAGAACCACCTCCTTTCCTTCCCTGAAGTAACACTTTCTGATACGACTGACAGCTGAAAGAATTAATCATATAGAGCATGAAATTTTATACGGGAGCAAGTAAATAGAACAAGCCATGTGTCATATTGTAAATTATATTTAATTTATATCAAAATGTGAGTGAAAATTAAGTTTCATACGTTTGTTTTGAAGCTCAGTGTTATGTGGTGTTATGTGTGCATCACACTACAGTAACCTAGCAACTTTTATTTGGGAATGTGCCTCAAGGAGGACTTCTGGTGGCAATCCCAGTTTAGGAGGCTCAGATCCAGCTGTGGCAGCTTTGGTTTTTAGACTGACACACAAAGATGTCATGGAGACCCCTCTGCTGCTCAGCAGGATCTCACTATAAAAATGAAAATTCCAATAGGCAACATTCCGTTTTATTTTTGTCACTAATCAAGAGTCAAGAATTTGTTGTCAAAAGAACTAAAGCCATTCCCAAAGGTAGGTATTTACTCTGTGAGGATTATCACACAGACAGGATTTTTGGAAGCAATATGTGAGATCCTTAAAGATTCCAAACCACGGGCTGTAGTTACCTTCAGCAACCATCGTCTGCTCTGGTAGAGAAGGAAGAAATGTTTGTTTGGAAGATGTTTTAAAATAAAGGTAAGTGACATTTCAGGAAAGGCTCTGTTATTAGGTCCTTATATGAAGTCAGAATGGGAAAGAAGAAATGAGTTAATCTCTGTGTATCCAAGAGGAGAGGAGGGAAGGATAAGGTGAAGACAAGGAGATTCCCAGAGCTTATCCCCCGAGGTTGCCAGCAGAAAGTCAGCAGGGACGAGCATCAGCCCAGAGACCTTTATCCTCCACAACAGGAAGGCAGGAGGGGCTCGCTGACAAACCACAGAACTCTTCCACTCGTCCAGGGCCTGTGGAGCAGAGAAAAATCAAGTGAGGGAGACAAACCCGACCATCCTGAGAGTCTTCCCCATCCTGACTCCTCCCCAGGGCATGGCGAGGTTTCAAACACAGGGAGCAGTGAGCTGAGGCTACTCAGTGCTGTCCCTTCCCCATGAAATGCAGGGAGAGGAGCCACTGACTTTCCCAAACTTACCCTGTGCTCACACCTGGGTGTTAATCTCAGCTCCTTGGCTGCAAAAATGAACAGAACTCTGGAAAAAAACATGAACTCCTTAAGCAATTTATTCCCAGCTGTGGTGCCAGGTACCTGAATATTTTATCTCAACTGGGTGGAGTATTTTAATAAGGCAGTGCCTTATCACCTCACCTCGAACTACTGCAGGAAAGGTGCAATTAAAATCAGATCTCTGCACTGCAGCACAGACAGCAAAGGCTCTGACTGAAGCTCACTGCTTCAGACAGTGTATTTTTTTTTAATTAAGCTCCAGTGCTGTTGGTGTCCCCTGCGCTCCTTGATATCTTTGGGATTCAAGAAACCTGATGCAGGCATTGAAGTTTCCTTATACCAAAGATGTGGTCCTTGCCCCGAGTGTCTTCATTCAAGGCCAGGTTGGACCGGGCTTGGAGCAACCTGGGATAGTGGAAAGTGTCCCTGCCCATGGCAGGGGTGGCACTGGATGGGCTCTGAGGTCCCTTCCAACCCAAACCACCCTGGGATTCCATGAACTTCTACCCTGCTTAGAGCTGAGCCTGAAAAATGGCCCAGCAGTGACAGCACTTTCCCAAACACTAGGGACCCAAGCCCAGTGTCACCATGAAGGTTCAAACCCATAACCCCCAGCCCCTGGAGAAAAGCTCTTATCACTTGGGATTGGACTAAAGGACAAGGTTCAATCTTCCTCTTGCAGTTAGGCAGGGGAAAAAAAAATAGAATTCTCACAGGAGACAGGAAAAAACCAAATTGGGAAGGCTGTGCAATTCCCACCCCATTGAGTGCTGTGTGTTTCTGGCCCCAGCAGCCTGAGCTGTTTATGTGGGTTTTCTTTTTCATAGACCTGTTAAGGGATAAAAAATTCAAAAGAAGGGATTGGAGAAAAAGCCAAAACTTGAAACTTCCTCCTTGCAACTCCTTCCTATGACCCTGCCATCCTTTACTTGGCTCCCAAATCCCCCGGGGCTGAACCCAGCTCTTCTGCCCTCTGACTTAATCCATGGGTTGAGTATCCTTAGGAGTCCACTGCACGTTCCGAGTGCCCCCAGGGCTCGGCACGCAGGAGGGGAGCTGCGAGCGGCCTTCTCGGGGAAGCTCTGCCAGCTGCTGGCCCCTGTTCAGGCTGGGGAGGTGCCGCGGGCTGAGCTGCGCAAGCCGCAGGTTCAGCGACTCCGGGTTCACACGGGGCTGGGCTGCCCTGGCCTGCTGCAGCTCCCCATTGGTCCCACCACCCTCTCCACCTCCAGGCTCTCCTTCCCTCTCCCCCCCGCGTGTGCCAAGGGGGTGCGGTCACTTGGAGCAGGAAAACAATGCCGGAAAGCTGGCACCACGATGGTAAGCAACCCATCACAGTATGTATGTATGTATAAAGGAAACACTTCCAGCGCAGGGAGCTGAACCAACTCCCTGCGGGATGAAGGGATCACCACAGGGAGGACAAGGGCAGCCGCAGCACGAGGCAGCCAGGGAGGGTGAAGAGAGCAAACCCAGCTGTGCCCTGCACCCCCGGATCACCCGGACTGATGGAGTGACCAGAACACAGCGGGCAACACTGCTCCACATTTACATTCCTATTCCCACCTCCTGCCCCAGCCTGTTCCAGGTGTCAGGGAGAGCCACATCAGGGAACCAAGGCTTGGGGAGGGAAAGAGATCCACCTCTCTCCGCATTTTTATCCTTCGTGGCTCAGTTTCCAGAGGGAATTCACTGTGCCAAGTGAGCAGGCGGCTCTGAGGCACAACAAAAAACAGCCATGGCAACTAAACCTGCAAAATGGCCAAAACCCCGTGAGGGAACTGCATGAGGTTGGGGCAAGATTTAAGCTCATCCCAAAGGAAAAATGCACAGAGTTAGAAAACTTTTCATTTCCTCAGGCTTCAATACCACGAAGAGCTGTTTAAGTAGCTCAGAAGCCTCCAGAATCTGATGGCAATTATGATATTAGTTAGAGCTTTGGATTTAAACAAGCTCTTTTTGATCATGTGTTTTATTTAGGACAAATACCTGGCTCTCACCTGGCCATACAGAACCACGGAAGGTTTGGGTTGGAAGGGACCTTAAAGATCATCTCGTTCCACCCCCTGCCACACTGTGGTGTAGAAAACAAAATAAAAGAAGAAAAGTCATTATTATATGTGTCTTTCATGGCCAGAGCTGAGGCTCCACAAGGCAAGTCTCCTGTGTCCAGGTGTGATCCTACAAACAGCCAGATCTGGCATTTTTCTAGGCAAAACATTCCCTCAAGTTTTGCTGCTAAAAATAAATAGGATCATAAACTTTTACTACCACCCTCAAAGTACTAAATTTGACACTTGAAGCGATGTAGGATGCTGGAAGTGCTCACTATTTTGTACCACGATGAGAGGGAGAAATGCCCTTGAAATGCCCTTTCTGTGTTACCCTTGCAGCTACACACACCAAATAGTGAAATAAGTATTAACCCAGCTCATTAATTCCAATATCTACTGGATAGATTAAAAAAATTTTAAAAAGAAGGCTAGTGGTAAAGTTGGTAAGACCCCAATTTGGTAAACAGCAGGGAAAGAATCCAAGTGAGTCAAAGTCCAAAATGAGAGAGGTTCGAAGTTTAATATTTACTTCAAGCAAATATTTCACCACTTTTTCAAACCCAGAGCAGGGGGAAAAAAAGAAGAAAAACCCTGTGCAGTTTAAAATACGCTAAAGTGCAGCAGAATTAAACCCACTGCATGTGGAGATCCCCAGAAGTAAACCTGGGGAGACAAAGAGTTTGTATGTGTACATATATATATGTGTAAATATATATACGTATGTGGGGGGGAGATATATATAGAAAGAGACACTCATATAATGATATATATATATATATATATACACACACACACACACACACACATAATGGTTTATTCATATGTCTCTTCACTGCCATCAGTGGAAACACAGTTTGTGTGCATATCTATCTATATATATGTATATAGGCATACATATAACTCATATACATACATGTATAATGGCATATATATATACATATTATGGCTTATTCCATATATATATAGCTATATATATATATGCCGTGGGGGGAATGCCGTGAGGGCCATGCCGTGAGGGGGATGCCGTGAGGGCCAAGCTGTGAGGGCTAAGCTGCGAGTGGGATACCGTGAGGGCAATGCCATGAGGACGAAGCTCTGAGGGTAACGATGTGAGGGCTGTGCCGTGAGGGCTATGCCACGAGGGCCAAGCCCTGAGGGGACTACTATGGGGGGAATGCCGTGAGGGCCAAGCCATGAGGGTGATGCCGTGAGTGCCAAGCCGTGAGAGAATTGCTGTGAGGGGATGCCATGAGGGCCAAGCTGTGAGGGCGATGCCATGAGGGCCATGCTGTGAGGGGATTTGTCAAGAAGGGGCTGCCGTGAGGGCCATGCCCTGAGGGTACTGCTATGAGGGCCATGCTATGAGGGCCAAACCGGGATGGGGATGCCATGGGGACCATGCCGTAAGGGCCATGCCGTGAGGGACTGCTTTGAGTGGGATGCCGTGAGGGGACTGCCATGAAGGCGATGCCATGAGGGCTCCCCCGTCCCGCCATGTTACAGCGCGGGCACGGGCGCACATGGCCGCGGGCCGCCCCTCCTCGCCCCCAGCCCGGCGCGGGCAGCGCGAGGTGCACCGGCAGCGCCAGACCCCGAGCGAGCCGCGGCCCCCGCCCGGTCCGGCGCGGTTGGGTGACTTACTGTGCTCCGGGGGGCAGTCAGAGCGAGAAGGATCCTCCGCCACGCCGGGAACTACAGCACCCAGCGAGCACCGCGAGCGGCGCGGGAGGAGGGTCGGAGGGTGTCAGCAATGTCGCGACTGGGACACGCAGGGTTCCCTTTGGCACAGAAATTCCTCAAGGCGAGAAGTGTGAGGCGGGGGGGAAAGGGCGAGAGGCGGCTGAAAGATCTTTTGGATGTGTAGGTTGTTTTTATTTTATCCATCGAACAGTCGCCTCAGGAGTTGAGGGTCATGGCCTATGAGAGGTGTGCAAAAATGGATTTTGTCTCTATATCCCCTTAAATACCACGTAGGAGCAACTCCTTGGTTTGTTCCACACTGAACTTTTTACTTCATGAAACCAAAGAGTATTGGGCAACGTTTAGTCCAATTTAGCGTTACAATTGTGCAACAATACCGTTAATAAAACCAGATTTGATGCATAGTTCTCCCTTCAAGAGCTGTAATGTGAAAGCATCACTGTTCTTTGTAATTACCTTATGGAATAAAGTTTAATAAATACTTTTTTGCACACCCCGGATCCTTGCTTTCAAAGGGAACAGTCATATGAATAAATGCTGTAAATAGTATTGATGATTGCAGCAGAACTGCTATTAGTAAAGTCCCATAATGCTACAAATTGAACATTAGCAGCAACAACCACTGGTCTTGACAAAATGAAAGTAAAATGTTTAATTAATCTGAAAACTACCTGACACTGAAACTGAATAAAAGAGTTTAAATAAATGGAGTTCATTGAGCAAGCAGAGATGGGGAGAGTAAGAGCAGTTATTTTTCTGTGTGGCTGCAGAACTTCATGTATATAAGGAGGCACATTTTGTAATTATCATGTCATGTTCGTTTTTAAGGAGTCAGAGGGAAACATGCAGCACACATTAAATTCCTTCTCTGTCTTTTTTTTGGCACCTTTCTTCATGTTTTTCCTTGTAGAAATTGGCATGCCTGGTCTAGACAAGACCATTTGCATCAACGGAATCTAAATATGTCTGAAATTGTTCAAGTGAAACATTTTCAGCCTTTACATTAATACCAAAAATTGCATAGTGTCCTACTAGTAAATTTAAAATATATTAGCGTGATTATGGCATGAACAGGTAAAAGGACTTCTTAGCTGTGACTGCTTTCTATTTTAAATGTAATAAATCAAGTGTGATATAGAAGTAAGCAAATTGATCCAAGTCTCTGATCCATTATTTTTTTAAAGTAAATATTGAGGCAGATCAGCAGGACATAGTGAAGAATTATGCTGATTTAAGGGGCCTTTCAAGGGATTATTAAACAATATTGACATTGAAAATTAAGACCCCGGCAGCAATTGAAGAGTTATACGTGGGTTTCATAGAATCTCAGGATGATTTGGGTTGGAATGGACGTTAAAGACCATTTAATGACTACCATGGGCAGGGGTGCCACTCACCAGATCAGGTTTTGAGGTATTCTAAATTTATTTTAGGTCAACTAAGCCCCACTAAGTTACTACTACAGAAACTGTGCGTAGGAAGTCTTCCAGCCGTAGGATTATTTGGTTTTACAGACTGTTTGTACACGCATATAAATAAAAATTGATTTCAGGGCAGCACTAAGGGGGTCCCCAGGGTGGTTGTACTACGGACAAACTTATTTCGGTGCGTTCCAGCACCGTCAGAAAAGCTCCGGCTTTCCAGGCGGGCAAAAGGCGCACGTTATTTATCCATCTCCCTCTGGCTTTCCCCCTTTGTTCCTTTAATTTTCGCGGCCCCGCCGCCAGCCCCCGGAGCACATGTGCGTGTCACCGCCGGGCCGAGGGGGAGGGAGCGCGGGCGGGCGCCTCTCGCATGGAGCCGGAGTTGAGGGCCCTGTGGTGATGCAGCAGCAGCAGCAGCAGCACCGCCCGTGTGCGGGCAGGGCCCCCTGAGAGCCGCCGCCCGCTCGGAGCATACGCGGGGCTCGGCCCCGCTCCATGGGCACCGATGGCATCGCTCCCGCTCGCACCCACCGACGCCGCGCCTCAGCCCGCCATGGCCTCGGCCGGGTAAGTAGCGGCCGCCGCGGGGGCTCCTGCGGCGTCGGGGAAGGGCGGGCGGGAGTGCGGGGGGACTGGACGGGCGGTTGCGGCCGCCGCCGTGCCTTCTCCTGCCCGCCGCGGGGCCGCGGGGGTTTGGACGCGGCGTACGGGGCGCGAGAGGGGCCGCGAGCGGCGGCGGAGCGGCGTGTCTGTGGGGGGAAGGGGTCTGTGTGAGGCGGCGGTACGGAGCGCCGGGGACTGGTTTAATGCTTTCACCGGGGGACGGGGACACGCTTGGGGCGGCTTTGCCGGTGGCGGCGGCGGCGGGCGCGGAACGCGGGGGGGGACGGCGGGAGCGCCACAACATGGCGGCGGCGGCTGAGGGGACACGAGACCTTCCTTCCCCCCCCCGCCGGAACCCGCCGCCGCTCTATGGCTCGTGCGCCGAGCTAGAGCGGCCGTCCGCAGGCTCTCGCCGCCTCGGCCAATCGCGAGGGGGCTTACAGAGAGCACAGCCAATCGCGAGGGGGCTTACAGCAGGGACGTCAGCGCGCGCCTGTGGCCGCAGTGCACTGTGGGATGCTGGAGGCCTCGCGTCCGGGCAGGAAGGAAGGGGGGGTGTCATGGCGACGAATATCGAGCAGATCCTTCGGTCCTTTGTGGTCAGCAAATTCCGGGAGATCCAGGGGGAGCAGCAGCAGCAGCACGGCGGGTAACGGGGCGGTGGGGAGCGGCGGGGAAGGGCGTGGGGCGGAGAAAGATGGGTCGCGGCCTGGGGGTCGTGTCGGCGGCAACATGGCGGGGCCGGGGGGGTCGCGGCCGTTCGGGCCCGCTGAGGGAGATGCGGTCCGAGGGGCGAGAGAGAACGGTGGGGAGATGCGCCCACCAGCTCTTACTAAGTTTTTGTTCTGTTCTCGTGTCGGGGCGGACGCCTGTACAGTTTGTCTGATTTACGGTTAAACTTGCCGAGTTTATTTCGTAAAACAAGCAAAACCTTGGAATGAGCAAGGAAAAGCTGCAGGAGAGGGAGATGTGGGTGTTCATTTTGTGGAGAGAACCTCTACAAGGTCGTACGAGCATGGGGGATGTGGCACATTCCAGAACGTGTTTTTTTCTTCCCTTGCGCCTCAGCCTCAGCAGTTACAGAGTGTCTGGGCTGAATAAGTGAAAATTAATCCAAAGGCAGACGTTTCCCTCAGAGCACGGCTTCTTCAGGAGGCTGGAATACTGGTTTGAAGGGCTAGCTATAATAGATGTGCGTGAATGATTAAAAAAAAGTCGCAGAAAAGCTCAAAATTGCTTGTATTACGTTGATTTTTTAAAAATTTTATTTTTAAAATTATTTTTAATTTTATTTGGTTAGTGGAAAGATGGAAGGCCAGCCCAATGGTGACACGATCCCAGCTGAGCAAGCCGGGCCTTCAGAAGCCTCTGGAGCTGCTGGGAGTTGTCAGAGTGATCAGATAGTGCAGAAAATAGAGGAAGTGCTCTCTGGAGCCCTCGGGACAGAGCTGCAGTGCAACCCAGGTAATAAAAGTGCCTCTGGCAAATACATTCTTGGTTAGAAGATTGTGTCAGTGCATAAAGTTGAATCAGTTTTATAGAGGTGAAAATGTGCTGCTTGGTACTACTCCCCTGACCAGTTGTGTGTATGTTGTGAATTTGTTAAATATTTTGTCTACTGTGATTTTGCATCCAGAGATGGACAGAGAAATATAAAATTTAAAAATTGAGCTGATTGTTATATGAAAGCTTTGCTTGGTGTGGGGAAAACTTGGTTTTTTTTCCTTTCTAAAGCTAAAATAGACCAATAATATATATATATATATAT
>WBMZ01013627.1:0-64470 GCA_013400975.1 Atrichornis clamosus
CTCTGCCCCCGCAGCCCCAGCGCGGCGGGCGCTGCCACGGCAGCGCTCCGGCCCCGCAGTGCCCGGGGCCGGCTGTGGCGGCGGGCAGCGGGGATGCGCCTCCCCGCGGAGCTCAGGTGGGCGGCGGGAGAAGGTCTGAACCGGAGGAGAGAAAACTTTGTGCGGGCAGGGGCCGGGGTAGGGCTGGTATCCTAGTATCCCGCCGCCGGCAGCGCGGCGGTGCCTCGGGCGCAGGACGCGGCTTCGCGGCCAGCGCTCCGGTCCGGAGACGCTTCTCGGTGCCGTTCCGCCGTCCCCGCCCTGTGGTGCTCCCCCGTGGGCGCCCCCCGCCGTGGCTCGGCGCCGAGGCCCCGCGTCACCGCCCCCGCAGGTGGCTCGACGGGGGATGCTCGGTGGCGGGGCAGCGCCGTTCCGGCAGCGAGTCAGGAGCCCGAACCTCTCCACGAGAGCGTTGTTTGCCGGCAAAATGCGGCTTTTTGGAGGCTTGCGCGGGGGTGTGCGAGAAAGAGATCCGTGACTGCAACTTCTCTGTTCGCCTGCAAAGGAACAGTTCTACGTATTCGCGTAGAGAGCTACTCGGTCCGGGTGGGGAGAGCGGTTGGTGTTTGGTAGCCTTTACTGTGTCAGTAACCTTATACAGGTACTGTAAGAGGATGCTGAAATCTTGAAGTTATGTTACAATTGAACTTTTGCCTCCGGACTGTAAAAATTGAACCTATTCCTTGCACTGCAGTTGTTCCTGTAACAAGGCTCAGCAGGCACCTCATTAGATTTCTGTGGTTTGCAAGGGAGAGTAACTTTGTTCCTACCGCTCCCTCAGGTAAAGAGGTGCATCGGCTCCCACTACGGCATCCTGAATTGCCGAGGTGCCCTTCTTCCTCATTTCCATCCAGAGGCTCCAAGAGGCTTCCAGTTCCTATAAATCTTGTGCCCTTAAAATCATAATTGAGACCGGTGCCTTGGTGTTCTAAATGTTTGGGGGTTTTTTCCAGAGGATTAAGATGGGTTTTTGAAATAAGATAGAGATTTTTCTTTTTTGCTGTAAATCCTATGCAAAAGAAATACAAACTCAATTTCAAAGTGGTAAAGGAGAGATAGGCACCTTTTCTAGAACCCTACAGAGAGCAAAATAGCCCACAAAGTTCTCCAAATACAGTTTACTGGGCTTAAATTCCACCATAAGTAGAAAGGGAGAATCTGAAGTAATTTTTACTGAAATACCAAAGTGCTAGCCTGTGCTTTAAATTAAACTGCTCAGAAATCCACTGTGTAATCTACAGTTTCACCCTAATACTGTTTTCAGTAAGCAGGACAAATCTATTTTCTGGCAAAGGGTTGAACAGATGGCAATCCATTAGCAAACCTGACTTTTCAAAGGAAATATTACTATTTCAGAATTATACATTGCTTTTTGTAGAACTGTGCTTTAAAAATTCCACAATACACGAAAATGCAAATTAGTCCCAATTTAAAGATAAGCATCTGTTGTCTGTGTCCAGGATATATGCCTAACCATTTGGCAGGCATGCCAATGTTACAGTCTCCCTGGTTGTCAGCCAGGGCTGATATTAGTGTGAGTGAGATAAAACAGAGAATGATAGGAAGTGATGTGCAAAGCGAAAATACAGACAAGAGGAAATAGATTTAAATACCACCTTCAGAAGGCCATTTCGTCAGAGGGATGTACTTCCATCACCTGTAACATGTTGCTACGTCAGCTGTAGAGAATGGGCTGAAGCAACTCCAGAAGCAACTAGACCAAGCCCAGTGCTTCCAGATAGTTCCTCTGTAGTCTTTCTTTCACAGCCATGGGAGAAGGAAAGTTCCACATGGTGAAATTCTTCAGATTCCTATGATTTTGTTAAAGTAGATGAGCTATGTTTACTGTCACTATGCATTGCACATCTCTGTTGTGATCTAGGCACAGCCCTGAAAAGTTTTGTGCACTCATTATCTGTTTTGCCGTCTCCCACAAAGAAGTCAGCACAGCAAGAAAATAGTATTTCAGGAGAGGTGGTATTGTTAGCCTTGTGTTGCTGGGGGAATTGCTGCTTGATGTCTGTCCAGGAAGTGTTCTGCATTCCTGCTTGTTAAGGGTCACTGAAATGGTAAAACGTAATATGGATATACACATTGGAAATCTGAATTACACTCTGACGTGGTCTTCTCCTGGACAGAATATATTGACTATATTCTCGTACATAGATGGGAGCTTTCCTAAAGCCTGATGTAAATGATATTCAAAACCTGTATGGTAAAATGAATTAACATTTAAAGGTGAAGGGCATGGTGTGTGTGAATGATTGAAAGCCAATTATATTCTGGAAGATTACTTCAGTCCAAAGCACAGGAATTAATTTCCTTAATTCCTATCATCATGTGCCTTTCTACCTGCACAAATGTGTGCAAGTTCTATTATGGCTCTTTAATATGTAGAACAAGTTCACAAAATAATGGATATTTTAATCACTTACAATTTAATCTCAAAGGCTTTTGCCTGACCTTTGTGTGGTGCTCTGTCAGGAGGAGGGGAAGGAATCAGCAACTGTTTCAGCAGGGAAACCCAAGGCACTGTAGCTAGGAGTGGTACCACTTAGGGGAAGGTAGCCCCAGCGTTTGGGAGCTTTGGGAGGGGAAAGTGCCTGCTTGCTGGGTATCTTCCAACAGCCAAGTAAGTCTTCTCTCTAAGAAAGTGCTCCCTTCCTACCTTGATTGCAAATGTCTTACATCCTGAATTGATACCATCCCATCAGTAATCTCCTGTGTCCATCAGAGCTAACTGGGAGAATTTATTAGGCCAATTCAAGGCTTAAACCCTCAAGGTATAGGGAGCTATACCTTGTTGCAGGTTGAGACAAAGTTACAGTGATGTCTTTAATAAAATTACAAGCAATAAAAGGGCAAGGTTGGAATTTTTTTTCTTTTTTACGTTCAAGGTTATGGATTTTTAAGTAAATTCCTAGCTGAATTTACCTCCATTAAAGGAACTCAAAGTGGTCACTCCAATCCAAAAGAGAAATGTTTAAAAACACCTATATGGTTACTTTTCATTTCTTCCATAGGTATGTCTTTAATAAGAACTTTGTTGATGCTGGTTACAGACAGCTCTGGTTGCAGTTAATTGACGTTTTCCAACAGTGTTTGTTTGTATTGGCATACCGCTCCTCACATCGTACTGCCTTTGCCTCTCCTCTCAATGTCCTTTGTCTTCCACAGAGCCATTGCCTCATCCCACCCCGTGACCAGCAGTAGCTGCCTTCCCCTTTATTATCCGGAGCCCCAGGTCTCCCTTGCATGCTGCCTTCTGTCGCCTTGCTCTTCTCAAAACCCTTGCGCAGTTAACTCCATTGCTCTGTGCGTTGCCCTTAATCTTTATCCATTTTCACTGTTCAGCAACCCAATTTCCTCCTCTAATCCTCTGTTCTTCTGCTGTCCTGTGACCCTCGGCACCTCACCAGCTCGACATTGTCTCAAATGCTGCTTACAGATCCAGCAACAATGTTCTGCTTTTCTCCAATAGCAGTGTCATCTCCACCAGTCAGTTTAGCCTGCTCATTGTTATCTGAAGACCTCCTGTAAGTTCCTGTGTGCTGCAGGTACATGTTCTGAGCAATGAGAAATTAAAAGAATCTTGCTGTGGGTGGGATCACTTAGAGTGTGTTAGCACAGTTTGATGGAGACATTTTCTACCATTATGGTCCCAGAAATATGTTAGAAGGGAATAGATTTCTGTGCTTCCCTTGGCACACATTTTAGGAGTGGTCATATGGAGGTCTGCAAATTCAGAGAGGCATCTTTCTAGCTATGCATTATAGATGTTCCACTCTCTCTGAACTTTTTTATTTGGCTAAATATCTGGCATATTTTTCATAAACCTTATCTTACTTCGAATTTTACTTGTATTCTTCCTTACAAGATGAAAATCTGCTTTGAAAGAAAACTGACCATACATTTTCTCAGACTTCTCCAAAGTTTCAGTCCCAGCTCCTCTGCCTAGGATCATGAAAGTGGCAGCTTTAAAAGGGTACTTTTCAAAAGTTATTCTTGTTTTTGAAGATATACAATTAGCCTGTACAAAGAACACCTCCTGATTAAGAACAAGGAAGTATCTTTTCAACTGAAGGGGGACTTTCAATTGCCTTTTGTTAATAATCCATGTCCTACTATGTTTTTCCCTATATAGTTACTATTCATGTCACTGATCGTTTCGCTTCTTAATGTGATTGAGGATAAAAGAAGAAATTTGAATAGACTGACTATACAGTGCAGATACTTTAATCCCTCTGAAGTTTCATCACAAGGTCGTAGCTATTGGCTATTGACAACCAAATTTCTCTTGATTTCAAATACATTCTTGGAAACTGGAAAGAATTCTTGCTGTTTGGCTGTAATGCGTAACTGAGTTTTGTTGTTTTTTATGAATTCAAGCAAATATTTTTCCAGTGGAGTGGGTGTCCCAAAACTTCTTGAAAATCATTTATAAAGCACCATGTTCAGTGACAATAAATAAGAATATGAATGTACTTGGAATTGCCATCAGCTGTTAGAGATGTTAGACATACTCTGTCAGATGTGGTACCAGATGGTGCCTGACCATTAATATACATGGGTACTTGCTAGAGTACTCCTCCTTCCTTCCTCTTCATCTTGTCTTGTCATTTTTCTTCTCACTACATCCTCATAGCCTACGTAACTGGGGATTTTTTTTCCCCATCTGTGCCCATATATATGCACACAACAGAAATTGTATCGAGCATAAGTTGTGGCAGGTTGTGCATATATTATTATAATGTATACTATCTTGGGGAAAAAACCCCATACTCGTCAGGAAGAGAAAATCAGATTCATAAAGTGTGAAATACAGTGCTTGACAGGGGAGCCGCGTAAGGCCAGACCTCCCTCGCACAGGGTGAAGCCCTGTGGAGCAGTGCTAAGTGATGTGCTGCTCCCAGCCTGGCTGCCTGGCTGCCTGTCTGTCGTGGGGTTGCCTGCTCTAGCTCTTCAGCCTAGCATACTAAAATTGAAAAATCCTTCTGCAAGGGCCACATACTTTAAGTCTAACATTTCTCTGCTTGATGTGCCAACTGAGGACATATAAATCACCAAACTCATCCTTCCAAGGAGAAAAAAGGTCTATTGTTTTTCTGTTTGGGACAGAAAAAAAGTGACAGTTCTAGTCACAGGCTGAAATGTTTGGGGTTTTTTACATCAGTATGTCAACACTTGATTTTTTAAAACGCATTTTAATGAAAGGATGGATTCAGGTAAACAGATTGAGACGGTGGTTTGTGGTTGTTGACTGGGACACTTTATGAGGATCTGTGCAGTTGAATCTTTGGTTAGTTAAGTGTGTAGTTCAGCTGTGCCACTTGGAATGCTGGAGCTGGAATAGGAGCAAGTACCTACCTACATGTCATCTCTGATGTTCATGAATGGTGTAAAAATACATGGATTTAAAAGTTAAATGCACACATCCAGATTAAATGTCTCTGGTAGTACAGTCCTCACCTGAAGAGGTGCAGGGGCACATGGCAGCATGGGAGCTATGTGCCAGGTGGGGTGTGCCTGAGGCAGCTGGGCACCCCTAGGAGCACATCTTTTTGGTTGGGCTTCCCCTCGTAGGTAGGGCCTTGTCCTTCAGCCCAGGGTAACGCATGGTGACATGGAGATTGAGAGCTGCACCTGTACGCAGACACATGGAAACATCGACAAAACTCATGGCAGCTTTTAACATTAAATCAGCTTTGTGGAGGGAGGGTAGAGAGGAAAAACCTTAAATTTCCAGCCATGTTTTCTTCAGAAACATGTAACTGATAAGAAGGTAGAAGCTGCAGAAGGTGAATGTGCAGTCAGGACAGGTTTGTGAGGCACCTTTGAAACAGTAATGAGGCTCGTGGCCAACCAGTGATGATGCAGGGACCTTGAGCTCCTCCTGCGCTCCCGGAATGAAAATGTTCTTTAGACTTGGTAGCAGTGAATGAATCATTTTAGTCTATCTGAATTTATCCTGCATAGAGCAAAATGGTGAGCTGAACTCACCTGTGTCCTGCTTCTGAACTCTCTAAGGGCACCTGCTTGTGCAGCTGGGGGTAGGGGATAGAGGGCATAGAGGCTATGACAAGACCCTGCACTGGTGCAAGATTCACCATTTGCAAAAAGTTATAAGAGTATTAGTGATTAGAAAGCATGAGGGATGCTATTTTTGTGTGCTGTAAATTTACAGATAATGTTGAAATAGAAGAATTTATTTTCTAAATAACATCCCTATAGTAGGTCCCACAAACTTCAGGTTCACACTGATGTCTGAGAGACAGTTTTATAACTTCAGAAAAAAGTATTAATCTCTTGATGCAATAGTAAATAAACAATTTTCTTAATTCCATCCTATTGCTTGAGTTGGACTTCTCTCATGATGTTATCAGAAAGAAAGTTTTTTGAAAAATGTAACAAGTGAAGTCATCAGCTTTTTGCAGAGTATAGTTTGTCCTTTGAGTTTGCTGTTTTAGGACACATACACACCCATCTCTCCCTAACACAGATGACCCTCATGCAAGTGCAAATATTATAAGTACAAGTTTTTGTCTGACCTGCGTTATTTGAATATAAAATACTATTCTTATAGGTAATGTAGTAGAATTTGAAATATGAATTACGTAAAACTGTTAATTCCAGTTACTCATCAGAAGCATAAATAACGAGAAGTTAAGGATTTGAGGAAACCAAGCTAAGGCAGATAGTATTTTGAAGCACGTAACTGTAAATTTTTGAGTCTGCCTTCCATCATATGCAGTTAATTTGCATTTTTTATAATGATGCATTTTTGACATTTTAAAAGTTATATTTACTAATGTGCTATGAACTATACATGTATGTATAAATCCAGGCAGTTTTAAAGTTAATCTCAGTCAGCTTAATCTTCTTGTGAGACATTTGCTGGAGACTCAGCCTCCAAATGAGAAACATTCAACTGTTAATTCTCTATTCACATGAGAAGGTTTGATTCATAAATACACATTTACATATAATAACAATGTTTTCCTGAGTGTACAAATCACAAGCTTGGATCTCAGGTATGTTAAATAGAGAGGGAGATGTATGTACGTATATGAGAACTTGTTTTACCAGGGTCCAAAACAGAGTGGTTACATAAACCTCAGATTTCTCAAATGTAATTCGGCTAAGCTACCAGGAAATGCACACAGCTTCTCATAATGTGTTGTTACCCTACTGCTACTTTACTAATAATTATAAGAAAAAAGAGATTAAAAATATCTTTGATTAGAAAACTGTATCTCAAGAAGAGATCCGAGGATGGCTGTTCTTTACTGTTTAAAGGATGGAACAATGAAATATCCATGAATACAGAGCATCAAAGCATTGATTTTGGTTTTGTTCAAACAGGGATAATTGTATAAGGAAGAGTTTTGCCAGAAATAGGCTCTTAATTTATTTCTCCTGAACCAGTTACATTTTTACTGGTTCTTTTCAATAAAAGCCCATGTTTAATCACTAATTCTTAGGATTCACTACCTCCTTAATTTTCTATTTCAAGCATGTCTTCTGAAAAAGTAAATCTTCTAGACCTTAAGGAATCAATTCCTCTACAATCAGTTAAGCATTGGGGAAGAATGTACTTGAAACAGGTTAGGTGTATAGCTGTGGCCATCAGCAGCAGTCCTAGCCCACAGAAATGGATATATCATCATCTCTTCACTTTTCAATAGACTTGGCAAGTGTGTTTTTGTGAAACAGTACTGACTGAATCAGCACAGGAGCAAAAAGATGGTATAGTTGTTCTTTGTTATACTGAAACAGACCAGAGAAACTTGAAGAGGGCATGGCAGCTTTCAAATCTATGAAGCAGTCATTGGAAAAAGAGGTGGTTGTATGTCTGATCTCCTCTGTAGCCTGACAGTCTTGTAACTTGATAGTAATAGCTGTGGAGTTCCTACTAATTTATACATCACCTTTTGCATCCTAATGGTACAACCATGTCACAATGTGTGCCCCTCATACCTTGCAAAATCAAACTGCAGCATGAGAGGAGTTCTAGTCCTGTTCCAATTCTTGGGATCATTCAACGTATAGGACACCAAGCAACAGAATTGCAAAGGTGACAGTGAGCTCTGTTTCTCACAGGGGTTTTCTGTTTCAAGGTTTTGTTCATCACCTGCTGCAGCAATTCAACAGAGTCACAGCTTTAATGGATAATTCAGGATCATTTCAGTAAGATGAGTTTCACTGGCTTAATTCAAGGCCTGAGGAGCAATAACGCAATTAGAATTTCCAAGTCACAGCTTTCTTCAAAGATCATATTTGTTTCAAAGTTGAAACAGTGCTAACAGTGGTCAGTTGTTGAAATCTGCCAGCAGTGTATCTGTACTGCCTAGTATTGCAGGGATTTATTAACAAAGGATTTTATTTATATTGATTTCTTCTTACTGTTGTAGATTTTCACCTACAAACTCTGAAAGAACACGTTTTTTCCTTTCCTGAGCAATGACTAGGACGTAGACAGGTACCAGAGAGATTCAGTCTGCATAAAGCAGTATCATTAAATCCACTAAAATTTAAGAGACAATATTAACTCTGTTCTCATTACCTGAACCTACAAATAAAGTGTTAAGCATGTGTGTGTAATTATTATGTGGCAGCCATTGTTTTTCACAAATGATAACTTTTCATTGTTGTCTCATTAGACTCTCAAACCCCATAGAAAGACAGAAGATAAAATTCTGATGCTAGACTTCAAATGACAATTTGTATGGTTACTATGTACACTTGCCAGTAGCCCACAGCCACCTTTCTCATCTTTCTGGTAATAACATAAAAAGATTTAAGACTAAGATTAGCTGGTGAGATAAGAACTGAGGGGAGACAGCAGGAGATCTAGTAATGACATACGAGCAGGGAAAAAGTGAGAGTTACTGGTTTGGCTCAAACACAGTGCCTGTTGTGAAGGAGAATTAGCATCCCTAAGTTAACCCTACCTCCCTTTGCGAGACACCTGTTGGAGCCTTTTTTCCCCCTCTTCCTGTCTTCTTCCCTGCCAACAGAAATCTCTGTGATGCAGACTAAAAACACACGCTGGAAGTAGCAGTGTGGGAAAGGCATGAGGTTGCCCATATGGCCAATACTTTTGTTTTGTGATGCTCACATAGGATGTATAAATACTTGCTTTTGCTTAGGCAGGGGAGCAAGAGAATGGATTTTAGCTGAGAGTGTTTTGTTTTTCATTCTGTTTTTCTTTGTTCAGGCAAGTTTATTCCTTGTAATCATTTCTGTTTTCTGCTTCTAGCTTTGTCAATTTTTTAATTCCTCTATATACTTGTGGTTTAAAACACAAAACTAGGTATCCTGGCTAAGTAGAGTCCTCAGGTTATGTTAATGTATCAAACCTTTCTTTTTCTTTTAATCTGGGATCAGAACCTCTAAAGTGTTTGCATTTGCAGTTCCAGCCAAGTGTCCAGAGTGCTTTTGTCTAGTGTTTAAAGGAGTTTTACTCCAGCATTGTGAGCAGTGTCTGCTGAGGCAGAACTGATCCTACAGGATCAAATGATGTGATCAGGAGGCAGATACGGCTGGTAGAGTTATCAAGGCATCACTTTACAAGATATCTATGGCTACAGAAGGCAGCAGGCAGTTTCCTTACTTTCACATAGTTCAACTTGTAGGAACTTAATTCATTAAGTCCAAGTCTATTCACCACACTGAACTTCTCAGGCAGTTATAGCTTTCCTTCAAAGTTTTTTTTTTTTGTTATTTCATAGTTTCACATCTCATCATTTCAGATGTCCTGTGTAGGTAAATGACTACTTTAAACACCTGCAATCTCCCTTTTTTAAGAAGAGAGCTTTCAGAATGCTTTCAGAAAAAATGCTTTCAGAAAGACAGAATTTAAATAACACAGAGTCTGAAACTACAGAATACCTCACGTCCTGCGAGAAAAAAGGGTTAAATAATATATACTTATATATTCCTTATATTAATAATATATACTTATTTGAATACAAAATAAACTTTACAAAAATGTTGTCTTTTTTTAACGTATATGTAGCCAACTGTATATAGTCAAAAAGAAAGGATCAAAATGATATCTCATCTGTTTTAGCCATCAGTGAGTGGCTAACTATAAATCATGGTTATGATCACAAAGAGCAGGTATGATTAAGCATTAAAAAGTCAAAATTACATACAAAGGAAAGGAAAAAAAAGGAATTTTACCTTCCTTCCCTTTTCTCTACAGCTAATTCAGGGGGAAAATGAGATTTTAAGTACTGTGTTAGAAAAGACCATAGTTTTCAATGTTTTTCTGTTCTTTGCATTTTCAGCTTTATGTTTTGATCTTTTCTCTTAAAGGATAATTTGGTATCTTGCTTTTACACTCATGCTGTGCTCAGTGCCTTCTATACAAAACAGTGGGTGCTGTCAAATGTAAAGGGTTGTTGTAGCTGTAATTTCATCTTTCTCACAGATGGCAAAATCTTCCGGTGAAAATTTTCAGAATCATATTTATGCACCTCCTCATCCTGATTGCTTTAGAAATTGCAATGAAACTAATAATTTGGAAGAATAAAAACTATATCAGTGTTTAAAAATTATTAGGTTTTAAGGTTAATTTTAAATGCTTATCTTTGAAAATTCTAATTGTGTTATTGCTCCTCAGGCCTTGAATTAAGCCAGTGAAACTCATCTTATTGAAATGATCCTGAATTACCCATTAATTTTTGCTTCACTATTTTGTGATTCATTGTTGTTTCTTTAAAAATCAGCACTGGAAATGTGACAGTACCATGCCAGTTTCTCTAAGTAACTGTTGAACTCTTAATAGTTTTAGGTACTCTACAGATCAATCTCACACATGTACAAGCCAATCAAATCTGAAACTGCTGACAGAGATGCTCCTGTGATTTATATTAGGCACGTGAAGGCTTCATGAAAAAAAATTGTACTAGTTCTATCTATGTACTGTAATAAATATGCTAAGAAGATTGACCAAAGTAAAGCAAACATAATTCTCACAGTTGGCCTTCGTGGTAGGTCAAGGCTATGAAAATCCCTAGCTGAGGATAAGAACAAAAATCACTGGTTAAAACTTCGTAGTAAGAAGGGGGGCAAGATTACTTAAGACACTGTAGATATTGTGAGGTTCAGAGAACACAGAGAGCATATTTTTTCATTTAAGGGAACCTTTTGAATGTTGTATTTGAAAGAGCTAAGCAGAGTATTCAGGAGCCGTATGCCTGCAATGTCAGTGTTTGCTTGAACCAGCAAAAGTGACTGAAATACCTGAAGAGAGCACTGAAGGGCTTTTGTGGTGTTAAGAATGCTGGATTGAGGGGTGTCCACACATTTTTCTGTCTGTGTTTGCATCACAGGTGGCACTGCTTTCCTTGTAAATAAACTGTCCTTTCTATATGTTGCTTTGCAAAACGTCTCAGACCATTGGTGTCATGTTCAGGTGTTGCTGCCAAATCTGCTGGGAAAACTCGTGGTATATAACACTGCCTTGGGTTGTGCAACAGTTGGGTCACAGGCTCTGAGTCTGAGAAATGGACTGAAGCAGAGAACTTGGATGCCTACAGTGTGTCTGAGAAGCTACAACCAAACAGAATCCAAGTGCAGCTCAAACATACAGACCGAAACAAGGTCTGATGAGCAGCCGAAGAAAATGAGCCTGCCCCAGGCGTTGGGGGAACGTATGCAGAAACTTGTGGGGATATGCCATTAATGTCATTCAGGGCAGTTATCTCACATCAGGCAAAATGAGACAGACATACTCAATTATATCTCATGATTTCTTGACTTTTTTCTCATACATTAAGAAGAAAAAAAATTCCATCATTTTATGAGTTAAGGTATTTTAGAAAGCTTTAAATCAAAAACACATTGGCCTGCCTTATAATGACATTTTTCTTGTCAAATGTAACTCTTCTGAGGTATGATGTCTCCTGGACCACACAGGGATAAATTTGCATGAGTCTTTCACAGTATATCTGGACAGTAAGTGGGTTTCATCATGCTAATGTAGATGTCTGATATGTAGGATGCAGGCATTTCCATCTGAGGTAATCATCTCTTCTTCCTTTATAGTCAACAAGGGGACAAGACATGCTTCATTTCATGTAAAATAGGTCAGATGAATTGTAGTGTTTTTCCTCACTGACTGTAATGGCAGTGTAGGATGAGTCAATGAGCTGCCCATGTCTACGTCAAAACTGTGGTAGCTGAAACCCTCACCACAAGATGACTCATGAGTGCTCTGTACAGTTGTTCTTTGGTATATTTATCCATGTATTCATAGTAATGTTTAGCCAGAGGAGTGTAAAGTGCCAATGCATTAAATCTGTAACTGCTACCCATATCATCTAAACCAGGATATGAAAGCATTGGTAGTATTATTCTTGCTGTAATTAATTTGAACAGGCCTCACAGATGAATACTATGAAGTGTTAAATAATATTGCTGTTTTCTAACAGCTTAGCTCATTGCTCCCTGTACATCTGTGATTTACCATGGTGAAGTACACCTTTACGCTTACTGATTAGCGTGAAATTTGGGGCAAGACAGACATAACAATTTAAATGAGAAAAAGGCTGCTCTTTCTCTCAGTGTTTCTGAACTCTCTTGATTAGTCGAAATAAATAAATGAATGGAAGGGCCTCTGAATTCAGGAGAGCACTGTGCTGATAGTAAGAAACCAAAGAGATAAATGGAAGCATATTGGACAGTCTGGTATTGTAAGAGTTAAGACATGCCATGTTGCATAAAGCAGTGGCTGACAGCAGAGCTCTAGTAATACAGAACATTTTCAAGAGAGAGGCACTGAAGTTTTTCCAAAGCTGGTGCTTTAACCATGAAGTCACATAAATAGTTTGATACAATGTACTAGGGCTGCTGGCTATGAATTATGAATGAACTTTGCTAATCACCACTGAATTTTGATTTCCCAGCCATTGATTACCTGCTGTCATTTGATAGTGTTTGGAGAAGATTGCTAAATATAATAAAGCATCCTGTGTAGGCTTCTGGAATTATGATAAAAAGTTGACAGAATAACATTAAGAATTCTGGAATGTATTCTCATGAGCTTAAAGGAAGGAATAACTAAACCTGAATGCAAGTATTGGAGGAATTAAAAACGACTGGCAATTATAAAGGACCTGTTATGTCATGCAAATTCTTCACCTTCAGCCTGATTAAAGGTCTTCAAGCATAACGGAAAAGAGCTTGAAAATTGCCAGGATTATTATTCCGTAATGCCATGGTGAAGCTAGTGAATATTTTAGAGACTTACTGAGTATCCTTGCTGTCAATTTGTAGTGATGTTTTACCTCTGAGGTATCACAGGCTAGTGTTTATGCAGCACATTTACTTTTCCTAGTAACCAGCATACTAATGCAGTGAAAGTCTCCAGAATTAATGGGAATGAGGCATAGAAAGACCTCAAGAAGATGCGAAACCTGTTCTGTAATATCTTGGTAATACAAGAGGTCACCGTATTTTGGCTTTGAGAACAACCCAACAACTTAGTTCTAGAGTACTTACCAGAGTACAGAAACACTGTGTTTCTGAGTGATTACTCTTCGAACCCAAAGTGGTATTACACAACATTGCAGCTACTATTTAACTGCCTAATATTCTCTTAAGTCAGAGGGTAACATACTTATTTTAAAGACAGCAAACCAATTCACTCATAGACTAGCACAAAAAAGGAAGGTTAGATAGACACTTATCTTGGTAGATCATTTCACAGTATAAAACACACAGTACATTATTTTTCAAGAGTCAGTTATTAAATGGGACACGTTTAGCATGCTAAAATAATTTGCTACATTCTTCCTAATAATTTTCAGCCTATCTGACTAAACTAAATAAACATGGACCCTGCACAAAATCCAGTGAAACATCAGCCTGGACAACTTCCAGATAATGCTTGAGCCTGGTCTACCCAGTTTTAGTGGTAACATGAAAGGACACCAAGTTCAGACCAGCCAAGATTCATTCTGTGGGTTCATAATTTGCTTTCAAGTTGTAAAAACTGTATTGGAAAAAGCATTTGCTTTTTGAAACATCTAGCAAATAAAACAGGTACATCTACAGTGCTCATTGATAGCTCTTTGAAAAAAAGCCAGCAAGTGAATACAACATAGAACAAAGTGACAACTAAGCCAGATGACCTTTTTCTTCACCTGCACTCTGGTGTATATCTATGTATATAGGATGCAAAAAGTGTTCCGCTTGTACTGCAGTATGGTATCCTGCTACTCCTCTGTTCTAGTGATTCCTCTAAGGGTTTGAGTAGTAATCTTCTGCTTGTGTCCTAGCAGTGCAAGTGGAACAGCATTCAAATGAAAATACAGAAAGAACACTTGAAGATTTTTCTTCTGAGAGTCATGCTTTTCTTCTGATGAGTGCACTTGATAAAATAAGTTCCACCCACCCACAGCCCCCTGCCTTCTCTGTTTTCCACTGATAACGTGACCCACCACACTGAAACGGTATTATTTCCTGAAAGGCTGTAGGCAAGCATGATGATGATAAGAAAAGACAAATGAATGTTAAACAAAATGGGAGAGAGAAGAATTGTGCATATGTATAAGGAAATCAGAAAAAAAAATTTAAAAATGTAAGAGTTGGATATAGTAAGGGGGGAAGTAAGTGCATATTCCTTTTAAAATGTATGCATCATAGAATACAGAGGAATAATTCTACCCACATCATCAGTCAATTCCTACCAATTTGTGGGTTATGAATGGGGGAAATGAAGATAATCACATTACCACAAATTTCTTGTTAGTATAATGGAGTTCATATTTTGGAAAATGTGTGAGAGTAGACAAAACAAACCTTTTCAAAAGTTGTGTTTAAAAAAATTATTTGCTTAAAGAAAGGACAGAAGAAATACACAGAGATAAAAAGCAAGGGTATGTAGAACTTAACTAATTTTAACATAATTCCAGGAATTTCTTTAACATGTATCCATATTAATACACACACACACACACATTCTCTTCATCAATTTGCCCTTTTCACAAATATGTAAGAAAATGGTATTTAAGAACAAATCCTTGGTGATAACATTTACAAGCAAATCTAGTTAGATTTGTAATCAAAGGAGGATTGGAGACTAGAAAATCATCACAGTATTTGTCAAACATAAGACGATGCTCTCTAATTGACTTCAAGGGTGAATTCCCTGCCATATGCTTTATTTACTGCAGTTTGGAGTCTTCCTCATTGCAAGTCATATCACTTTCTTTGAGGAAGCACTTAGTCCAGTTTTAGCTGCAGCTCACCTTGAGACAACCATCAGGAAGAAACCTAATACATCTTTTAAGTTCTTGTGCACTGATAAATTTCACTTTTTAACCTGTCCTAGAGCAATTGTTCTTACAAGTCTCCCCTTCAAAGGTATTAATGGAAGGAAATACAGCCTATTTCACGAGGTCATACACTCACATTTTTACATTTTTAGCCTGCTTCAAAGTCTTCTGTTTTGTGCAAAGTGTTATATTTTGCTCCTGAGAAAGCATCAGCTGATAACCAACAGCTTTGGCCCTGAAAATGTACCTTGTTTTCTTTCTATAATTTATATACTATTCTGTGTTCTCTCTTCTGTAAGCAATATCTCACAAGTCATTGCCAAATTGAGCAAGCTGTGGGTCTAGTGGTGACAGGAGAAAGATTGCTTTTTGTTAATGGGTAGGATAGGTGAATAATAAATCAGCATTCATGTATTTTAGCGTGTTGGATGAATACAGAAGTGTGAAAAATCAGAATGCTTTTGGGATCTTCTGCTTTTGTTTACGTCCAATCACTTCTAAGTCAGAAAGTTAAGTAATCTAGTATTGAAATGAGTACTTAGTGCGCAGTTTTGCCTATGAGACTACATACTAAACACCCATGCTAGACTTTTCAAACAGAATTTATCATTTGTATTGTAATACTCATCACTTTAGAAGTGATTAATTATCATCTAGAGTCTGACCTGTGCCCCAGGGAAATGCTTAGACCTGTACTTAATTCTTGTAGATTGATTAATGTACCTAAAATTTTTTATTTTTCCTTCCAATCAGTACAAATTTTTAATTTAATATAGTTTAATTCAGGACCATAACAAATGTGGGGTGTTTCACAGAATTTTTAGGTGTGGTGATGACACTTCAAAACAACTGCAATGTAGCAACCATCTGACGTCTGTGACACTATCTTCTACAAGTATAGCTGGTGAGAGGCAAAGACAGTTTGAAATTTACCTGAACTGGACTGGATAAGACCCCAGTCTGATTTAGATTATCTGAATAGCTGTTGTGTATCACATGAATTACAGAGGCCTTATCTAATCTATTAGGGTATGTTGTTGAAGCTTCTTCAGAATAAATCATCCTATTGCTTTATGCTGTCTGACGAATTTGCACCAACTTGTACTAGTAACTAGGGGAGTGTGAGTTTAGTATTTAACTAGCTACAAGTGCTACAAGTCATGTGTGGCAGATACAGACTTTAAAAGAAAAATTCCAAGGCAAATGATCCAATAGCTTTGTTAAAAAATCATTGTAACATTAATATTACTGAGAACATCTAAAATCATGTTAGGTTTTCATATCAGATTTCCAACCTAAATGATACTGTGATTCTGTGATACCTAATGTTTTGTCAATTCTTTTGCACTCTATTGAAATGGTTCTTACTAAAAGTGTATTTACCGCTTCTTAAATCTTAAAACCATCCTCTTTGATGTATTAGCTCCCATCAGTCATATTCTTCTCTCTAGAATCTAATTTTTTCTTGATTTCCATGACCATATTATCCCAGATCTCCTTCTAGCTTTCTGATCATCACTTTAGTGTTTTAGAGGAATCTTTCTTGATACACCTGTGATCTAGTAATGTGGACTGGGTGCCCAGTAGCAGCTGAAGCACTGCCTGGAGCAAAAGCTCAGATGCAATCGTTGAATGCAGGGTCAGGATTAGTTTCATCTGAAAGTTTATGAGCTCCAAGACTGCTCTGCCATGCAAGCTACAGTCCAGTAAGTGGAACCATCTTTCTGAAAGAAACCGTGTGCTTTCTGCCATGCTCCCTCTCATGCTTTGAACTGTCTTTTGGCAGATCCTTCCAATAAAGCTTGAGAATTATTTGGTTGTTACTCTACTAAGGCAGAACCTACCATGCTGATTATTTGCCTGCCTCTTTTAACTAAACTAAATTTTTTGAGATGTCATCTTCTCTTTCCCTAACACTGATGCAGTGGATTATAATTTTTCTTATAAATGCAAATATATGATTTTGATTTTTTTCTTATTGCAGCTCATCTACTGTCATGTCTTTTCTATTTCCAGAAAACTTCTCATGTCTTTGTTGTATCAGACATCTGGTCAGTATAGCTCAGCTACAAGCCAAGGACTATAAGAACTGTTTCAATTAGCATAATCTCCCAGTCACAAATAGTACACTCTTTGTCATTGGAAGGGAGAATTATATAAGGTTGCTTCTAGACATTGTAGTGATTCTGGAGTTGTGTCTGAAGGGAGAGTATTTTTTTTTTTTGCACTTAAAACACAGAATCAAAATGCCTCGAATACTGTTTTATAATTTAATACTGCACATTCATTTCACCTCTGGGATACAGGCCTGTGTTTAGTGGAGTGGTGTAACTGGCCAGTAGTGGCTCTGGTGGCTATGCAAAAGACACGACAAGATGTGAGAATGACCGCACAGTCAAGATGGCAGCATTGCCAGGTTCAACTATACCAGCAAACTTAAAGGAAAAGCTGCAAGGCAGCATTAAGTGACAGAGAAGCAAAACCCCCTCCATTTAAGCTTTGTCATCCTGAAGACTGACCAGGGTATGTTTTGCTCAGTTCACTCCTACATGTAAGTCAGTGTGTCCCTTACTTGACTAGCCTTGCCTCTGTAAGACCAGCCACTATTTCTTGTACCTCTCTGTCCCCAGCCATAAAGGATTGTTGGGCATCTCATGGGTTGGGTTGGGGTTTTCTTTTATGTACTTTAGAAATAGCTGTGTCAATGAGGAGCTAGTGTTAAAGAGAAAAAAGTATGAGAGTGAGGGTATGGATACTCAACTGGACCAGAATCCCGCTCACCACACAATACGGCTACTTGCTTAAGCGCTCTGGACTGCTCTTCAGAGACACTTTGATCTTTCCCTTGACAATATACATACAATAACAAGAATTTAGGCAACCAAAAATACTATTACATGTATTTCTATGGGTCATATGAGTTTTGTGTGGCAGATCAGGTCTTTGAAGACCAAGACAAGAACCTTACATTTGCTCTTCTCTAGTAGACTTCCCGTTCTTCCAGAGCAGATTTTAGCTGCCTCTAGAAAACTATATTCGTTGATATTTAGATATAGATTTATGAGAAGAAAAGATCAAATATTTTTCTTGGGTATTGTCATCCTGAGGCTGCCTACATAAGGACACAGCTTCATTTTTTCAGACTCTCTGAAAGTACCCTATGTTTTTCCTGTACTACTTTTTCTTATGCACAAAGTAAGAAATATTTTAGTTCTAATACAGATTAGCCACTTTGAACTTGTAGCTTTGTTCTGAAGAATGTTTCCTACTAAGACTGAACCTCTCTGTGTCTCTTGTACATGTACGTACATGGTTTGTCCTTACTTTGGAATTTGGATCTCTCAACTGCAGTGTTGTTGCTTAACAGAGTCTGATGTAACACAAAGGTAATACAGTATGTGTTGGTAAAGCTGATTTTAAATTTAAAATGATGATCAGTGTGCCCTTTTTGGTCATTATTAGTCACTGTTTATACTGATCTGTATCCATTTTGTTTTCCCCACTCAGATGTTGCAAGAGCAATTGAGTTACTGGAGAAACTGCAGGAATCTGGAGAAGTACCAGTGCACAAGCTACAGTCTCTAAAGAAGGTGCTGCAGAGTGAGTTTTGCACAGCGATCAGAGAGGTATGAATTGGAGATTTTTAGTTATTTCTCAGACTAACATCTCTCTCCTGAAAAGAAAAGCGTATTTGCCTTTCAGTGCTGGAGAATCAGGAGTACCTTGTATAAAGGATGATGGATGTGAGATGTGTCTGTATGTGCAGAACGTTGAAGTTACTGGGAAGTAGACAAAGAGCAGTTGTGTCAGCAAGGCATCAAGCCTGAGGCAATTAGCCTTGCTGAGGAGAAAGGGTGATTAATTAGTACTTCAGTATTCTGCTTGCCCTGTTTCAGGGTCTGTGGTAACCTGTACAGCACTGTTGGGTCAGTGCAAGTTTGAATGGCTCTCCTTTGAGCTCAGGTGTGTGATAGGGAGCAGGTGCTGATAAGTTGCACTGACAGCCAGAGGTGCAGGGCTGAAGTTAACTGAAGCTGACAGGAATCTTTCCTTTGAAGTCAGTGGCCAGGTCCCAGTGGGCTTTGCTCCTCATGTCAGAAATCCTTGTCAGATTGCTAAGAATTATGATCATTCCCCTACCACCTATGGTCAGGGCCTTCCTTCCTAAGCTCTGCCTAACAGTAGATAAATGGTAATTGTTTTCTTCTAGTCAAGCTAGAGAAGATGCACTGTACTTCCTACATCCATACAAGCAGTATCTGTAAAGCAGTTAAATTATAAACCCTTCTGTTAGAAGTTTCTTAGACAAGAAAACATGATTTAATACGATACTGTGTCAGATATTTTACCTACTAAACTGAGGGTTCTTAGCCTGCCAAACAGAAGCAACTCAAAATGCCCTAATGAAGGCAACATCTTTTTAGCAGAAAACCTGTAAGAACTTCTGTTTCAGTTTTTCTGTCTACTACCTGGAACTAACCCTCCATTGCTGAAATCAATGGGGAATCTAATGTTCCCTCAATGGTAGTAAAATTGAACTGATAACTAGGCAACAGCAACAGATTGATTGAGTGGACTGCTGAGTGGTTGAAAGGAAAAAAGAGATGAACAGACATTAGTTTAATAAGTAAAATGGAACACACTCTTTGTTTTATGGAATATGTTCTTCAATGTGCGAATCAGAGGGAGGCTTCCACTTAATTAAATTGCAGTTTTCAAGGCTTTCTGAAGGGAATAGTGTTCCCTGACAATAAATAATGCCACTGTGTACCCTCAAAAGCTGGTACTCTGACTAGTCCTTTCATTTAAGCAACTAAATGCTTCTTTAAGTAACCACAGAGCATGGAAAAGTTGTGGGATTGTTTGGAGTTTTTTTCAGATAGCAGAGCCTGGTACTCCAGTTGTTAAAGGCAACTTTGAATCTTTGCAGCATCATCAGTGAAATCTTAACAAATTTATAGTAGTCTCTGGAAAGCAGTCTTAGCAGAAGCAAACACAAAGCTTGTTGAAACAGGTGCAGAGCCTAAGAACTAGGAAAATGGCTTAGAAAAATGCACTCTCAGGTCAGTGAACTGAAAGTAGATTTTGACAAAATTATCTCAGTGGCACAAAAGAACTTTATAGAGTATGTGTAAAGACAACCTGCACATGACAGACTATCTAATTAGTGTTAGGTTCTTACAGCCAAATAATAGACACTTTAAGAAGTCTGGAGCTAGTTGTTACACAAGAATTGAGTGATGATGAATAAGCAGTTCTACCAACTTCATAAACATAATGAATATTAAATATATGTATATAACCTATGTTTCTATCAGAGAACAAAATTTCTACACCCAAAATAATTTATTCTATTCACCACTATACATGGAAATCTTTTTTTAGAAAAAAGTCTTCAAATATAAGAGGCCCAGTAATAAATCTTTTTGTTTAGGGAGAGTGGGAGGATTGACATATGTACTTTGCGAGTACTTAAGGTTGTTCAGCACATGGCTTCTCTTTCTAGTTGCATTAACTCCTTGGCAAATATTTGGACTGTAACTCTTTTTTTCCACCGTTGAAGAGCTACTGGAAAACTCAGAAAATAATTGCTTCTATATTTAAAAAAAATTAATTATGAAAGCATGGAATATTTTGGTCACATTACCTTGTTAGACTTCTCCAAGCACTGCAGCAAGGGCTGGGAGAATATCTGAGCTGTGTCATGCCATTAATCAGGGATGCTTTTCTTGCATGTCCTTCATGTACACTGGAGTGTATTGAACAGCACAAATTTTTCTGAGTGTTTTTGAGTTTGAGATAGTTGAGGTTAGGCAGAAATTTCTCTGCAAATGCACTCTCCCATTGTTTATCTTTTTTTATCTTGAGTGCAGGATGTCAGAGTGTGGTGATTAGATTTTAATTTTCTTTATTAGCACCTACACAGACTAGAGGATAAAAGTTGTTGACTTTACAAGAGAAGGCATGGCAGTCAGTTGAAAGTAATGAGAAAAGTGGGAGTGAAGCAGACCGGGTGTGAGCAGTAGGTAGGAGTCATCAAAATGGGATGAGGAGGCAGGCTTTGTGTTAGTATGCAAATTCTGAAAGAGGCTGCTTAATTATATGTGTGCAGAGATTCAGATCTGCAGTGTGGTGTGTTCATTCTGTAATGCCTAATTTTCTGTCGTCAGAAAATCTAGTGAAAGAGATTAAGGCTGACTCCTGTAGTCCTATAAACACCATAATAGAGGAACTTTGGAAAAGAAACATTTTCTTTTCCAGTCTAAGAAATTATGGAAAGTTAACTGTCCAGTGAGTTTCATTGTTAAAATATGCACCAGAGAAACTCAGCATTGGGCTGAGTGTAGGTGAAAGGCTCAAAGATGAAACATAATCTGCACTGTATTGACTGTGACTTGTCCCTTCTACAAGTAGGAATTCTTTAACTACCTAAGCAGGAGGTCACTTTTATGACCAATTAGCCTCTAAAAGTATGAGATGCGTTATTAGATGACATACATTCCAATCTAATGTGTAGGAATCTATCTAATGACTGTAATTAATTGTATTTATGGGAACCTATTTAGTAAATCAAATTTCAAATCCCTACACTAATATTCCATAGAAATAATTTTTTTAAAAAGTGACTGAGTGAATGAAATTTAAATAGAAGTACTTTAGCATTTTTCAAGGATGCTATATCAGGAAATGGTGATTAATGGTTCTCACTTAGCTAAATATAAGTACCACCAACTGAAATGTTCTGTCTGGCACTAGACAGGAATACGTGTTAGCTCTAAAAATAATGGAAATAATTACAGTATATAATGGCCTCAGTATTTCCTTTTCACCTGAAGACCCCTAGACCAGAAAACAAGTTAACCAAAGTTTGATCACACTAAAAGTCAGTTTGGAAAAACAAATTTGTGTTTTAAAATTGCTTATTTTAAAAGCACCCTAGCTACATGAAGATTAATTCGCCTTCTGTAGCCTTGTCATCTGGCAAAACCTTCACAGATCTTGCCCATTATACCATTAAGTCCTTTACCCTTCCAAATGTTTTTACTGTTTATTTAAAACTGTTGCTGTGTTATAGGCTTCCGATTTCCACGGCGTTACTGGAATCAATGAAGGGCAAGGCTGTGAAAGTGAATGCATAATTGAGCTACTGAGAAGTTATATTCACATGCAACATAAAACTGGACAACCTAATTGCTAAAGTTACTTTAATTGTTATAAGTCAGTAAAAGAAAGTTATAAGAACTGTTAGATAAGGTGACTTTCTGGTCTGGTTAGAAACCCTAAAGACCTGTGGGCACAGAAGATAAACAATTGAGCAAAACACAGAGGATCATCAACAAGAAAACATGACATGCCTTAGCAGCTTACGTGAATTTCATTTGCTGCTAACATCTGATAATCAGTTCTCAAGCACCAGGAGAATAACAAATCAGCTTGATAAACACGTGCATCTCCTGATGAGCAAAGTTTTCTTTCAAGTTGATTTCCCGATTTCTACGTCTGTGTGTTAAATATGTAATATTCAGGTATATCTCACTATTCTCCCAGGCTGCCTTTGCTACTAAATTTTCCATTTCAAGGATAAATCTAAAGTTTTTCTGTGTGGATATTATTTGAAAGAAAATCTGACTAGGAAGTACCTATGGTGAATCAATACCAAAATTAATCAGATAAAAATGTAGTATGGCAACCAGACACACAAAAGTAACCATTATTTTATACTATTTTAACTCCCACCAAAATATCAGGTCATCACATAAAAGCCGTTCTGTAGGACTCAGTCACTGACAAAGGAGGAGCAATCAACACAAAGTGCTCTGATCTTGTGTATTTTGTATTAAATTAGTCAGTGAGATAGTGTGTTGTCTTTGAAAACAGTTCAGTTCCTACTTCAATAGTTTAAAACTTTTAAGCATGCTTTACTATTATCTTATAGACAGAGCATCCTGGACATTTAAAGACCCCTACTGACTTACAGGCATAAAAATGGCAGTGGCAGAACACTGATCCATTTTTTATGAAGTCTGGATGCCCCCTAGTTACTTTAGAGACGTATTTGCTTATGTTGTATAGTATTAAAAGCATAATTCCACTATATATTAGGTAGGATAGTTCAATAAACCTAGTCAGTATATTGGAATGATTTCATTTAGTTTATAATGTTCATTTCCATGCCTTAGCAGTCTGCATGCCCAGAATGCCAGTGCTGCTGATGTGCAATGTGTTATTATCTGGTTATTTCCTCCAGCCGCCCACCTGCATTTTTCATTATTAACCCTGCAAACATTAAGGGACCAGAAGAGGGCTGCTGGGTAGTGAATACTGAGGCTGGTGGTACTGTGCTTTTCACTTTACTGTGATGCCATGTGTGATAGCAGAAGGCTGGCTGGAACCCTTAGATGTTCATTCACTTCAGATATCCCAGTGTGATGGTATGCTCCATTTTTAAAGGGCTGTACTGAATATAACAATCTGGGTATTAGCTGGACTCAGGCAAAAATTCTCATTAATTCTTTAATTAAATTATTAATTTAGGATTTTAATGTAGGAGTAATTTAAAGACCTGTTTTCCTTGTGTTTCAAGAATCTCAAGATTTGTTTGTTCAGTTTGCAATATAATGCTGTTCCTCCGCCTCCCAGACCTAGCTCCTGAAAGCAGAATTTCATTGTTTTCTGCCTCATGAGTCCTTGTAAAAATGAAGGTTCACCAGGCTAAACTCTCTCAGTTGGCACCAGGGTAAGCCCCAGAGTCCAAATCCTGCCCTGTGTTAATACTTTATTTTCACTGGGAGCTGCACATTTGTTACAGGAGGAGGAAATACAATTCCAGTCAGTGCCTCATCTCCACAGGACAAACCCAGCTTTTGAAGTTTTTAAATTATAAGATGCAAGCTTGGAAAAAAAGAATTGTTATGAAGACTTATTGCTATAATTCACAGCACAGAATTGTGATTAAAGCTCAGTAGGAAGTCTGACATCTAAAGTTCCCCTACTGTCACATTTACCCGTGCAATCCAAAGCGTTGGTCAGGATTGAGCAGAAGTGATATGCTGGATTTACTAATAAGGCAATTAGTAAACGAAAGGGCAATAGGACAACTCACAGGAGTAAAACGAGCAAGATTTATCTGCTCAGATTTGTGGCTCAGGTCACAAGACCAGTATGGTTATATTAACATGATGCCTCATTAGATTGGCTGGGAAGCAAAGTTCTCCTCAGGCTAATCTGATACCTCATTATAACTTGTTCTGGTGTTCCAGATATCTTGTTCAGAATTACTGTACCATTAATTTAGTAGTAGCATTCATGCAGTAGCAAATACGGAATTGTGCAAATTGACCAATTTCATTCAGGTTTTTGCATGCTTATGCATTGATTGATTTGTAGCTTTTCATTCAAATTTGTATTCCTGGATGCTAATTGTAAAGTTTCAGCATTTTATCTTTTTTTTTAGATATTGGAGTGGATTATAATGTCAGCCAAACCAATTCAGTTTACCTGAATTCTGGGGCTGTGTAGCATTTTCAAGAATCTTCCACTGTACCTTTCCATCCCTTTTTCATCACCAGTATCTCAACAATGAACAGCCACATAAAATAAAGATATAAGTTTCCACTAAATGAGTACCTCAATCACTGTTTAGAAAGGGCATTATTTAACTTCACTCAAATATGATGGTATGGCAGAGTAGTAATGTTTTCACGTTTTACAGTGTTTTGCTTTCTGCCTCTTAGTTGCAAGTACTGTATTCATAATTACGAGCTCAGAGAAGGATTTGTAATGTATGTAAATTGGATAATAAAAAACCATCAGATTTCTAAAGATGAGCTGCCTGCTCTTCGTCTAGCCACTAGGCTGGATTAGGCATTGAGAAAGTTCAACAGAAAAGTTTAAATTAGTAGTAAACACAGAACTTTTTTTTTTTAAATTACCCTACTGTGTTAAAATGTATGCTTCTTTTTTTAGGGTGAGTGTAATCAGAAATTACTCCAATTTTGAAAAACAATGAAGTTGCATTTGCCACTTTACCATAAGTTGCTCACAAGCCCTGGATGGCATGAGTGAGAACTTTTGGAAATGATTATTTTGTATCTCAGCAGACAGCCTTCATAAATGACAATTACATGAATTTACCGAGATGCCCAAGCATTATGTGAGAGAAGGCATTAGTCTCTCTGCAGTTACTAAGTCTCTACCACTTTCATGACTTCACTGCAGGAGATTAAAACAGCTGCTCTTGTCACTTTTTTTTTTAGCTGCCTAGAGCTAAATACATAGATTTCACAGATGCAGTACCCCAGAATCTGGGACCAGACCATGTCATTGGTCTTCAGTGAGTGCTTTCTCCCATTAGTTTTGATTAAAGATCAATTTTCAAGTTGGTTGATGGCTATATATCTAATCATACTTATGCTCTGCTTGTGTAACTGTGCCTTTCATAACAGATAAATAAATATTTTAGTCCTGCAAGAGTCCTGCAACGAGAGAATCAAGAATCAAAACCAAGAATCAAAACAATGACATAGCTTGTTCATGTTACGGTTTACCTGGGTATCATATTTACTAAAATTCTCTGAGTGGTGCTCAGGTGATGTTCTTATTTCAGCACACAGCTACAGAAGGTGACGCCAGTGGAACAGGTGTGGTGCATCTCAGCATCTTTTTTGTTTGCTTGCATTATCATTTTAGTTTATTGATGCACTATCCTATTTGATTACATAAAACTCTTAAGAATAAACACAGTAGCCTTTGCTGCAGTTGATCACAAGCCTGCTTCTTCCTCTTGAGAGAAATCAGCAGCAAGGTAAACTACGAAGTAATATTAATGCTGACAGGTTGTTGGAAGCCACCACAGCATTTTTTTTGCCTTGATGGAGCCTCAGTGTCCCTCTGCTGCCACTTAACTGATATCACAGGTGAGACTCCTGAGATATGCTGCACAATCTCCATTTTTTAAATTGTGCCTTCAGAAGATAAAAGAAATTGTAAAACCATTTAAAAACTCTATTTTAGCTATATTTTTGTGGGCATTTAAACAAGAAACATTGGTAGTTTCCTTCCTACTCCCTGCCTTCTCAGCTTGATATGAACATTTGATATGAGCTTGCATGGTGATGTCACGTTTCTTCCAGGTGCTCATTTTGGCAAGGTTTTGACAAATCTGTTAAAGTTTGGAATGTGGCTGTTGCATACGTCAGCCCCAACAGCATGTACAGACTTACTGATAAAGTGGAGGAAATTAGAGTTTATTAATGCTTGGCATATTTTTGGACTCAAAAGTAACTGGTAGTTAGCTCTAAGAGAGAGTTTTAAATTACAGACTGTGAGTTCCCAAGTGGTTTTACAGGAATTAACTAATCATACATGTTGGTATTGCTTTTTATCCCAGTATATTGCAGTAGAAACAGCAAAAGAGACTTTTAGGACAGTATTTTGCTAAGGTTTAGTGATTGCAAAGATACAATTTCTGCAGCACCTGTGACCTTCAAAGATGCCAGATCATAATTTCCATTGACTTAGAGCAGAGTACAGAACAGTGTGTAAGGGATATGAAATAAACTAAATGATCCAATTATGTTTTTCTCGTTCCTCATATGAGTAATTTTTACTTCCAAATAGAAGTCTATTTTTCCTTATTCTTGAAAGGGTGTGAAGTAACTTCCTACTGACTCTGTGGTGTCAGTGATGACTCCAGACAGAATTGACATTGGAGGGAAGAGGGGGCACACAGAGGTCTTGTGTGTCCTAGCAGCCACACCAGGCATGTTTCAATTGTCTCACCCAATATGTGCAGAGGATGTGTCAGCATGCATTTTCTGGTACATCTGCTACATTATTCTGCTCGTGCATAAGGGAGGAAAGAAATTCTGGCCCCAGCCTGTAACCCCTGCTGGGTTGTTTCTTGGACAGACGCAGCATCATATGGCAAGAATTTGGGGACCAAAATATGTGTTGTCCTTCCAACACCACCACAGATATTATGGGAGCAGAGTGCACACCACCCTTCTCCACACCAAAAAAAAAAGGAAAAAGTTCCATTTTAACTTGAGCCTTCAAAAAGTATTTCACCCTAAATTAAAATATTATACGTTTTCAGTGATTATACTTAATTTATTTTTAACAATGTCTGAGGCCCATGCTCTTTTTTTCCTACTGCCTAAGGACAGCTTAATAATGCATCAATATTTGGATCATTTATTTCACTTTGGTAGAACTGACCTAGTTTCCTCCATAACCCACATCCCCTAAAGAAGGAAACTTTTAAATAAAATATCCTCAATGAAAATGTTAAAGCCAACATTCATAACATTTCTTCCACATGGTCTGAAATTAAAACTGTCTCATCTCCTAAAGCTGTTAAACGAGACTGAATTTCATTTACAGGTTTGAGCTTTTTAATAGGTTAGCATCCCTACTATATCATGTGGCAACATCCATGCAGTGTTACTTCATGGAAGGGGATTGTTGCAACAATTGTGAAGATGATGCAGAAGTTTGGTTTTGAAAGTAGACAGCAGTGGTTTTCCTAGTGCAAACATGTAACTGCTCAAAGGCTAATGAGAGCTTATCATGTAAAAATATTCAGAATGCCAGCAACCTTGAATGACCACATTCTGTCAGATATAAATAGCTCATTAATACAGACTAGTTGTCACAAAGCAGCTTTTTCAAATTCAGTTGTCCAAATTCAGTAGCTGCAGGCAACAACTTACATAATACAGACGTGTTGGTGCTTCCAGTAAGAACATTAATATATTTCATGCCTTTTTCACAAAGGTATTTTTCAACCATTTCAGCCTCCCTCTACTCACAGGTATCTATCGATTTGTCCTGTTGACATTGACCAAAGATGAACTTCGGTCAGCTTGCACTCAGGAACAGACTGAAGATTATGTACGGTTTATACACTGTGAGCATGGGTGTAAGGTTGCCTAATTCTACTTCTATTGGGATTACTCAAACACCTGTTGTAGTCCTATAACAAAATGGGCCTTTGTGATTCATTTGCTCAAACAATCTTGTTTAAGAAGAATCTTAAGTTTATTGTGAATGTGAAGTTGTAGTGTGTATATGTGACACCCATGGCATTCTTCCACAACCAGTGGTTTTCTGGGGTTCTGTCCCGCACAAGGACTGCTATTTAGGAAGACTTCTCAAATTTTCTTTCTTTCCAGTTATCCAGAATAGCCTCTTTCCCAATTTTGAAATTAACTACCAAAGGTAAAAGTAGCTATTAACACAACGAAAAAACGATGTTAACATTTTTTGAGTCAACTCGATAGATAGAAAAGAAAATCAGCCTGCTTTCAACTACCCTGTGGAACTACTGCCTTCTGGACTATGGTGTATGACAATGTTTAGTACAGTATCTTAGCTAGAGACTGTAACTCTTAATGATGATGTAGATGTGCTTTCCCAAGCATGCTTGTCACATGAGATAATTTTTAAAAAGCAGGACACAGGCACAAACCAGAAGTTGCACCTGATGCTCAAGAGATACAAAATTAAGCACACCATCACTAGATATTTTCCATTTTCATTGAGCTACCACAGATTTATGGCTGAATGGATGTACTTCACTGCATTCGTTTTGAACTTGATTAAGATTACAGAGGTAAGAAGTAACTATTCAGAAAGAGGAAATGTGGTCTGGTCAGCTGCATACCTCCACACTGCTAATATACACTTTTGGTTGTGTTTGACTTGTTTTCCTTCTTTTATGTCCTTATCTGTTCAGTCATCTTAGATGGATAATTAGATCTGTTTGTGAGTAATTTTGTAGAAAAGCAAATACTGTTTGAAATATCAGCAAGCCTATCATAAAGGGCAGAGATTCTGAAAACTCTTGAGTTCCTGAAGAGTCTGTAGTTCAAGCAAAAATGATGAGTGGTGTAAGAAATTACCAGGTAAGATTCCATGGTTTATGTTGTACAAGAGGTTAAAGGTTAACAAAGTGCCTCCTGATCTTTGTAGCTTTTAAAATTGTTCACTGATGTGGTCAAGCACGAAGCACAGCTCAGTGAGAGTCTGTCCAGGCATACAAACCAATGCATTCCTCTCCACAGACACAAATGTATTGAATTAAGAATGGCAAATATAGGCAAAAGGTTGTGGTAAGGAAAAAATGCCAAACAGAATGTGCAAGAGTCAAAAATTATGAAAACAAAGTAGGGTGGGGAGGGACACAACTGATTTGTGCTGCAGGTGGCAGTTTGCTCTCAGAAACAAGGTATTCACAGGCTCTCCAGTGCACCTTTGCTCTGTAACTTCTCCCAGTCACAAGATCAGGCGTTCTCCTGGCCTGCCCCGAGGACTGGTTCAGGCACACCAACCGAAACGAAATGTTGGTCTCCGATCAGAAGGAGACTGAAGTCCTGAGAATCAGCTACAAATATTGAGAGGAGGGAAGAAGAGAGGTCAGCAACTATGCTAAATAAAGCATCTTCTGCTCTTCTCACCATGGTAAAAGACTGATTAAGATACTCCTTTTTGCTTGACGTCTTAGAAGCGAGAAATATTTTCTTCATGCTCTCCAGCATATGAAGGCATTTAGGAAGACAGGGATTCAGCTAGTTGATGGCAGAAGCATAGTACTGAGGTGTAAGTAAATAACAATCTCTGTTTATTAGCTTAGTGTCAGTTCTGCAGGGATGCACAACTGTTTCATTGACGTGACTACGGAAGCACAATGAAACCAATTATGTCTTCTGTGCACTGGTTATTCTCATGCTAACTCTCCCCTCTGTACTGTCTGTCAGGCTCTTGTCTTCCCTTCCTTGAAAGTCTTCTTCCAAAAATAGATCTACAATTCTTTTCTACACTGAAACAACAAAAAATATGGCACAGAAGCTAAAGGAACTAGATGATGCCAATATATATGTTAAAAATAATTTATCAGTCTTTTTGCAGGTTTCTTCTTCATTTCACCCTTTCATCCGCTTACCTATGATTTACCTAAATCACTTAGATTGTGACTTCTTGAAGGAAGCTTTTAATGTCTTTTTATTATTATCATACTGCAAGCATTGCTGTGGAAACACAGCTGATAACTGCTACTTACATATATTATTTTGTGCTAAGAAACCCCTGACATTTTCAAAAAACGTTACTTCCCCATTTAGAAAGTTAGAAGATGTTTTCTGGGCCTGCTACGTCACAGGTCTGAATTGCAATGTGTGCTCCATCTTGGGCTGTATTTGGCGGTGGGGGGTTGCGCACTCAAAATGATTTCTGCCTCATACCTCTTCCCTTCTGGTGTTCAGATCAGCTTGTCCTAAAGTTGAGCATCATTACTGTAGGTACAGTTGTACTTAGAATTGCATATTTCATCAGAGGATGAAGCACTGAATACCTCTTACAGAAGATATTGGAATAAAATTGTTTAATTATATTCTATCTTTGAGAATTCATCAGAAAAGATGCTGTATCATTCAGGTTGTAAGCAGAATGCTGCTTCTAGCCACCTTTACAAAACAGCCTTCTAAGTTTTTCCTGAACCTCCTCCTACAGCTTTGCATTGACTTAAATAGCCCAGCCCTAAATAATACACTGCTTTCTTATGAGTGCATACGGAGTAATTTTTGGTAAGAAGCTAGCTCCTAAAGTACCTGTAAGGCAGTCCCCCTTCCTGCACTCCAGTAATCCTAAACCAGCTGCTTTGCCTCCCAGCTGAATGCATGGGGATGAGGACCATCATCATAACAATAATACCTGCTGCATCTGGCTCACTACAGCTCCTGCTGGGAGAAGTAATAAAATGTGCATTTCTCTGTGCTGGCGAGAACTGCCACAGTCCAAGGAGGATTCACTTCCAAGTTCAGATTTTCTAGTTGTAATTTACCTCCCTCACTCTTTTTGTAATCTTCGAGTACTGTGTGAGAATAACTTTAGATTATGTCTGAAGAGACTACCTGCAGAAGCTAAAAAAGTCTGAGATCTATATTCGTGTTTTCAGGAGTATTGCTTGGTGGGAGTGTTGTGTTCTCTGCACCACAGGAAAGAGAAAACAAAGCCAAGTGCATCTTGCTCCACAGCACAAATGAGATCTGTGTGAACAAACCCCTGTCTGCAGCATGCCTTTGCCCAATGAACATTCAGCACACAGACAGAGTTTGGGTAGAAATCGCTGAGGGGGGAAATTAGCTGAAACATTACCATTTACCTTTCAGCTGCAGCTTTGTGTCTTGAAACATTGACATTTCACCTGTAATTTAATCTCTACTATTAATGAATTGTGGAAGCTCTTTTCCCTAGGCATTAGGCCATCAGACTAATTGATGGAGTCTGTCAGTCAATAATATTACTAAACACCCATGTAGTCTTACAGACACTCAAGAAAGAAACAGCTCTACTTACAAAAATAGATATGCAGCTCTTTTTCAAATTAGTAACATATAGTAACACCTTGATACTGTCCTGGGCAACTGCCTCTAGGTGGCCCTGCTTGAGCAAGGCAGTTGGACAAGACGACCTCCAGAGGTCATTTCCAGCCTCAACCAGCCTGTGATTCTGTGATGTGTTAATTTTCTTTCTTCAACTCAATCATATTACACAATGATGTCTTTCAAAATGATTCCTGTCATAGTTGACAAAGGTCACTGTTTTAAAAGACTTCTTCAGTAAATATCCTAAAGGGGAGATTTTCAAATGCTTAAAATTAAAATCTGCACCTTTGTCTTTTTCTGTACTGACTGGTATTTTGTGTAAGTAAGGAAATCTACAGTAGATCGTATACAGGCATGTTAAGCATGACATTGTTAGATTCAGAAGAATTGCTATGTGTTAAAAATATAATCAGATGTACAGGTAATAGTAGGCATTGAAAGAAAAAGTTTTTATTAAACTATTTCAGTTACTTGTCATGTACACTGGGTTGAACAAGAAGCTATATTTCACACCAGGAGGATTTAAATGCCGCCTTACTCAGTTTGAGAACAAAGACATTTTCAGTTTATAATACATGTTCAGTTTATATACATGTTCTGTGTATATAGAAGAGGCAGGAGAATGGATTTGTTTTGCTAAAATCATGGCTAGGGTGGTGCTGAGAACAGCACAGATAAAGGGCTTAGTGTGGTTACAGGCAAACAAATGTTTGTTTATGGACTTCAGTGCATTGCAAAAATGAGCAGTGATTAGTTCTGAACCCTTCAAAGAGTTTAAGGGGCTTGGTGGAACAGGTACAATTAATCTGTGTTTGGTTGTTAAACTGACTTAGTAATAAGAGAGTTATGTGGGTGTATATGTTTTATCATCCTTAAACTCAAATTTCATTAAGCATTATGTAACAGTCAAGTAGGATAATTAGATTTACAAATGCCTCAAGCAAATATTCAAGACTGGTTGCATCTGTTGCTTATAGAGAGTGAGATCTGACATGCAGGACTCTTTTTTTTCTAAGAGCTGTGCTGTAGATACTATGATCACTGATAACTCCTTGCCGAAGAACATTTAAAATCTGTTAGCATTAAGAATTTACAAATTAACCCAAGGATTATATGGCATTATTGATCATATTTTTCCACAAGTATTTGAATCCCTGGATTAATTTTTAACTTACTAATTTAACCACACACCAGTGAGTCTGTTCTTTCACCAGTATACAAGTTAGTGACCACGATACTGAATATTAAAAAGTCTACCAGCTAGATACTGGTAGGATACAGTCAGTAGGAAGTTATATGACTTCAAATCTAGCAAATAATCACATAAATATATCATTATCAGCTCACCTTTGTGATATTCTACCTTAGTCATAAATATTTTGAAGAACTTTTTAGTAACTGTTCCTCTATATGAAATACTGTAGCCTGTTTTCAAAGCAATTTAATATCATAATAGTTCAATATTCAAATATATGCTTTTAGACATTAGAACAAACCACAGCATTTACAGCTGTGCAAGCAAAAACAATACTTACAATCCGCTGTCATGTTTTAAGATGAAGGGGACCCTGAAGAAAATATGGCATTATCTGTGGTTCAGTACACTGTGGGTTTTAAAGAAACAAGTATGTAATGATTCATTACTACAATTACACAGTATTCTTCTTACATAATGTAGTAGTTGTTCTTATGTAATATGTCCTACAACATAATACAATAAACATTGAACTAATCTGTGCAGTCTAATGCTAAGTATATAGGCTCAACCCATTTTTATGATAGTATCATCCAGTACAAAACCAGAAGAAACCAGAGATCTTTTAGAGACTATAAAAGAGCTTTCTTTTCCCATATTTTTTTAAAATAAGGGCAAAATCCTGACTTGCACTGCTGTCAATGTCCATGTTACCAACAGAAAAAGTAAGAAGATTTTCAGCATGCTCCCCTTGTCTTAGTTTTCTTCACTGGCCCAGGTTTTTTTTAATTCAGTTCTAGAATGACATGTGTGCTAACAATAGTCAGGACAAAGAATCTTTTTGCTGTATTTGAAAGTGTTTAGCATGTTTCAGATCTCTAAGATGGATTGCATTTTTTATCTCCTTTCCTTTTTTGCCTTTTCCAAGAAAAAGGTTTGGGGATAAGTCATCCCAAACATTTTGCTGCTTAAGAGTGCTTGATTAATGCAATGTCTGTCCACTGAAGGCAGAAATGAGCCACAAATCTTAATTCTGTTTAGATGTTTGTAGCATATGCTTGTCAATGTGTTAAATTTTAGAGTAAGAGGCTCAGTGGGGAGAGATGCATCGTTACGGTACTCCATAACAAGTCATCAGACAGGGGGATGGGGAAGGTTTGCCTGTCAGTGGGGCAATCCATTGCCTGTAGGTTAATGAAGTACAGGTTTTGACACCTTCTCTACCACAGTAACATTTACACTACCAAAGAGGAAAGTTTTGGCACTCCTGCTAAAGTATCAGCAAATGAGTGAAAGGTATTGATATTTTTGAAAGTACAATTGAATCTGCACTCCTTAAGGAACCTAAGGAGATTGCTGTAGAAGCTAACATACTTTACCAGTGAAGGTTCTCTCTGAGGAATGCTGCCTGAGACATAAAGCACATGAAAAGACAATATTCCTGATGAAGTAGGTCAAGAAAATGCCCACTTTAAATCAGTGGCATATATGAACTTCCTTTTTTTTAAGTTTAGTCTTTTATAAGAAAATGAAAGAAAAGGTTTGGTTTGTTTGTATTCACTTTTGTCTTTCAAAAAACTTTTTGTATGTTATATGTAAATATTTTTATTTTTTAAGTTTGCTTTCAAAATAACTGACTAGTATCAAGGTGTTGGTTGATATTTTTCATCTAAGAGTGTGACAAATCTAGAGAACAAGGGCAGTGTAAGACAAAGCCTTTTCCTTTCTCCTTACTGGAGATGTTTAAAAGGGAGAGTTAAGGACCAGGGAAAGCGGGCCAAAAGCGCGTACCAGAAAAAAATAACAGAAACTTATTGGCAGTGTTGATTTTATGCAATTTATGTGAATGTACATTTCCTTTATAAAGGATGATCTTACCCATTGACCGTGTCTGACCTGACCTACCAGACCGTCAACCCTTTTCGCAATTTGCAGTTATGGTGGATGGAAGGTAGTACCGTGACCTTTCTCCAAAACTTCATTTTCACTTCCATTCTTCAGCTGAGCAGCATTCTTCTTCTTCTTCTGTATGCTGAGCAACTTACATATTTTTTTAACATCAGTCTCCTAAGTCTTATAGTTCATAAGAAAATTCAGAGAACAAAGAAGCCATTGTTGGAGCCTGAGATACTCCTCAGGTCATTTCAGATCATTTGCATTCAGGTCAGTTGCATGGAGACACCAATTTTTGATAACACAGAACTTAACTGTTCTGATTTTGGGAAACTGCTTGCTAGAGATGGGAAGGGAATTGTGTTGGAAGATGCACAGTTAAGTTTGGAAAGTGTCATGAGAAACATAGATTGATGCTCTCTGTAAACCTAAGAATGCTCAAGTTTAGCAGACACTTGACTGTGGGACTGCATGAATATAGCATTAATGAAAGATAGCTTTATGAGGGAAAGACACTTTCCTCTCTGGCTTAATAAAAAGTCCTTGTTTTGCTTCTGTAATTAATTTCATTTTATTTTCATGAACATTTTAGGTATATCAATACATGCATGAAACCATAACTGTTAATGGCTGCCCCGAATTCCGAGCCAGGGCCACTGCAAAGGTAGGATACGTGCAGCTGTTGAAATATGTGTTACCAAAGTGATCTAGTAATTGACTGTGCGCGTGTGTGTTTCAGGTATTCGTGTGTACACTGTAAGAAAATTTAGACATCAGTGGCAGCCCAGAGTCTAGAACCAGTGCTACTTCCCAGGTAACAATCATAATGGAAAATTTCAACCTTTATGCTGCTTCTGTAGCTTAAGAAAAGAGAATGATTTTATGGAATATGATGCTTTTTGAAAAGTTGCTTTGCAAAAGCAAATCTACTGGTTCTTCTGTAGCAGTCTGCCTGCAACAACCAATATTTTTATGGACTATTTTCCCATACATCTCATCCAGAGAGGATACAGTTATTTGGGAGGTAGAAACTAAACAGCCAAAATTCCCCTTTTAAGTAACGGGAACTATAGATACTGAGCAAGTGCTAAGGATGAACAGTGACAGAAATGGCCTGATCAACATTTTATTGAGTCCACAGCCAAATGCAAGCCTGTTTTTTTTCTGATATATTGGCAGTTTAAAAAAAATATTTTGTCTCTTTGTCAGTGTGGACCTGCCTTTCTTATATCCTTAGACCATGGCAGCTACGTTACTGCTACTACTGAAATGATAAGGGAATTCACACAACCATGAAAGAACCCATTCTATGTGCCAGTATGAAATATGCTCTGTATTTTCATAACATGCACAAAGATAGATGCTTCCAAACAAGGAGATCCACCATGGCTTTCTGTTTTCCATTATCATTTTGTACAAAACACTTTTATGTGGTATAGTAGATTCTATGAGAAATAAACTCGCAAAACCTATAAATCTTTTTTAGAGATACTTCTATATGGTCCCATTCCTGTGAAGATAAACTCCCTGAAATCCTAATGGAACTAAGATGTCTTACCATTATGTATTTATGTTCAGAGATTTTAATTTAAAGCTGTATCAGAAGATGAAGGGTTGGGAGTGCGTTACAAAACGATTTAAGAGTATTTTAGAGAAGCAAGCTCTATAATAGCAGCCAATAATCCAATATAGATTGCAGTGTATTTTCCTTATTAAATAGGACTTTCTTCTCTGTAGGCTGTTCTTCTGATTTTAACCTTCTAATTGAAAGCTAATGAGCAATGTAAATTTGTAAGGTCTTTGACTCTGTATAGAGAAATGCATATATGAAATCCTGATTTGTTTACACTGCAGATAAACATAGAAAATATTGCTATGTTATTTAGTAAATGGGGAGAAGTCCAATTAGTGTTTCCCATTCTCATTTCTTATTCATATAGAACAGCAGGTTACAGAGCAATGTTTCAATATCGCAATATTTCCTGGTTATTTCTGGGCTGTCTGCATTTCATTCTCCTAGTGCATTCATGTCTGACATAAAATGTATGCATGATGACAAGTTCTGCATGGGCAAAAACATGTAATTGAGAATGATCCATTATGTCACATCATCCACTAGCTTCTATTAAGCATAAGCATTGTTAGGATGCTCAAAAATATTACTGCAATGCAAAATTGTTCAAGTAGTTTGAACTGCAAATACATGTTGAAAAGTATAAAAGATTTTCTTAATGTTTATTTAATGATTTTTTCAGACCTATAAGTAAGAAAATGCTTGTAGTGAAAAATGAAGTATAAATGTAATATTTTTCTGGATGCAAGCTTTACAGTATGTTAATTTTTTCCCCCTAGAATAAGATTAACAATCTAGGATTTTACTAACTGATTTATATATATGTTGCTGTCTTAAGATTTAATATTTCAATAAAAGTTTTGATGCAATTATATAATAAAACCTCCTATTCCTGTTCCAGAAGTTATTTAGTTTGCAAGATTTCACAAAGATTATAAATTAAACCTTTTAATATAAGAATATAATTTTAGGATTTAAAATAAATAATTCCATACCTCTGAAAGCAAAGCAGAGTTAACAATTCAGTTCATCCACTTTATTTCAACTAGGAATGTATTAGAGATCCCATTATCTTATCCTGCAGGAATAAATTTTCTCCCTGTGAAAAGGCAAAGAAGAAATGCACTAGTGATCATAAGGGTGCACCACCACAGAGTAAGGCTTCCAAGTGCCTACTTCTGGCTCTGCTGGTAACTTTCTGTGTTATCTTTGGCAAGTCACCTAAACTCTCTGTTCCTGTTTATTCCTTTATTTCAAAAACATTGGCATAAAACTTAATGTTTTCAAAATATTTTCAGATAATCAGAAAATGTCAGAGTAAGATACCGAAATGTTTTCACAGGAAGGAATTCTTCCTGCAAATGAAGAGCAGAGTCTCTGTCACTGTTCTCCCTAAGTTGCCAAATCACTCATTTTTTTCTTCTAGGCAACAGTTGCTGCATTTGCTGCAAGTGAAGGCCACTCACACCCACGAGTGGTGGAGCTGCCGAAGACTGAGGAAGGCCTGGGCTTCAATGTCATGGGAGGAAAGGAACAAAATTCACCTATTTATATTTCTCGCATCATTCCTGGAGGAGTGGCAGAAAGGCATGGTGGGCTCAAACGTGGGGACCAGCTGCTTTCAGTTAATGGAGTGGTATGTGGAAATTTGATAGAGCTTTCATTTTCATCTGGATTTTCATTTTTCACAGCTGTTCTAATACCGTGATTTAAAAGCAGCCACACGAAACAAAAAGAACTAGCTCTGTGAGAGACCTTCAGTGTGCATTTGTGGTGCAGTGAGGCAAAGCTCCATCGACAACTTTGTGCCATTACAATTTCTGTTGTAATGGAGAGTGCTTGAAGAACTTCATTTCAAATCCACACCACCTGCCTAATTTACAAGAAACCTATGTCCTTAACTGATAATTCTGTAAATTCCTCTTGCAGTAAAAGTGTAATAACAGACTGTCATTCTTTCATTTCATAGCCTTCAGGGCACACAGCTCTTTCCAAGCACAGTGATGCCACAGTGGCACTGGTGTAGTCTTGTGACCTTCAGAGCCTTTGAACACACAAAATGAAAAGAAACTTGGTAGCACATTTGGAGCTAATTTGCAGTGGAAGGTACATTCTAGATTTCATATAGTGATATTCATCCAGCTATGATATCTTTGTCAGAGACACCAGCTGTACAAATGTTCACATACAGGGAACACATATTCTCAGTAAAAAGGTACATTTTTTACATGGTCATTTTTCATGTAAGTCAGTGTGGAGTATTTTGCAGTAGTTTCACTGTAAATGTCAGTGTGGAGGTAAAAATAAAAGCACTTATTGGAATAGAGGACAAATAAGGTTCTGACTCCATGATATAGTTCAAATTCTGCCTTTCATTTTACTTTTTTTCCCTTTTACAAAGGAATGTAAAATACTGAAAAGATAAGGATACACATTAATATAACCCTACACTTCCCTTTATGAACATGTAATCCTTTTTCATGCAAACCCCCATCTAACATTGTATTTAAACGCATCAAAGGCAAAGACTGAGTCCAGTCAGAAATACAAGACTTTACAACTTAAATGTCTTCTTTTTTGCAAGCTATAAACAATTTAAAAATACTGTTTTCTACATGATTTTATGTTTTCCTCTGTTTCTGTCAACACTAGCTATTCCCTTTCTCTTGTAACTAAATATTTGTGTAACTCTTCAGACAGACTTTTTACCACTTCTTCTATCAATTATCATGTTCTCAAATGGGAAATACTAGTTCTGGAAACTTGCTTGCAAACTTGCTTGCACCAATACACAATGAGAAAGAAAAGAAAAACCCACTAAAAAGATTATTTAGTTTCAGAGAAAAATAAATTTTTAAGGAATAATATTTAAGGAAGTCGATGGCCTGAACTCCACGGATTGGAAGTGGATCAAAGAATTTTATTGTTGTTCCTTTCAAGATGTGACTAAAAAGGCAGAAAAAATAGTTTTAATTCACTAATTGAAGGATGATTCTTGAAAAATCCTTTTACTATCAACAGCATCAAGACAAATACCTGAGAGGAAAAGGGTGAACCTTCAGATGTCAAGATACATTGAATTTGACCCTCTTGTCACCTCTATTTTATGATTCTCCATTCAAAAATTGCATGCATGTGCTCTAAAATATATATTTAGGTAATGCAGCAAAATACCACAGTACAAAATTCCCAATTGCATGTAGACACACAAGAAAGTTGATTTTGAGATGCAAGAGAAATATTTTTATATTCGCAGTCTGAACAACAGAATCTGAAGTTTGAGTTCAAGTTGCGTACTTGAAATAATCACAGAATCATAGCACGGTTTGGGTTGGAAGGGACCTTAAAGGTTATCTAGTTCCAATCCTGCTGCCATGGCTAGGAACACCTTTTACTAGACCGGGTTGCTCAGAACCCCATCCAACCTAGCCTTGAACACTTCCAGGAATGGGACATCAACGACTTCTCTGACAACCTGTTCCAGGGGCTCACCACCCTCACAGTAATGAGCAACTGTTCATAAACCAGTTTGGGGCCGAATTAAGCCCATACAATACAATTCATAAAAAGGCAAAAGTTACAGAAGTGATAATTTATTTGCAGACAGCTTGAAACAGGACAAAAAAGATCTAAATTTGCATTGTTCGCTGGGACTAATTCACTCTGTGATTCTCTTAATTAGCTGGAGACAAGCAAATAATACACAGTACAATAGAACAGACAGCTCAGCAGTGGGACATGAAATATCTGTAACTTGTTTGTGCTCAACCATTGATGGTTATCCAACTTCATAATTATCAACATAAAATTAGAGCTGTGTGTTCAGAATCCAGATTTGTTATCCCAGCATGACTGGGAAGATTGTTCCTTGAGCTGTTTCACGAGATGTTAAAAAAGAGTGTTTTCTCATTATGCTGGGGATATTGTTACATACTTTTATCCCACATCCCCTAAAAATAAAGGAAATTGAAAGCAGTAAGCCTTGCAGGTGGCTCAACAAAAACTTCATGGTGCCTGTTCATATCTGGCAAAGATTCTGCATTTGTCAGATACCTTGTGTGAGTCAGATACAGAAAGGATGCAAAATAGATTTATAATCACTAATTTGTCAACCAAGTATTTGTTTAGAGATACCTAATAGAAATATTCTTCTCAGTTTCTCCACTTGTGGGCTAACAGTCAGATTTTCTTTTTTGTCTGCAAGAAGGTGAATATTTTTCTTTTAGATTTATGAACAAGTCTGTGAACCAGCATACAGTAATAGTTGGTGTTTGCTCACACTGTATCTGCAGTTCTTTCACCTGTTCTTGTCTCTGCAGTATTTTGCATCTTTCTCTTTGATGCAGTCTGCCAATGCAATAATGGAAATCAAGGAGTAAGTATATACAAGTATATGTAATTTTAAAATACATATTTAGTAAATATATACTTTCCAAAACAATGTTTTCCATTTGGTGGGTGGTTCTAAAGTAGCATGAGCGTCAGATCTTTGCAATGTCCCCAACTAGCATAATCCAGTCAGCAAAGTACCTTGTACAGGAGTGACCAATACCAGAACAAGTCCTTCCCCAGCGTGGCCTCAGAGGTTTGCAGAGGCAGAATTCAAACAGCAAAACAACTTCCTTTGCACTTTCCTTTTCCCCACTCCAAGGCGCTCTGCTGTTTCACTTGTGCAGCTGCTGTTAAGCAGGTGAAGCTTTTGTAATACCTTGAAAACAGGAGTGCAAGCAGCAATGAAGACATTAAGAGCAAGTATAACAACCAGATTAATAATAGCTGAAAACTGTGGTTGTCAAGATCTGAGTGAGGTGTGTTTGGAGTGTGGGATTTGTATTTAGCAGCACTATCTTTGCCTTTGTTATCTTCCCCTCTTTGGTTACGGCTCAGAGCATTAGGCTTAATTCGGTATCATTACTGTTCAAATCAGTGGGAGGTTTCCATTGACCTGGATAGCAACAACGTCAAACCTTCATTTCTGATTAGAAAATACTGTCTGTAAACTGTAAGAACAAGGCCGGAAGCAAAGTGAGAAAACAATCATGAATTAAATGCAGTTTGCTAGATTGTTGAATGAAGTATTAAAACATACCATCTTGTTATTCCCCTACAGAACTATCACAATTTCTTGTTGATGTCAGTAACAATCATCCAGGTCTTCGAAAGCAAATGAATTGTTTTAGCTACTTCATGTAGCTTGGGAGCTACAATGTTTGTTCATAGCCTGTTCTAAGTTCATACTATTGCACTGTCATTTCCTTTGAATGTTCATGCCATGCCATACTGACCATGATTTACAAGCAAAACATGAAATATAAAACAATGCCAAATTTTGTACACTTCCTCTTAAGGAGAGACCTGTATTTACAAAAGCCAGTATCAGAGCCAGTCACAAAGAATGTGCTATAAAAGAGAGCTAGTTACAGCGTGTGTTAGTTATGATCACCTCTTCTAACTAATATTGAACAGTTACAGGCTACGGGATGTGGAGAAGACGTTTCCAGTTGTGTCTGTGACTTGTCTGGCAGATTTACCCCAGTTACAATTTCTAACAAATCTGGTCGTCACAGGTCATGAATTTTTTTTAAGATCTTTGGACCTACTGGAGGAATTTTGTGAACATACAGTTCAAAATGTATATTTTCTTGAAGGTTTTCTCTATTTCTAGTAATAACTTCAACACCTGAAAGGACATTCATTATTTCTCTGAGTTTCATTAATGTTTTCAAAGCATCTTAAAATTTCTGTAGAAGCTCAAGTGTAGTCAGTTGAATCAGACATAAAATAATTGTTGGTATTAATATGTTGAAGGATATTTAACAGGAGAAGGAAGATAACTAGCAAGCCAATAACCTTGAATTGTTTATACTATATGTATAGAAGTGTATTGTGCCTGGTTTTTGGAACTTCTGAATCATTATTTCTAGCTCTTAATGTGCCACATCAGAAGTAGTTCTTATTCATTGTTCTTGCACAACACTACTCAGTCAAATAGGAGAAATAAATATAGAAAGAGTTTTCTTCTGGCAGTTGCTATAACGATGCTAAGTTATTTTTCTTTCATGAATTGAACTGAATATTTTGAATGCTGCTGCTTCTCTTTGGAAGCCTATAGGTATGGTTTCATTTTAAATAGTGTGGTATACATAAGAGTTTTAAAACACAGCAGGCAGTAAAACTGATTTATTTTAAGTGGGAAGAAATTACTTACTTTTGGGATGGTCCAAAATCCATCTGAAGGTCTCAGATATTCAGGCTGTTGAGTTTTTTCTGTGCAGAAATACTTTTGGTTTTTGGAATATACCCTGCAACACATGTGGACATTCATGTGCCATTAGAAAATTTCTCCCTTTTTCTTAAGGTGTGTAATAATCTGCTTGAAAAGCACTCCAGTCAGTTCACTTAATGGTAAAGTTGAATGCTCTAATACTACAACAGCCGAGTCACCTCCCTGTTTTGGGAATTCCCTGTTTCAAGCAACATTAGCATAGAAATCAGAGCTTGAGCCCATTTGGGAATACTTTTGATTTCTCAGCAGATACCATTTTACTATTAAACATTTTCCAGAAAGGAAGGGAAAGTATATATTCCTTCAGCAAGAGTTTGTAATGTTCCAGTTGTTTTTCAGTTTGATTGCTTGCAACTAACCTGAAAAAAATTATTTCTAGTAGAGAACCCATATCACAAAAATATTAAACGTGTGAGTAGTGCCATTAACTCTCTAAGACACATGTTGTCCGTGGGAGCAGCAGGCATGCTCCTCCACCTGCAGCTCAGCAACTGGAAAAGAAAAGGCTCCAGGGAGACCTTTGGGCAGCCTTTCAGTACCTAACGGGGCCTATAAAGGAGCTGGAAAAGGGCTTTTTACAAAGGCATGTAGTGATAAAACAAGGGGGAATAGCTTCAAACTGAAAGAGGGTAGATTTAGATTAGATATTGGAAAGAAATACTTTACTGTGAGGGTGGTGAGACACTGGAACAGATTGTCCAGAGAAGTTGTGGATGCCCCGTCCCTGGAAGTACTCAGGGCCGGGTTGCACGGGGCTCTGAGCAACCTGGTCTAGTGAAAGGTATCCCCCTGTGGCAGGGGGTGTTGGAACTAGATGATCTTAAAAGTCTCTTCCAACCCAAAGCATTCAGTGATGATGACTGCTTAATCCTCACATGTCATTCCCTTGTATGATCCAAGCAGGGACAGGGGATAAAGGAACTGCTATTTAAAACTTGAAATTTCTTAATTTCTTACCAACATTTAAATAGGATTTTATTTTTGTACCTTGCAACCAATTTGTTTAGGTTTTTCAACATTACTTTTATTTGAGTAAAGCTTGCTGAATATCTCCTCTTCTTTTCATGCAGGTCAGGAATTTAATTTGTAATTGTAACCTGAAACAGATTTAGATTATTTAAGATGCAAAAATTAATACCTTCTTGGCAGTATGTAAGTTTTATTTGGTGCTTTCTTTTAGTGGTCCCTTAAAAAAAGTAAGGGAAGGTGTGGAAACTTCCTAAAACTCTGACAGGCTTTCCATACGAAAAAGACACATCTCTAGATCAAAGCACCATTTTAACCATTAAATCTGTTCTCCCTGCTCCCAGAGTGTGGAAGGAGAACACCACGAGAAGGCGGTGGAGCTGCTGAAGGCAGCCAAGGACAGTGTGAAGCTGGTGGTACGCTACACTCCCAAGGTGCTGGAGGAGATGGAGGCTCGCTTCGAAAAACTGAGAACAGCCCGGCGCCGGCAACAGCAGCAATTGCTCATTCAGCAGCAGCAACAGCAGCAAACTGCACAGCAAAACCATATGTCGTAGGTGAGAGGATTCATTGTCCTTCCCTAAAGTCCACGGACAGCACCCCACCTGGGCCAGCTGCTTCCAGGGGTCTGTCAGGGCAGCGTCTGGTGCCAGGGCCCATCCCAGCCCCAGACAGCAGCAGGGCAGCCCCAGGCCCAGGCACCTGCCTGGGGATGGAGACAGGCTGGGGCATGAGCCCACAGCGGGGCCCAGTTCAGTGTGACCCCATGGCTGGGCAGGGCAGGGCTGTGGGGAGCTGGACACTGGCCATGCTGGGACACTGCTGGGGCAGGGGATGATGGCCTGGGGGGCTCACATGAGGTCCTCGGCTGTGTACAGGATGGGGGGAGCCCCAAGGGGGGACAGTCAGGAGCCTGGAGGTACCCCTGGGGTCCCAGCAAGCACTTACTGCAGTCAGGATGAGGAGAGCTCGTTCTTTGGTACATTTCCACATGGTTTGTCCCAGTGAAAATGCAGTTTGGAAATAGGTTAAAGGCACTAGCAAATTCTGGAGCCAGTTTCCAACAAATGACCATGAGATCAATAGCCACTGTGCAGTTTCGGCTTATCTGCAAGTGAAAAAGAGCTGTAGTTCCTGGGAATGTTTTTGGTATTAACAACCAGAGCATTTATGGCAAGTAAAAATATGCCACCAGATTTAGATACATTTTAAAGCATTTTCAACTAATCTGTTACCACTCTGCAATAAAACATCAAGGTTTGCTGAGGGTAGGTGAAGAAAAGTCTTCCAAGCCTCTTCCCTGCTACAGGGAACCCAAACTTCACTCTGGTTACTCTTCAGGGCACTAATAAGTGCTTACTTCTTGCATACAGTTTGGTAGGAAGTACTTTGTTCACTCTTGACTGACATTCAGTATTACAATAGCTTCCAAGAGGCTTGCAACTCTCCCAGTGTAATCAAAACATAATGGCATGTGAGGTTCAGAGATTCTCCGTATATGCAGTTTTTCTGAAATCAGTGAGAGTTTGTGCCATGAATACATTTATAGATATGCTCCATTTGCCTAAATGAAACCCAGTAGAAAGTATGTCCCAATGACTTACGCTCCAACCCTCCGCATCTCATACCTCTTTTTTCCCGAAACAGTACGTTTGTACTAATATGAGTCAACAAGTGACTCAGGAAGTCCCCAAATGGTCAAAATCAAAGTTCCCAGTGATGATTACACCATTATTAGTGTTGACACTGACCTCTGTTGGTATTTAGAGGAAAACGCCCACCTTGTAATCCCCCTGTCCTGTGACCACCAGAATTCCGGATTTGTTTATGCAAACAGAGGCTCTGAGAGGGTTTTGAATCCCACCTCAGGGCCTCAACTCAGACAGAAGGTATAAACAGTAGTATTTCATGAAGTAAGTTTGGAGTTTCTGTGTAAAACAAGGCCATTGCAGGAGACAGACATACACATGACGTTTTTAATTTTTTTCAGTTACCTTAATTTTTCATTAGCAAGTAAGGAATTTTTGCTGATTTTAAATTGAAAGGGAAGGAAGGCAGTCAGAGACAGCCAGCAGCTTAATTCTTCTATTCTTTGTGCTTGCTCTGAGGAATGTGTTTCTTTAATTCTAGGTTGTTCTCAAGAAAGAAAAAGCCTCAATCAAGAGTTCAGTAATCAAGCAACCAGAGCTGTACTCTAGTATGCCAGCAAAAGGAAACAACTACAGGAACATGAAACCGACTTCATCTGGAGAATGTACAGTACAAGACTACTAATGTAGTTAAGTGAGCCATAGGGAGGGTACCCTCATGATAAGGCTTTTCAGCACACAGCAGTCACAGACACCTCTTACTTCTGTGACTCTATTCCTAATGAGAACAGCGTGATTGGTAAACCCTATGAAACAGAGAAGTCCAGGGCTTCCAAATAGTTCCGTTTCATCTAATCTTGCACTCCTTATTCTGACAAATTTGCTAGTTGGCTTTCTCTAGTCACTGAAAGTTTTGTTTAAGGAGGTTAAGATTGGCTGCTTTTGAGGGCAGGATCTTTCTCTACACTTATCTCCAGAAATTAAAAACATCAATTCAAAATTTTGCCACAGATATCAAACTCGTACATCACACTTCATAACCACTTTGTACTATATATTGTAGAGCTGTTTTAACCCAACTTCCTGTTTATAATTTTCAGATTTCCCTCTGGAAATAGCAATTTACTATATTTATAAAGTATTCCATTTGTAGAAGCAATTGGCTTTTTACTCTTGGTGTTTCCATATATTTTATTATGCATCAACAGAGTGAGAAAGTTTTAGGTCAACTTTAATTTTATTAGTAGTAAAGTTAGGGAAGCCTAGAACTGTATTTTTAAACATAGGTATTGCTTGTATCTATTATAGTTACTATTCAGAAATCTATAACTGGATATATTATATATTTATTCTATAAAATATATATTGTCTGAATGTACCTGTTAGAGAAGTAGGGTCTTTGCTTAGCATGTATTGCAAATGTAGTAAGCTAATGTTAGCAAAAGACCAAGCTTTGTTTGGCAGATATTACTGTGATTGTATAATTTCTGCATTTCTGTATTGTTTAATTTATTTTCCAGTCTAATGTTAATATATTTTAGGAAGTGTAAGTTGTAAGACTCACGCGTTATCATTTAAATCAATTTGAAATTAGAGTTCTGACTTTTTTTTTTATTAAACCAGATTGGAATGTGCAAACAAAATCTGTAAGTTCTTAAGTTTACATGTCTGCTTTTCCAAAGAAGATAGTCAAAGCTGGAAGATGATAAGTGTCATCTGCTTTCAAGAAAATAAGGAAATGGATCCCATATCCTAAAAAAATTACCATTTTTTGATGATAAGTGTCATCTGCTTTCAAGAAAATAAGGAAATGGATCCCATATCCTAAAAAAATTACCATTTTTACATGCCTTCTCTGCTTCCTTAGAAAAGATTGGGGGAGAAAAGGATCTTAGGGGAGAACCATGGCATGTTGAAAACTCCAGCTGATGTCAGTGAAAGTTCAATAATGTGAGCAATGAAATGTAGCAGTGGTTGGTCAAAACCAGTGTTCTGGTTGTGAACTTGAACAAAGTCAGAAACAATTAATATATTGAAGGATTTATTCTCAGAGAGAGACAAAGCAAAACAGGGGAAATCTGCAATATCACAGCATACATGAGAAACCAAATGCAGGCTAGCCAACAGTCCTGACAGTATTTGATTAGTGTAAGTAGCCATTGAAAGGAAATTACTGTATTTTTTAATAGCATGAATTCATGTAGAGAAGCTTCATTTTATACAGAGAGGTAATTGCATTCAGTGGTCATTGGTGACAATACCAGTTAAGACAGTGGAGTTTGAGAACCACCAGAACTGAAGATGATATACATTGTATTGTGCTCCGCACGGTGTCTTTTTATACTTAATAAAATTGTACCTACCTATTTTAAAACAGTTTTCTTAAACAGGCATTGCTGTTAATATTGACAGTATATAAGTTGTTATTCTGGCTGCGTATAATTGTTCTGTATCTCATTGGTATGATTTGGATTACACTGATAGCTGCATTTTCAGAGACCAAGTATTCAGATTTAGTCAGCCCACTGTACTGCATTTTTCCAAATTGCCTCTCCACCTCCTTCCCTCCTCTTCCTCAAAAAATGAGTGGAATGTGCTGATTAATAAATTTCAATAATAGACTGTCATTCATATAGAGAACCATATCAAATTCATTTTCATATATTATTACTCAATAAATTATTTATACATGCTAAAATTAACCTTCTAGTCTTTGCCAACATTTAACAAAACTGTCAAGTGAATTTGAAGTGGAAACAGGAAGAAGTAACTTTCTGTTGCTTTTCATGCCCCTTACTGATCAATAAAACGTATAGCCACTGAATCACAGAGTAATCACTGTCCCTAAGCCTGTGATATGCATTTGCTTTTAGCTGGTATTTTCATTTGTGATAAATGCATTTGGTCCTAATGCAATAAGGCACTTCAACATGTGCACAGCTGAATTAGTCTCCAAAAGAAGTGCAGGGACAACACCACTTTCCACATGCAGGTCTGCAGGTATTTGTGCATTGTATTTTAACTGATGGGTCTCCTGGCATTTGCTATTCACTACACTGAATTGATACTCTTTTGGTCAACTTAGTGAGTTTTATTGCCCATATTTGCCTTTGGGGCTACCTCATGTGTCTCTGCACTGGCAGCAGACTGACATAGGAGGTCCAAGAAGCCTTTTCTGTCTCTTTATTACAGTAACCAAAGGGGTGTTTACAGACTCCTGCATCATCATGTTCACTTATGCCAAGGATCCAGATGCAGGGTCTAATAATAATAGAAATTCAGGGTTGGTGGCATTTACTTAGTGAAGTTGATGGCTCTGCTGTGCTAGCCACAGTTTTTCTGTTTGTGACATTTGATCTGACTGGCACTCTATAGGGCGTTGAAGAATTCCATAGTCGTCGATAAAGCAAGAAGCTCCCCAGCTTGAATTTTTCTCTTTTCCTTCTACAGTGACAAATCATAGATGAAAGGTCACTGAATGCCCATGGGTGGAAGAAATTACATAAAAATCTACCTGCAGTTCCCGGGTGAATAATACTACAGATCTCACAGTCCTATACATTGTACCTTGTGTATATATCTATCACAGCCAAGATTCCAGAATGATTAGGAACCTTCCGGAACTCTTGCAGAAGTCGCAAAATTATACACCTCATTTGCAGGAGAAGGAACTGTTTATTCATCTGCTAACCCGGGATTTTAGAGTTCTAAATAAAATTAAGATCTTGTGAGCAAACCAGGTTCCTAGTATTAAAAAAAAAAGCTAAACAAGAAGGGGAGTGCTTTTGCCTATGTTTGAAGTAAAGCAGGATTTTAAGCATAATTTCAGAATTCAAAACAGTAACTATGCTCACAGAAGATGTATTTTATTACAGGATGAGTGTCTGTTTCAAAAAGCAGCAGTTCTGTCTGAATCATTATGCAAAAGTGGTAATGAAAGAAAACTGACCAATCTCCTAATGCAGAATGGTGTCTAGGAGTGCTAAGGGTACCATTCCATGTGTAAGCAGTGGATTATTAGCTAGAAGTAGTACTGTTCCTCCATAAGTATCAGTGAGACCATTTCTATATCCAGCATTCAATAAAAGAAAAGTTTCAAACCCTGAGAGTATTCTGGGTCAGTTTGCAAGAATGTGCTGCCTGCTGCAATACGTCTGATGAGACGTACAGCCCATTGTGCTTAGCCATGAGAAGGTCAGGATGAATTAGGGATGTGCTCAAACAGTCTTGCAGGCAGACCCATGCTCACCCTGCTTGTCCTGCAGGAAGCAAATGCAGTCTGAACTAGCAGAAAGATTTAGGTACATGTTTGATGGATTCATTGCCTCTACCTTCACCTGTCTAAAACCAAGCTGTGGAGCTTGCACTGATTGTTTCCAAAGTCAAGAGTTAGAGGTATCTGTTGAAGGCAATTTTCCACCTTATCTCTGGCATAGATCTTAAAACAGGATAAGGGATTCTGTAAAAAAAGTTTATAAACTGAACCACTACTAAACAGTTTAAACTACTGGCTTGGAATAAGTAATGTCTTTGTGGGGAGGGGGAGCATTGCTGCTACACTCATACACAGCTTCCAAATAAGTATCAAGTCCCCAGTGTTTGAATTCATCTTAAACCTCTACAAGCATAGCTCAGACAACTAAGCATGTGATCTGGTTTGTAAGGAGGTTCCTGTCACTACCTATATCTGTTCTGGACCGTTCTAAGAAATTTAAGAGTTCAGCAGAGGTATTGTTAGCGAAATGCTTTGGTTGCAGTACATACAGGAGCAGACTGTACAAGCTTCAGCCTGTAAATGGCAAAAGCAGAAGTCTGTACTGCCACCCCCAACACTGGACTAGTGTGTGTGCATTTAACAATACCTGCAACCAAAAAGATAAACTATTGCTTTTAAATTTTGGTTACAGAGATGCACAAAAATGAAAGCCATCAAACTTCCAACATAGGAATTTGGACTAACAAGAGTCGTAGCAAAACTTGCCCAGTTCTGAAATCTAAAACCTGCAGCTATCTAGGATGAAGTAAAAAGATGACAACAGCAGATGTCTAAGAGGAACAGCCAAAATCCAAGAGAAAAAGAAGTCCCATAGGAATTTAATCTCTGATCAGCATTTAATTTACTTTCTTATAGTTAGTTTCACTCTTGTCAAATTATGAACCACAAGAGAAGCATATGATTCAGCAATTGCAGTTCCTTTTGTCAAAATCGTAAAGAGCTGATAGGGTAGAGGAATACCTCTTCTCTTCCTTTCTCTCTCCAAGACTTGTGTGAAGTTGGACTCTGCTGCAAAAAGGTGATAGCCAAACATATCCCAGTCCTGCAGAGAGTTTCTTCATAAGTCGTATTGCAGTTTCTCCCCACCGCAATTCTCAAGTTGAGAGGACTCTTGAGTGTGTTTCCTCAAAGGGTGTGTTTTATAGACACACAAATTCATGTTTATTTCAAGGAAAACTATGTTAAGCATGAAGCTGTAAATCTTGCACAACCTTTTAATTTTGATATCCCAAAACAGACTAACACATCTGCACTTGTGATATTCCAGTTGGGAGCCTGAGATTAGCTTGTAAACTGGTCCAATTAAAAACTGGATCTCAGGAGACACTTCTCTAACAAGTCTGTTGAAATTAAAGAAACGTAAAAGACAAAGTACAACTTCTGAAGTACAGAGTAGCCAGTGCAGCACTACAGAAAAGAGAAGATACTTAGGATTTTTCACATATGCATGAAAACTTCTCCAGGAATATTGAATATTATTTTTATCAAAACAAGTTACTTTTCTATGTTGGGAGGATAAACCATATCTCTGTCTAATAGCAGGTTTGGGAAAGAACAAGCAAGGCAAGAAGCTAAGCTAAAACAGCATGGGAAGAATTCTGGGTATGTTAAGGTAGCCATGAGCAGTTTGGTGGGTAAGGGTGGCCCCAGCCCAGAGTAACTCGGAGATACTTCTCCACTGATCTCTCTCCTATCCTTCCAGCTTTTGGCCTCACAAATTCCCTTTGACAAGAGCCCAGATACCACCACAAAGCTATTCCAACTCTCCCAGTGCAGTATTCCCCTACCCTTCTTTCCATGCAAATTTTCTGTTAGCGGAGCAGTGATTTGAGCATGTGCAATCTCCACAGTCAGGTATGGCATTTAGGCTTTGCCATGTCTACGTTCTGGAGTGCTCTGCTCTTGACTTGCATTCCATAGCCATTAGCTGCCCTCTCACGGCCACCCGAGTCAACTCTCTTACTTGCCCTACACAAAACAATTGCATGAGCCCTCAAGAATACATGGGGGGAAATACGGTGAGAGGGTAGAAAAATCTTCGGGAAAAAATTGTCAGGATATGCCAAGAATGTCTCCTCTTTCCCAAGTCACCCTTTTTTCATCAGGTGATGATTTTCACCTTCATTTAATTCCCTGCTGACAAAGCCCTCTATGCCATGGCACTGACTGTGGAACAACCATACACCCTCCTCTGGCTGAAACAACAGCTCCTTGTCTGGAACCAGTGGACATCTAGACCTGCTTGAGAATTACAGCATGAACTCACATGCGTGCAGTAGGTCAGAGTCACTGTGCACGCACTGAACAAGTGAGTTTTACAGGTGAGGGAAATCCAGCATGTCTGGCATGTAGACCCATGTCTGTCTGGAATTTCAGAGGTGGAAATGTGGAACCAACTCCTGGCAACATCACAACATTGAGTCAGTGCCTTCAGCCATCCAGTCTGAAAGGGTTTGTATTATAAAAAGACATTCAGGAACCAATGTTTCATTTGTTTTGAAATTCTATTTCAGAGTAAATGTCCAACAGTAAGCAATGAGAAAGCAAGAGCCTTTCTTAAACTCCTAGGGATGAAGCACGTAGCAAACTATTAATTTCTCTACTAACATCATGCTTCAGGTACAGAACTTTTAGACTAGCACCACCTCTCAAGCCTCGGTTTTGTGCATGTTGTCCTTATCTTGTCTGTAGTGTTGACAGAAAGAAATTAAACTATTTACCATTGGGTCTTAGTACCTCTAAAGGAAAACATAAACTTGACTGCTTATGTGGAGAGGGTTTAAGCATCAGTTAACTCAGACTAAAGTGTAAGTGCTGACTAGGTCTTTTGAAGCAATATTTGTCTGCACTGTCTGTATGGCACTGTAGCACGTTTACAGCGCCGTTGTACCAATCCAGCTGTGTGTCCCTACCTACACCTGACTGCGTTCAGTGGCCATGGCAGGTGGAGCTCGCAGCTGAATAAATGTGCCAAGGGAGACGCCTAGTGTAAAACGACGCTCACGGCACCGCTTGCTGCTCGTTCCGCTGGCACTGCTGAGGGAGGGCTTCTCTTCTGCCGGCGTTAAAAAGCTGCACACAGAGATGTCCACAGCGTTCGCTCAGCATATTGCCACACATTTTACAGTGAATGGACAGTTCAGAAAACTGAACTCGATTTCCATGTACACCACATGAGTGAATACCCTGCTAAGAATGGCAAATAGCAATAGGATTATGGCAGTATAAAAGCAATATTCTTACCTGGGTAATAATTCTAGGGTTAATGTAAATATTGATTAATATGGTTATTGGACCGCACACAGTCAGGGTCTGACCACACTTCATCTGCTGTTGCTGCTGCTGAAGATTATACATGTGCTGATGAAAAAAATGTCCCAAAGCACTGCTAGGCAAGTGTATCATCCACACTGAAGTAAATGAAAGATGAAGCTCATGTCTCCATGCCTTGCTGAAGGGAGCCATGTAAACCAGGTGCAGTAACATGCCGATGCAAGTCATGAATCTCACCCTGCAGCAGCTGGTCTGCTTTTAGGGGGGCACTTGCCAAAGACAGCCATCAAATTGGGTTACCATTCTAGCTGTGATCTTCTCAAAGATGATAATCTGTACCACTGCCTGGCACTACCTTCCTCAGAGAGACACCTAAACAGAGTCCTGGATCATTAGATCCAGATATATCTATGGATTAGCTGTAGAGGCATTTTTATTTCTCCCCTTCTAGACACTAATAATTTTTTTCCTTTCTCCACACACTTTAATCAAGGCTTTGATACTTAGCTGAAGCATGCAGGCATCAGAAAGTTTTCCCTTTTTTTCAGCAGGGAAAACAAACTAGAAGCTACATTTTGTACACCACAGCTTATATTTTCAGACAGCTTCCTCTCTGAAAGGCCTGAGAGAAGGCAATACCCCCAAGAAGCACCAGCTTGACAAACACAGGAAGCCTCAGAAAACTGGCACCAGTGTTTAGAAGAAAGGACAGAGGAAAGCAATCAGAATTATAAAACAGTCCTACCTTTGGCAAGCTCCAGAGGGAAAGCCCAGGCTCTGGCAGCCTTCGCTGTCTTTTAAGGCCCAGATGTCCTGTTCAGTTTTCATGTTCTGAGTATGTTGCTTAATAGCAGCCCAAATTCTTCAGTTCTGTTAGAAACCCACTTTCTCTGATAAGGGTCATCCTAGGCAAGAAGGGGTAACAGGAGACCTATGCTCATCCTAGAACTGTCTGGTGTGGCTACATAACTGTTTGCCAAATTTAAAGTCAAAGACTTTAAGGCAAGGTAAGGTCAAAAATATAGTTTGTGAAAATGCATGCTGTTTGCTTCAAGTAGTAACCTCCTGACATCTGTGAAAAAGTCTTCCATTGAGGCTGGTGTGGCTGAGACTGGTTTCTTTCCTGTATCCCTGGCTAATTCTAAGATAATTATTCTAAATCTGAATGGAGCAAGGATGTGAAAAATAAGTCATTGACTCTAATGGAAGTGCAAGTGATTTTCATGCAATACAAAAGCATTTCCAACCAGATACTTTGCTGAACTAATGAACCCTCCGCAGCTGTCTGCGTTACAATTAGTACACCTCCAAAGCATGTTTTAGAAGCAGTCATCTTGCCTTTATTAAATTAATCAGCTCAGCTACTCAGGTGTAATACTGATCTAGCTTACTGAGGAGATGAATGCAATCTTAAAGCAAATTTACTCTGTAAGCTGAGTGTCAAAGAATGACAATCTTCAAAGATGGAAAAAAATAGGAGAAAAGAAAGAATAGTTCCAAGTGTCAAATCAGATGATGGTTTGACATATTTCTCTGACTGTAAAACTAACTGTTGAAGCAGCTGAGTGACTCAGAAGTCAGACAAAACACCTGACATTTTTTTCAGAGACCAGTGAAGGTGAAGTTAATTGCAACCAACATCTCTCTGCAGCTAATGGAGGGAACAATTATCTCCAACAGTTGATTGACCTCATCTGTGTAATGGTTACTGACACAATATAACACTTTTTTTTTTCCAGTGAAGACAGCAGAATAATTTTCTAATCATCCTCTTCCATCCCTCTCCCCTCTGCCTTGCCAATTTTTATTTCCACCCCAACTTTAACAGGTTTCTCCTTTAGCCAGTGTAGCAGCACAAAACCACTCTCTCACCTTTCCCATTGAAAGTACTGTGGTTTCTTGGTTTGTCTGTAGGAGCATCCTATTCCCAAGTTGTCAGTGAATAAAATATATTGGGTAATTATATCTCTTCCATCCCATACTAATTATGGGAAATGCCTCTTTTCTTTTATTCACTACAGAGAGAACTTATATGAATAGATCAGATAGGAAGTCTAAATTTGAGATGCTGCAGAATGCAACATTTTAGGTGTCAAGCAGAGAAACTTTTACCACAGGACAGTAGTTGCCAAAGATCAGTGCATAGAAGCCAAGAAAACTCAGACTGCATGAAGCAGTAACTGAGACAAAGAACTGTGTCTACGTGTCTGCAGCATACAGACAATATTGAATCAACTGAACAGACCCAGCTCCCTCAGCCCTTCATCATAAGAGAGAGGCTCCAGTGCTTTCATCATCTTCATTGCCCTCTGCTGGACCCTCTCCAGGCGCTCCCTGTCTCTCTTGTACTGGGGAGCCCAGAACTGGACACAGCCCTCCAGATGTGCCTCACCAGGGCTGAGTAGAGGGGCAGGAGCACTCACCTCGACCTGCTGGCAGTGCTCTTCCAGGATAACACACCTCAGGATACCATTGGCCGTCTCGGCTACAAGGGCACTGCTGGCTCGTGGGCAGATTGTTGTGCACCAGGACCCCCAGGTGCTTCTCTGCAGAGCTGCTTTCCAGCAGGTCAGCCCCAACCTGTGCTGGTGCCTGGAGTTACTCCTTCCCAGGTGCAGGACCCTGCATTTGTTGAATTTCAGCAGGTGCTCTGCCCATCTCTCCAGCCTGTTGAGGTCCTTCTGAAGGGCTGCACAGCTCTCTGGGGTACTGACCACTCCTCACAGATTTGTGTTGTCAGCACATTTACTGAGAAGGCATCTGTCCCTTCACCCAAATCACTGATGAATAAGTAAAACAATACTGGGCCCGGTATTGAACCTTGGAACACAGGGCTCAGGCATAGGATGGAAAGACAGATAGATAGATTGATAGATAGATTGATCTTGACTAGGGAAAGACCCTATATTCCAATCCAGATTAAGACACTTTTAAGTAAAACATATTCTTTATCAAGTTCCTGCTATTTAGGCAGAGCCCTGCTTTGCATTATGTATTCCCAGACATTACGTTGTGACTCAATGTATGTTGAGAATTTCCCATATTTACAATGTTCTGTATAGCTTTACAAGGACAAGGCCCTTGGCACTGGGGATCCCTAACACTGTTTGGGGCTCTAGAGTCTCTGATTCTCAGCTATATTGAAACACCTAATCCCACTAGGGAATTTCAGCCTTCATCTGCTGTAGGATTTTGTAAAGTGCTAACTTCAATATTTCAATGTTTTAAATAGTACCGTTGATTTTTTTAGTCATATATTTAAAATTCTGTACTTCAACATTTTAGAGAAATGGAATTTTTTAAAAATCCCGCATTCTTTAGAAAATCTGTCCCTTAAGTTTCAAAATTTGGCGGGGGGGGGGGGGGGGGGTGCTGGGGAGGGAAGTGGAGTTCAGAACTTGTCCTGTACTTCCTAATTTTCTTATTCAGACAAGAATCATTAAAACTACTACTGGGCCCAAAATAGATTTATCACTTTCAAATACTCCCCAGTGATAGCTGAGTAGCATAATGATGCTTTATCCCATGTTAGTGACAAAATAAATTGCTTTCCAGCACACACACAGAGCTTTATAAAAAGAATAATCCCACTGGAAAAATGATTCTTCAGCTTTGAAGTCCTGCACCCAAAAGGGCCTCAGCTGCAGCAGCCTTCTCTGGAGAAGCCAGAGGGAGTGAAAGCTCACACAAGTGTAAGGTGTCACTTAGAGGTAGGCAGTTCTGTTAAGAACAAAAGAATATAGATTATAGATTATATGCTCTTATGTTTGGGTGCTGCTGAATTATTTTTAATTGTGTAAGTATTTGTGTGTTATACTTTCTGCTGGATTGGTGTTACGCTTATCAATTCCAATTTTCAGGCTACAGCTCTTTAAGTCACATTTGGCTTAGATGCACAGCATATGCCTTCAGGATGGGTTCAGGTTTTTTTCCCTTCTCTTAACAATTGCTTCATTCATTTAATTGCAGTGGGAGAATTACAGCATCAAAATTAACCCAGAAGCTCTTCTCCCTACTTCCAGCTCTAAGTTAGAGCCCAGGTCTGCTGGTCTGGCATGCCGAACAGCACCAACGTCGGCTGTGACCTGCTGAATCCTGCCTGAGTGTGCATGTCATCAGAAAACTTTGAGGACTGTTTAATGTTGGGGCAATGCTCTAATTCTTACAGTGGAGGCAGTTCTCAAATAACCCACATTTTCAACTGGATTATACACTGTTTTTTCCTTTTCTAAAGCAAACAAGAAACAGGAATATAAAAGCATTCATAAACCACAAAATATTTGCCAGGCACATTTCTTCCTGGAACCAGAGGAAGAAGAGTTGTAGGTGTTGCTCACAGCTTTTAATCAAGTGACCTTCAAGATCAGAATCGAACAGAGCTATTCAGGTAGCTATGAGATGCAGAACCTCCCCTTTGCAGAACTGCTGCTTGTCATGAGCCTCTAAGTTCTCTACAGAAGGCCCTGAGCATTCAAAAAAAAATCATCTGCAGCAATATGATTTGATTATAAAGCTACTGCGAAAAGGTTTTTCCCAAGACACTATGGACATCTACATCTGACATACCAGGATTACATATAATAAAAATTATTGAAAGGGTTGAAGACTCGGTCAAGCATCACATGACCAATCCTCTCAAAAAGTACTCCTATGTCATTCAAAATAAATAATCTGATAATACTTCTATACTGGTTTTCTTCCTTCCCCCAAATTGACTCTAGTTTTAGGCTTTGAACTTGCTAAAACCTGCATATATAAAGTATGTGCCTGTGCACAGGTATTTCCACTGGTTCAAAAGGATGTGAAAATAAACTTGGCTGCATCTTCCTCTAGTAGGGTTTCTTTTTAATTAGTCTAAAATTTGTTTTTAGAAAGTGAAGGGTTTTATCATGTGTTCAGCAAAATTGTCTCTCAGACTTTATTTCTAACTAAAGAGATGGGCAAAGTTTTTACAAAATAATTAGGCTCCAGAGAAAGAGTTCTTCAAGAGCTCCTTGCACTTACTACCTATCAATGACTACTGTACTAGGTATGTAGATACCTACCTCCTCTTACCTATTCAGTAAGAGCTGATTGGCATTCAAGACCATAAAAATAACATTGCAGTTATTGTGAGTGCAGTTTCAAGCTCCTACTTCTAGAAATCATGGCCAAATTAAACAGAAAACATGACTGTACTTGATAAGCCAGTGTGTGAACAGAGTGTAGGCTCTGGCTCTCAAGCACACTGCAAGTTATGTGAACTGCTGTATCCATTATAATCGCAATAAAAAGCCATTTTCCACAGCACTTTTCATTTAGAGAAAAATTCCTCTGAAAAGAGGGGTTTGGGGGTGGGGCAGCCAAGTCTCCTAAGGATTGCTGAGCTGAAAGGATCAACCGGGAAGCTTCTGTGACAGAAGCAGGAAGACAGAGCTGGTGGAAAGAACACTGGGCAGCCTTTGGGGCTGGGGCAGCATCTGAGACACAGGCTCGCTACAGTTAAACCTCAATATTAGCTAGGCTAGGCCTTATCTCAGCTTGAGCACTAAAGCTGTGCCCCTGCCCTTGTTTACCCTCAGCAGCAGTAACCCTTTCCTTTTGAAAGCAAAGGAACAGTTTTGGATACCAGAGGATTTGGAGCAGAGGATCTGGATATTTTAGTGTTGTTCAGGCTTCAGTCATCATGAATATCACTTTACAGCTCAACACATAAACAGTCCATTTCTGAAGCATGAGAAAATGAATATATTGTAGCTATATTCTAGGCCTTTAGGCCCAAATCTGTTCGTGATGAAACTTCAGGGGCTTCGGTGGAGTTACAGCAATAATAAACCTAGCTGTCTAGCTGTACTTTATAATACACCATTTCTGATTAAAAGAGAGTTTACATGAAAACAAAGATTTGATTCTGCATGTATTCAACCCAAATGGCACTCAAACTTATACATGTAAACAAGTGCATTGTTTATAAACAACAAAACTTTTTATAGATGGGAAAAAATGGACAATAAAAAGCAGTAAAAAAAATAGGACTTTATGAATAGGAATGTAAAGAATTATGGTATTAAAGCAAGACTATACACCAAAATACATTCTTCTTTTTTTCTTATAGTCCTTATCTTCCACAGAAAAGAGAGTGATGGGTTATGTGAGTTGTGGCAGGTAGACATGGTCAGGACACCCCCCAGAGCAGACCACTTCTGCTTGAGAAGTCAAATTTCATGAGCACTTTTCTAAAAGGAGTTTCACAGTCCTACTTATTAGGAAATTTAGAAATGACAAGTTTCACGTTTCAAAGTTCAGTCATTTTTGTATTTCACCCAGGCAATAAACATGTGAGAAATTTGTACCCTGTGAAAAATGTGTTTCAGGCACTGGTAGGATACAGCTGCCTCAGCCCTTGTTTTCTTGGTTTCTCCTCTACTTCATGCTTAGCATAATGAATTTTAGAGTTATTAAACTTTTTCCCAGTTGCCAAGAGTCACCATCCCTTTACTCCATATTGAGTAGCTGCATATATAGCCGTGTGACAACTGCCCTCCCTGCTTTCTGTGCTTACCTTCCTGGCTTCAGCAGGAACCCCTTTTTTCCTGTGACCAAGTGTGTCTTCCGAAGGGAATTTCCAATATGAGACAGTCACCTTCTCCCAGACTGGGTGTTAATTCACCCATATTTCCAGCAATCAAACAGCTTCAGATTACTGGGGTGTCTGCTTTCCCACCACATGAAGCACCTTCATGGGATGTGTCTTCCTTGGCCACTTGTACAAGAACAAACTCGTACGCTATGCCATGACCAGGTAAACAGTCTCATTAAGTCTGCAAGGAAGATGAGGGTGAATGCTTACATTCAGGATGAGGCCCAGAAAAATCCCCATTTAATCATGCAAGGATTGGATTATGAGCTCAAATCTTATTATTTAGGTGCTGCTTCACTCCTGTAGGTGTCCTAGAAGATCATGATCATCCATTTGCAAAAATTTTACAGCCAAACTATTCACATTTGGGAGTTCACAGCACAACCTGAGAAAAAAAGGGCAAAAGGAATCCCAACTGCTTACTCAAGACACAAGGTTAATGAAATGTAGGAGTCCTAGGATCAGAATGAGAGACCTTGACAGGCATACACTGAGGAGAAGGGAGTGTGGTGGTCTGCTCCTAATATCAGCTTGATACTATCCAAAGGAGGGAGTAACATGACAGTGAGGACCACAGCAAAGGCAGCCACCTCCCAGATGACTGACTGACTCTACTCCAGTCAACTGGAAAGGATTTTAATGTTTTCAAAGTTACTTTTTCAAGTCATTTATATGGATTTTTAAAACAGAAAATAGTGTCAGTTCAAAAGCATATATTCACAGAAGATGGGAGAAATAATGAAAAAAAAATCTTTTCCTCTGCTGCTACTCCAGGTCTGAAGGCCTCTCAGAGAGTGTCAGACTCAAATTCACCTGAATTAATGCAGATACTGAACTACCTTTCTGATGGCTCTCTGGGCTTGCTGACCCTCATATATCATGGTATCATCTTTCTCAAGCATAGATGAGCAATGCCTTTGTCATCATAGCCAGCAACATTTTTCAGCAGATTGCCAGGCAGTTAACAAATGTTACTAATGCTCAAAAAAAAAAATCAAACTCCAGAAATCAATGGTACGTATCAGCTGGTCTGGGGAGCGGAAAGCAGAAGACCTTTGAGAAAGTAGCTGGACTCTGCAATACAGTGGGTTTTGCATGAGATCTATGAGTGTCCAAGACGTACAACCTCCTAGACACAGGAAAGTGGGGCACCTACTGGATGAAGGGAAAATATATCACACCATGTTTGCAAAGGGGACTAACTCCCTCAGTGCAGCCCTGGTCTGGTGGATGGGTGTATCTCTCGGATTCAATGGAGTGAACAGCATGAGATGTAGTGAGGGTAAAGGCCACTGGTGAAGCCTAATCTAATCAACAGAAAATTCAAAAAAAGCACGAGAAAAACCAGCTCTGCTGTCTCTTTTTTCAGTCATTCTGCTAATCCAGTTGGTTCTAGAAGCCTGGCCCTAATGTCCTGGGGCAGCAGCACATGGACAGATGCACTGCTCACTCCCACCACACCTGGGGGTGAACTCCTCCATCCCACATGCAGGGTCAAATCAGCCAGCAGGATTCCAGCCCAGTCTCCAGCTGGCCAAGCTAGTTGCCAGGAAGGCAGTTGTGGCCAGCTGTAAGGCTGATACCCCATGCAGAGCCTGCCAAAGGTCAGCAGTCATCAGCTGGCCAGCTGTGGGTCCTCCAGGCACTCCAAGGTCCAGCTGAGAGGACTAAGGAGAAGTGATGAGCGAGTCAAGGGCTCTGCAGAGGAGAAGGAGAAGGGAAAGAGGGAAGAAGGAAGGGAGGAAGGGAGGGAGGAGATCTAGGGTGGGGAGAAGTGAGCTGCCTGAAGTCTGACTGCTCCTGACAAGCAGGCTGAACGGGGAAGATGAAAATGCTGAACTTCCACTGAAATGTAGCTAGGAATTTGAGGTGTTCCTAGGAATATTTAGATAAGCAGTATGAATAAAGATCCCTTCATCCTCCAAGAACTAATTACTAAAAGTTTAACACTTTTAAGCTTTACCACAGGAGAAGAAAGAGCTTCATCTTTTCCTACAGGCAAAATGAGTGGTTTTACATACAAGCAACTCAAGAAATTTGAACATAAAGCAAGCAGAATGTTTGTCTTGATGTTATGTTTAAGAGATCTTTTCCAGGTTTCTATGTTAGTTTTGCAATGTGCACTGTGCCTTTTGATCGGAGTTTAAAATACATATTTCCCTAAAGATCTCTACTTGATTAATTAACAAAAGATAAAAGATACAAAAAACTCTTCACACACACACAAAAGCTCAGCTGTCTCCCTCACAATTTAAGCCAAAAAGCACATGGTTTTCAGAGGTAAAATACAACATTAATTGTATTCTAAAAAATGTACAGAAATATGCCCTTCCTTGCAGTGAGTGATAGTCAGAAAACTTGCTAAAACACAGATTCTGTGTTATATTCATTATTCTGACACCACGAGGCACCCCTCCACCTGTTTGCCTGCCTGTGACGCCACTACATGCTGTTCCAGAGCCTTAAGCAGTCATATACACAGTAGGAGTGGAGTAGATGGAGCTCAGATTCACTAGACCATCATCTTCTCATGTATTTCTGGACACAGCCTTCCTTAAATGAACATGTTTCATATAGAAATGTTTCTTTTCAGTTCCACTTATTACTATTATTAAATATGCAAAATGTGACCACAACAGCGTATCTCCCAGGACAACAGCCTTGTTGTTCTTCCCCATCCACAGACTAAATGCAGTTTCATGGTGCTCACTTCCATTCCTTACAAGGATTACAGCACATTTCAGCTCATGGAAGCTTTTTTCATAGGTGTCCTGTAATTCAGATTTTGTTTCCTAGATGTGTATAACAAAATCTATAGGTTGTAAACTAGTGTAGTAGGACCTAGGAAGCTATGGACAAACATCCCACAGACGGAATACTTCTCGTCACACTCTGAAAAGCTGCTTCTCTGAAGTATTGACCTTTTTGCAACTCTTAAAATGTCTGCCAGCCAAAGAGAGGTGTACATTACCAACATGTGATTTGCTAGTGTTACTCTGCATACTTCATCTGAGATCACTTGCCAAGGTCAGCACAGTGCAGAATGAAATGCTGAAAGTTCTCCAGCTTAGCTCACTTTAAAATACCATTTAAAATCATCTGCACTCTATTAAATCCTAGGCATAAGCAGTATCCTTGGCATGGTATTTTGATTGAGAGAAGCGAACACTGCAACACTGCAGCAATGTGTGAGAAATCAGGAAAAAAACAGTGATGTTCACGGTCTTGCACAACAATTCCTATGAAAGGAAGGCTCAGGAAATGATCCCCCAGAACCAAGACAGACTATGTTTGTGTTAAGGTGCTTGCATACTCCTGAAGCATCTGTAATGACAAGTGTGAGGATACCTCTGCATGTGTTTGTACCTCTGCATGACCTCAGCACAGGGTTTTCAAACCACTTTTTCTACTCCATGATTAGTTCAGACATACCTATATACACAGAATACCCTTTCTGGTAAAAGCTCTTCCTGAAACACTCTGCAGGAAAAAACCCTACTCACCTCAAGGTTATGCAGCAAGGGCAGAAAGTAATTTTGAAGGAAGCTGTGCACAAAAGGCAGGCTGGCCTTGCCCTATGTCAGATACACACCTGCTACCACCCTGCTGCAGGCTCAGGAAGGCAGGTGCCACCTCACTTTCTCTGTGGCCCTTGTGGGGGACACAGTCCCTCAGTGTGCTACAGGGACAGAGCCATCCCTAAGCTAAGGCTTCTTTTATCTTAAGTTCAGAGATGCTGCCAAAGAGCAGTCAGGTGGTAACTTTTGGTGACATGGCTGAGCTGGGCTGGGTTCAAGTCAAAGGTTTATCAGAGGTGAAATACCACTTCCAGGCCCCTCGACCATCGAGTGCTAGCAACACAAACACAAATGGCAAATACATCCTTATCCCACTATAGGGAGGCGTATATAGCCCTTCCCACTCAGAGTATTTATCATATGAAACATTTCCAGATGCACTGAAGGAGTCCATCTCTCCATCTCTGTTGTTTGGGCTTTTTTTTCCTTCTTTTTGGGGATGGTTAAGAAAGTTTTGAATTACAACTAGAGGAGTGCAAAGAGCTGGAAATTTTTCATGGTAGAAAGACTTAATTTAGTGCCTGACAGGAAATACTTGTTAAATCTGAAAATGCATGAAGATTTGACCTGGCTATTTCTACAACGATGTAGAGTAATGAATTTTCATCCTGGTTGGTAAGACCAAAGTCATTAGGAGCAAATAAATCTATATTGCTTTCTGAATATTGTGAAATGTACCTCGTGGCTTGTGAAAGAGATACGTGTGGTTTGTTCTTACTAACTTTACTAAATTTGTCTCTGCCAGTGCACTAAGTAAAATTCCCCCGCAGAGTATCAGAGCTAGATCACACAGTTGTTTAAAGAGCAGAGTTACCATGCAATTTTAGGGCCAAATGCTGGAATACACAGTCCGTCTTCATACCCAGTGAAAGAAACATGAGCTTTACTGGGGTAGAGGAGAAAGGAACAGGGGGAGGGGAGAGTAGAAAAATATGACTATGAAAGATGACTTTTACTTTTGCAGAAAATTAAGGAAATTCTGCCCATAACAGCACATATAGTGTGAGAATTTAAACTTCCACGGTTTTGTTCCTCTATGAGTCGTCTCAGAATAATACACACTGGTGGAGTGAGAGACAAGCTCCCAGGGCCCAGCCCGGCAGGGCGCTCCATCTCCCGGCTCGGACCACCGTGATGAGGCGGGTTCCCCGCAGGCAGAAACCGGGGGGCGACCGAGGCTGTCTGGGGGCTCAACAGGGATGCTGGCGGCCGCCCCGCAGCCGCGTCTTGCTGCCCTCCCCCATACCAGGGAATGCACTTAAAGAACCAGCCGGCCAGACAGCTCTCTCACAGCACGTTTTATTTGCAGCGGGGTTTCCAGAGTAGCGCATGTCCCGAGCCCTGGGGTCTGCCTGCCAGGGTGCAGGAGCTCCCGGGCCGGAGCCCGGCGGGGCGCTTGGCCTCCAGCCCCGAAGGCAGGCGGCGGCCCAAGGGGCTCCGGGGCTGCCCCTCTCGCCCGAGAAGCGTTTGGAGGAGGCGGCAGGGCGCGGGGGGCGGCCCCGGCGGGCGGG
>WBMZ01013628.1:0-210212 GCA_013400975.1 Atrichornis clamosus
TGGCATCCAGCCAGGGGCAACCCTCGACACGGCCCTACCTCTGCAGCGACTCGAGAGTCCCAGAACCCTCAGTTAGAGATTTCTTTAGCAACCACATGTTAGTGGAGACAAACTCCATCTGTTCAGCCTTCCTGTAAGTATAACTGAGATCTTGTGAAGTCTATCAGTTGATGCAAAATGCGAACTCTTTCCCTGCACTAATTTTCTAAGAAGTATTTTTGCTTTGCCCAACAGCACAGGACTCCACAGACAGACTGGACAGTCATTAGTTTGTTATCAGCCCATGAAAGATAGGCTAGAAAGGTGTCACTTTGTAGGTGTCACCTCAAAAGACAGTCCTCCTGCCAAAGCAGAGCAAGCTATTTCTCTGCTGAATAAACTGCAGGGAAGTAGGATTGCATTTGATATGAGCAAGGAAAGAGACAGGTCAGCCATCCAGGTGTGTGTCTGCATACACATGTACAGCTTCACAGCAAACAAAGGGGTGGGATTTTGGCAATACCTCAGAAGGGTCAATTCCTTTTCTCCAATCCCTTTCCTTCACCAAAGTCAAAGATATCTGCCTTGTGAGGTCTGCTTATCTTTGCTACAGATGGCACTGAGGCACACTGTGAGTATGCTCACCAGGATTTCTGGTGCAGTTGGAAAAGTATCATACTGCTGTACTTGAATATTCAGAAGAAACTTAAAGATAAAGAGGAATTCAGAAAGGAAACAGCTGATAGCTTACTGGCTGCTCAGCATCTGCTTTCATCAACTCAAAAATATCCTCATTTGATATGTGTGCAGGGACGTTCTACTAACATTCATTTGAATTCAAGACTAATATTTCACTTTTCCTCTCCTTTACCAGCTTTACCTTGTTCCACCCTAAAAGGTATGAAGCACTTTTATCTAATTATTTGACTTGTTATAAAAATGTCCTTACTAGTGTTTTCAAAAATGAAGAGCTCACAGAATACCTTTGAAATTAAACCTTTATGCATTTGAAAAGGATATTTCTGGGTTTAGGAGTTTGGGGAGGGTTGTTCAGGGTTTTTTTTGTTTTGTTTGTAAATTGCCCATATAATGACATAAAAAACAGAAGGTTGCTATTTATACATAATGGAACTGCATTTTTCCTGTCTTTGTAAAGACAACAGTGTATAATCCCTGAAATTGCTCTAAAGTTAAATTCAGAGAACAGAGGGCTACTGATCCTTATGAACATTAGCATACACAGTAATAACTCTTCAATACAGTATTATAATTTTTATTTTTGAAATGGATCCTTGTCTAGACATGCACTAAATCTCTGAAGCAGTAGTTTGTAATGCATGAAGGGAAAATTGTACAGCTCAGCTTTAAGACTGGCCATTTTTCTCCTTTACTGAAATACTGTAGAGATAGTAGAGATATACAGAGAGTAAATGTGAAACACTATAGTAGCAGAAAGGAGATCTGAACACCTTATTGATTCCCTGATTTTTCTGATCCTTTTATTATCCACTGTTCAGCACTCTACTCAAAGGCTCTTAAAGTTGTGGCAGTTTCTATAATACCATAGATTTCTAAAGCTTACACTATAACTGCCAATCTCTCCCTATACCATCTGTTTTTCCTCCTCTTTCTTAGAGCACAGCTGCCAGTGTTGTATTTTCAACTTTCTGCACAGGAATTAAGATTATTCCAGCTGGGATATTTGGGGACACGAACAAGCAATACAGTAGTTCTCTCTCTTGGGATGAGCCCAGATCTGCCAAGTTCAGCAAATGACTTCTAGTGACTCCAATAAACACTGCATCCTGTTTAGGGTGTCTGGAGAAGGAGAGAAGGTAGGGAAGAAGTTCATAGCAGCAGCAGGGACAATCAGGCAGTGCTGTTAGAGCAAGCCCAGGCACTTCATCTTGTCAGCATTGCAAAACTATCCTGGTACGAGACAAAATGGATCAAAACTGGCTTCTCACAGAATTTGCTTTCTGAGGGTAATTAAATTAACTAAATAAATTAATTTACCTGCCCTTCAACACAGTCCTTGCCATCACAACCCTGTAATGCATGTGCAAAAAAGTGTCGCTTTTTCCATGATCTAGGAATTAAATTACTACATAAGTGTCAATTCTATGTCTGTCAGACTTAATTTAATATTTTGAAGTCTTTCAAAGCCTTTCCACACTTGGACACAGGCAGTCTGTGAGGCTGAGTTTGCTTAGACCTGGACTATAGAGTAAAAATTATGATAAATTTTCCCATGTTTTTATTTGTCTGCAAACCTGAGAGAAAATAAAGATTTCAAAGAAAAGCTGGGTTTTTCTCTTGTACCTCATTAATAACTTTGCCTTTTAAGTTCAAGTCAGCTAAACCTAGATAAACCCACTGAAACAACTGAGATGATGCTGGGGGTCAAAAGTGACTTGTGAAACTGTTGCTCATGCCACTGATGCCTAAATTGTAAATAACTGACCTTGTGGAAGACAGCACGGTGCAGAGAAAGTGATTTTTTAGTGAAACGCAGGTAATTCATAATTGAACACTATTTCTATGAAAGCCAAGCACTTTTGATGAGAGAACCACAATGATTTCATGAGTTTAGGACTGTGATACATTTCTTTACAGTATATCTGTTCAAACTAGAAGTCTCTTAGACCTCAGTTTGATTTGATATGATTTGATTTGATTTGATTAGATTTGATTTGATGGAGGAGTTTTCTCCTTTCAGAAAGCATGCTTAGTGCAATAGGTCTGTACCTTGATGATACTGTAGGGACATCACTATCTATGGACTTTTTGTGTACAATTCAAACATCCTTGTTTGTACAAAAACTTATTAGGAAGACTGCTTATCCCTGAATAGCCAGTGTAGTTATGACCTCTAAACGGGACATTTTGGACAACACACACCCATCCAGCTGTCAAATTCTCTCAGCTGCTTGTGCCATTATTAATCTAGTTGTTACCACCACAAAAGGTAACTTTCCCAGGAAAACACAGATCAGCTTCACCCACCTCAGAAGAAATTTGTAAAATCACTAAGTAAATCAAGGTGATTCAAGCTAATGCTATAGGAAGGGCTGAGGAGGAGGTAAAAAAAGTTAATATATCAAAAAGAGGTGATAGGAGAGTGGGCCAGTCTGTAAACTTACATCACTTTGACTATCACTTATATGGGCCTGATGTAATTAATAGTCAAGAAGCTCATGCTGTCAGCTGAGCACTAAAACAGGTTTTGATGAAAACACCGTCCTTCACAGCTGATCTGCAGGGCAGTAACCACCTGCTCAGGGGCAGCAGTAAAGGCAGAGGCAACACTTTTATCTCAGGTCATTACAGCTATTTCTCTGCAGTGACTGTGCATTTTAATGATTGTTCTTTGACAAACAGCAATTAGTATGATGAAGAGCTTAACAGATGCCTAAGGAACTAGTATTTTTCTTATCTGTCTGAAGGAAAAGATGGAGTGATGAGTTAAAATCTCCCAAAGATGGAGAAGGTGAAAAAGAAAGAATTTAAAAAGGCATCAGGGAATTTTAAGAGGCGCCACAGATATGAACGTCTGAAAGGCAGGAAGTAAACTTTGTACATGAAGAGAAAAGAAACTTTAGATGGGCTTTACCAAAGAAAGAAAAAGGCAAGCAGAGGTCAGGAGAGATGTGTGTGCACGGGATCCAGGAGCAGCCTCCAACAGCTTCACAAACCCTGCCCAAAGGATGCTCTAATCAGTATGACAGCAGTGAAAGGAAAATAAATGTGTGCAGGCTTTTCTTTGTGCAGATAAAGCAAGGGGCAGTGGTGCTTTCAAAGCCACCCGCTCCTCTATTGGAAATTCTGTATCTATCACATTGGCTTTCCAACCTGCCTGGACTTGTGGTTGAAAGGAGCTCAGATTAAAGACGTCCAGGAGCATTCTGTTAACACAGAGACGAGGTAGATGCACTGGAGTCTCCACTCTGACTCCTTCTTCACCCTTTCTTTCTGTGTGCTTTTTTTTACTTTTGCAATAGTCTGATGTGCACATGCTTAGTGCTGGCTTAGTGCTTTCAGCTGTATTTCAGCAGAGTATAGAAACACTTTCCAAACCCCAGGAAACCCAGAAGACTCCACGTAAGAGCCTACATGTGATGATTTTGTAGCAATTCAGAGAGTCACTTAGTCCTTAAAAGTGAAAAATTCCTGAAATATTTCTTTCCTGTGATTTTTTTTTTAAGCTTTTTCTCTTTAAAGATCTTTCTACTGTTCCTGGAGATCTCTGTTTTCTCCAGACTACCCTGCATAAAGGGGGAACCTGTCTTCTGCTTCCTGCCTTGCACTGAGGCATCTGGCACATGTGTAGCGAGTTAATGTGTTTCCATGAGTTAACGTGGCTTAGAAGTCACACACTCTGACACTTTGAAAACTTCTGATTCAGCCAGAGCTACACAATATGGTGCCTGTAATAATTTCTAGTAAAACATATTTAATCTAAATTCCACAGCTACTTTGGTAGTGCAGAAACTTATGTGTGAGTCCTGCAGGTACACAAGTATGTGCCCACCTTCACCGGGGTGGATTGTCCTTTGGGGTGCATCTGCACCAGTGTTTTAGTTCAGACCAGGAGGATGAAGTAAAGCTCCCAGATGTCCCCAGTTCCTGTGCTTTGGTTCATGTGGAGGAGAGGTTTTTCAGAAGATGGACCTCACGGACACCCAGCCACCAAGGTGGTCTCAGCCACACCTCTGTCTCTGCGCATGGGCACTTTGCCATCCCTCACATCAGCAAAGCCTCCAGGCTGACTCACAAGGATTTCACAATTCCAGTTGCAGTTTTGCTGGAATGAGCTATGCTGTGTTTCCTACCTAGTTTGTCCTGGTGAAGAGCAGATTTCAAGTCCTGCCCTGCATCTCCTGGTTCTCAGGATATCAGTGTTGCTGTGCACAAATTCCCAGAACAGGAAAGAGAAACCCAGCACTTAAGCACCTGCACTTTGTGCTTTGTTCCCTGTCACTTCCCATTCTGCATCCGATTTGTCAGACCTGCCCTCAGCTCTGCATTTTCCTTTAGGGCTCCTTTTACAGCAAACCTTACAATACTGTAAAAATATTGGTGCAGAAATATTACTGGGAGGAAAATAATTATGCAGCTAAAAAGCAGAACATAGTAAGATAAGCAAGATAAGCAAGCAACATAAGCAAGAATAAGGTAATGTTGTAATTGACAACACACATTATTCAGGGGGTTTTAAAATTTATGTATTGTAATGATAGATTTTATTTTCATCCATTATTGTTTGAACAGTAAGTCTTTTAATTCTGAATTTTCATAAAGGAGACATCCTAATGTCCCTTTATGTAGCTTTGAATACCATTAACAATACCACTGTACTTATTTGGGCTACTTACAGAATAAAATAAAACTAAGGATAATGTTATCAAAGTATTTTCCTTTTCATATCCCTTTTTCAGTTGTCCTAGGCCATAGTTGCTCTTTCTTTTAATTTCTGTTTGGGTCATACAGGCTAAGATATTTGGGTAAAAATGAAAGTGGCAGCCTAGGTCATCTTCTGCATGTTTATCAAAAGAAGAGATTTTAGGGTTTCATCTTCTTTCTCAAGGGCCATAACAAACTTCCAACACTCAGACAGCTTCCCAGTCTTTGTAAACTGATGGGCCTGTCGTGTATGGCATTTAGGTCTAAAACTCATATTTTCCTTATGGAACTGCACTTTGGTCGATCTCCTCAAGATCCATGCCCTATTAAATGTTAAAGGGCCAATCACAATGCAGGAGTTAACACAGAATTAATTAATGGTAAAGGAACAAAAATAAAATGTAGTCCTGGATACCACCTCTTCTTTGAGAAAATATAACTAGGATGAACAAACCAACCAAAATCATTATTGATTTACTTTCCCCCAAACAGTGACAGCCATAAACAGTGCATCTGTGTGGTGCTTAAAGAATGCAGCACTTTAACTCCCTATTCTCCTAGCTTGAGACAAGTTATCAAATTCAGCTCTTTACACTGTTTAAATCCCAAGCAATTCTTTGTACTCATGTTGGTTTCATACTAGTATTACACAGCTGAAATTCATGTAATAACCCAAAAGACTTGCAGTCTACCTTTTTTCCCTCTTCAGTTTAACTGCACTAAGTCTGAACATTATAATCAAAATCCCGTATCACAGTTTGCTTTTGATCTGTCTGAAATGGAGAATGACTGAAAAGAACCAGGGCATGTGGAGCCTCCATAGAAGAACTAACCCGGGAGCAATTCAGGCGTAATTTCTTTACAAGAAGGGCATTATGGAATAAATTGCTTGGGGCATTCAGGCAGTGAGGCAGGCAAGTACCATAAATCAGCTCTGAAATATAAACTGGGCAATTGGAAGTGGGAGTAATGATGGGGTTTGATCTCACTGGTTAGGGACGTCATTTCTGTTTGGGATAAATAAATCTTGTGATCTGAAGGTGCACAATGACAACTGGGGAAGCAGAGGGGGAAACCTGGGGTTGGCCGGAGGAGGAGGAAATGACAGTTCCCGTCTAGGTGTATTGCACCCAGCTGTGAAAGAGTCCTGTGTAAATGCTGCCAGATAACTTACTTTACATGATTCTTTTGTAGGGGCAGTTTTATGTTTCCTTGCTCGGTTGTCATCTTACTGGAAAGTCAGGCTGGAAGGGGAGGTTTGGGGATGTTTTCGTTTGGGGTTTTTTTGTGGTTTTCTATTTTCTTTTTATGCTAAGTTTGAAGGACATCATCTTTTGCCCTTTCAGCTCAGTAATCAAATGCTAGAGCATGGTACATTACCTTTCTGGCCATTTGGTCATGGTCAGATATAACTGTCACCTCAACCATTCAGCACCTCCTCAGATGAGTAATGAGTGGGTGTTAGGAGGAAATCGGGCTTTTTACTACATGTGGAGCTCCGTCCAAACCTTCAGTAAGGAGTCATTCAGGGAGAGACCTGAGCACAGAAACCAAATAATATATGACTGAGAAACTTTGAGGTGCGTTCAAATATTTGAGGAATTATAAGAGGAATGTATTAACATAGAAAAGACATGACAATATTTTTATGACAATATAAAAAGAACTCCAACTGTTAAATGTGAAATGGCATATGGATATCTAGCAGCTCCTTCATTTCTTCAAATCCTAATGTTGTGTTTTAACCCCAGCCAGTGATGAAGTCCATGCTCCTTCTTTCTCTACCCTGGTGGGATGTAGAAAATATTCAGAAAAAAAGGTAAAACCCACTGGTTGAGACAAGAAAAGTTTAACAATTGAATTGCAATAAAATAAAACAGTAATAATAATAGTGATAATAATAATGTAATGAAAAGGAAAACAATAATGAGGAATAAACACCAAAAAGAACAAGTGATTCATAATCAGTTACTCACAATCTGCCAACCTATAACCAGCCCATCCCTGGGCCACAATCACTCCCCATTCCAGGTAACTCCCTCCAGTTTATACAGTGATCATGACATACTGTGGTGTGGAATATCCCTTCGGTGAGTTCAGCTGCCCTGGCCATGTCCTCTTGCAGATTCTTGTGCACCTCTTCACTGGCAGAGGATGGGAAGCTAAGAAGTCCTTGACTTAGGATATGCGCGGTGACTGGGGCACGGACTTCACGGGGTACACGCAAAGCCAACTGTATTTCTGACATACAGGGTTTATATACTTTTACAAACACGAGCGCTTTCACAATCCCCATTCTCCCCATACAGGTAAAACATTTCCAGACTGCAGGCTAGCCGCCTGATTTAATCAACACAGTTAATCTCGGTACTTAGCCCAAGTCTCCAATTTATCTCATTCCCTCGGAGCAGCTGTCTGTCAGCCTCTCCCAAGGTTTAATTTTTACCAGGGCTAAGAGATCACTGCTGCTATCTGCATTCTGAATCCCCACAAATATGCATTACTTAGTAACAGTAAAAGCATCAGTTTTATCAATATTATTCTCATACTGAACCCAAAACACAACACTGTACTTGCTACTGGAAAGAAAATTCACTCTATTCCAGCTGAAAACAGGACAACTAGTCCAGTTCTTGAAACATTAGAATTTTTTTTCTAACATATGTCTGTTTGCACCACCTTTTTTTGGATTTGGTTCTTTCAAAATGTAATATGCTTTGGATGTGTTTGCTTCAAACTTAACTCTAGGCCAGCTTTAAATCCAAAGAAGTTGTACTCAAGCTCTACCCAGGGCTTAGTTCTTGACCATAATCACTAAAACCAAAAGAAACCAAGGAGGAAAACACAAGTCCTGCTGCTGTAGTAATGACAGATCATTTTTCTTACCCTTGCACAATTTGGAAGCCTGATGCTGCTTGCACCTTTTCCTCTCCAAAACTCTTTTCCTGCTTTTGTTGTCCATCAGCCTGGCAGCTCACACAGTGCTCTTTTCTAAAAATGTCTGAGAACGGGCTGCTTCATCCTGCCTGCTGCTCAAAGGTTTGTATATTCATCTTCACCTGGAGCTTTACCACAGGCACATTCCTGGTACTGAACAGAGTTTGACCAGCACGAGGGGGTTTCTCATAGAATCATAGAATAGTTTGGGTTGGAAAAGACCTTTAAAAGTCAACCAGGCCAACTCCCCAGCCATGGGCAGGGACACCTTCCACTAGGTCAGGTTGCTCAGTGTGCTCATTGCAAAAAATGTCTTCCCTATATCTAATATAAATGGACCATTTTTAGTTTAAAACCTTTATGCCTTGTCCTATTGCAGCAGGTCCTGCTAAAAAGTCTCTCCCTATCTGTCTTATAAGCCCCCTTTAAGTACTATAAGGTCACAATCAAGTGTCCCTGGAGTCTTCTCTTCTCCAGGTTGAACAACCCCAACTCTCTCAGGCTTTCCTCATAATAGAGGTGCTCCAGACCTCTGAGCATCTTCATGGCCTCCTTTGGACTCACTCCAACAGATCCACATCTCTCCTGTGCTGAGGATCCAGAACCAAACACATTCCTCCAGGTGGGGTGTCACAAGAGCAGAGCAGAGGGGCAGAATCACCTTCCTCGACCTGCAGGCCACGCTCCTTTGGATGCAGCCTGAGACAATGGTTTGTGGGCTGCAAGTGCATGTTGCCAGGTCATATTCAGCCTTTTATCCAGCAGGATAACAATTTTATCATGAGAAATATAGCATATGTACCTTAACGCACCCTATTCATAGAGCCCTTCCCAGAGCTGACACCTTAATAAAGACTTAGCGTTAATTACCTTGTCTTCCCCTTGCCCATGTACTCATACAACTATTGTCAGTTTGGAGGAGGGGCAGGACTGCTGCCAAACAATATTTTCATGCAAAAATTGTGATAAACAGAATTACAGTGATGACACAGAATGTGAAATCCTTCACGTCTGCTTTCCCCAGCTCTCCCTTCACTGTCCCCAGGGTGCTCTGCTAAGTGCTGGCTGCTAGATGAAGTGTAGCATTAGGGTATCAGAGTTATGATGGAAATCCACCTCTCTGAGAATTAGAAGATTCCTCTTCACTTAGCTTTGGGATGTGAGCAATAAGATGGTGATGACTGAGTCTTAGCCGGGAGCACCGCGCTGCGCAGTGCACACAGCCTGGCAAAGGCTTCTTTTGTGAACCACTGAGTTATATCATGGATGCATAAGCAATCACAGCTCAAGGGCTAAAGAAACACATTATAAAGTCTTATAATTATTTGTTATGACAGTGAGCAGAGAACAGCTTAAATGCAGGAAGTATTTATGGGGCTGAGAGGAGAGCACAGAGGCTGAAGCGTGCACAGTCCACCTAATGCTCCAGGGGCCGGGAGAGTCAGACAGAAGACATTGCCCTTCTCTCCTCTGAGATGAAAATATTACACAGCTTTCTCCCTGTGACCTCACAAACCTCACCTGCCTTTCTGCCCTGGGCACAGCATCAGACACAGAGGCCCTCTCCCTCCCTGCCTGGCTCCCATGGTTGGTTTCTGTCAAGATATTCTTGGAAGAGCTGAAAACCATGGATCTGATCTCAGCTTACCTCTGTCTCATTTCCTCTCTGTCCCAAAGGTACTGGTACTGCCAGCAGACTTTTTTCTCCTCTATATGTGCTAGAAAAAAACCAGAACACAAGAATCCTCCACATCAAAGATACAGAGCAGGTTTGGGGCAGAGATTCCCAGTTACTGGTGCTGAATTCAGATACCAGAGGAGACCCAGACTGAGCTAGGATATTCTTCTGTAGGAAGATCTCTTTTTTAATGAAAAAAAAAGTAAAAGGAGAATATCTCTTTCCTATGCCAACTGACCAGCTTTTAAAGCAGGAAATTCTTGTAGCCTGTAATCAGTTTCAACAAATTTTAACATTTTGGAAGCACACTATTCAAGTTTTCTACATTAATCCCCTCTTGAAAACAATATTTTTGAATTTAATTAAATCTAAGTATACAATTCAAAGATATTTAAACATTAAATTCCTGTGTTTTCACGAGACCAATTTATTTTTCCTTTGGATTTCTGTTTGAAAACGATTTGTGAGATTTCAGCTTTTTCTCCAATTTCAGACAGAGTAAACATCAGCATTTTAATTATCATTTGCTTGAAAATGCTAGGAAAATTATTTCCTTCACTGATTTCCTGAAGAAGTCCTTCATCTTGTAGGGCAATGACAAAAGAAATAATCATTTTACATGTTGTCCAGACCAGTCAATACTCATAGTTAAGAGCAGTGAAATTTATTAGGCAGTGAGGTGGCTCTGAGAAATGTCTCTCCGTGGTAACACTGTAAGTGGAAGAATGAATTACCTCTGAGTCTACAGTTAATTGAGATACAATGGAGCACAGCAAAATGAATGAAATTTAAATCCACAGGGTATGATTTGCTGCAGTTTTCGTCACATTAGTTCCAGATAAACAGAAATTATTTATATGTGAGTGTGTATACATACCCTTATAAGCATTTACATACCCTTATATACACATATTTATATAGCTGCTTTCTGTGATACATGTATTCACACTATGTACACAGGAAAACATTTCCATCTCCTGAAATTACACCACTCTGGAGCACACAGAGGTCTATCTATATTTTTATGGTGGATTGACAGTAGGACTGATTGCACATAATTAACAGAGCAATCACACTGCTGCCAGCTTGGGGAATTTTATACTCGCAGTGCAGAAAATGAGTCCATGCAGTTCAGCAAAGGGCCTGAACATGGAGAGCAATTTGGGTTCACTGAAGAAAGAATGGCAATTATTTACATTGACAGAGAGACAGCAGTCACCAACATGCTCTGGGTCACAGAGGACTGCTTTGCTTGAACACAATTTTAAGGTGAGGAAAAATTTAAACAGCATAATTTCACAGAAACATCATCTGAGCCTGATGATACAAAATGCTGTGATTTGCTGCTGGGGTGGGATGGAGACCCCTGACTTATGCCATGTGCAACTTTATCTTCTTTTTTGTTTTTTACAAGTTTTGTTTCCAATGACTGTTGATACAGGAGAGAAAAACCCCCCAGATTAGTGAATGACTGTTTAGGTGGGTTTGGTATTTCACTTTATAATGGGACTGAGGAAAGCTGCAAGCTAAACAGCAAGATCCCTGCCTGAGAAGGCATGTGAACACAAAATAATAATAATAGCAATGATTACATCTAGCTGGAATTCAAATTCCCTTCTAAGCTCCATCAGTGCTGTTCATTAAGTGATGTAGAGTTAAAGCTTTAGTCTTCTTCAGTTAGGCAGCAACCTCCAGGGGATATGAGGCTATTGCTACCTCTGAGAACCACAGCTCCTCACAATATCCTTGAAATATGCATGCTTGCAAAAAGACTTAAACCTTTTAATTTCTGAAGTTCTTAAGGCCTAATCTCCTCCAAAATACCTGATTCTTCAAATTCCCTGTATCACTCCCTTATGCATAGCTAAATGCTAAGAATGCAAAATAAGCTTAATTAGCTAGTGTGCTAATATCTTCATAGCCCATTGTAGTCACTGGAAAAATCTCATATTTGAAAAAGGGAGTGAAATGCATAATTTTTCCCCTAATGCAGCAAGAAAATCTGTGTGAAAGTAAATATGAGTTCTGAAGACAGAAATGGATATAGCTACATATTAATTTGGTCTTTTTTCCCAAGCCAATGAAAATTCTGTTCCATAAGTACATGGCGAGTGTACGAGTGTACTCCCATGGAAAAGCTTCACCTTTCCTGGTGAAAAAGATGCTGCTGTCATTTCTACACATTCAGCAAGATAAGTAGAGAGGACAATCTTCCAAAGCATCCCACTGTTAATTTTCCAGCTGTCCTTCTTAAGCAGAGAACAAGCATGGAGGATACAGCCAGAACAAAATCTGCACCATCTATAGCTTTCTTAGGAGTCTGTCATTGAGCAGAAGAAACGAAGTTGGTAAATACAGTTTTCAGAACAGTTTCTCTGTGCTAACATAGTAATTTTCCTATTATTTGTGGTGGTGATTTTTTTTCTCGTATGTATTGGTTGTTCTGATTAATTTAGGCAATTGCAGTTCAGTTAAAGTGTATGATTGTTTCTCAAGGCATAAAAGTTGCATAAAGAAATCGACACGTTGTTGGCTGCAACCCAGTCCAGTTTGGTCTCTGTGATGAGATGAGGGAAAATGAGGCTATGGTATTAAATTCAACAGAACTGAAATCAATAATGAAAATTCTATAAACAACATATTTTTATTGGATGGAAATTGAAAAAAAAACGGGAGGAGGAACCTGGGTAATTTTATCTTCACATTTTTCTAATATTGTAAAACTGAAAAAATTTTAGGAGCTTCAAACATTTCATAATGCTCCTTGTTTCCTAAAAAGAAAGAAATATCCAACACTGAATACATTTTGCTTAAAACATTGAAATCCTTTGATGTGAGAAATCTTTTATTGCAGCTAAGTTTTCCAGCAATGCACATATTTGCTATTAACTTCAGGCATATTAAACACTTGGGACTAATACTAATGCACACTTTAATACTAAGCTTCTGAAGCTGCAAGAGCAGACACAGAGGGGAAATGCAGGTCACAGAGCCTTTTAGAGGGACTACAGGCAAATTTATCACAAACCTACTTGCTTGGTGTAGCCTCACTTTAGCCATAAATTGTGATAGTTTAGGCTGACCTACAGATGTGAATCCCATTGTGGCAGCCCCGAAGCACAACTCTACAGAGTCACTGATTCTGCATTTTTGACACCGATGATGGGTGGAAGAAGAGGAGCACGATGAGACTGAGCATCGTGCTGGGTGGCAAGCCAGCAGCTGGAGTGATGGGGACTGTGCAGCTTCGAAGGAAAATCGTAATTACAGCTCCTCTGAGAGCACTTTCAGCTGAAATGGCCCCAAATCCTACATCATTTCTTACTGCATTTGTCACATAATCAGTGACGGCTCTTCTGTAGGAAAACAGTGCAACATGCAACAAGACAGGTGATGTTGGGTTTTCCCCCTTTCTTCTTGCACACAGAGAACCAGGGAAAAGATTTACTTCTTAATCCCCACATCTAGAATATATTTCTTCAAGATCAGAAGCAATCCACAGAAATTATTAAAAGATTAAACATCTTACTGCAGGAGATAAGGTTTAAGAAAGAGACGTTTGGAAGGTTTCTTGACCACAGCAGATAAGAAACTATCACAGATATCAGGGGATATCTAATCTAGGAGAGAAATGCATAGCACAAACCACTGACTAAGCTGAAGCCAGGCTCAAATTCAGACAAGATATTAGGCACACATTTTTCAGACCAATACAATATGCCTTTCTGGAGAACACACTTCAGATAGACATGAGTTAACACTTGAATAAGGGGCATATTAGGAAAAATTCAGCACCCAGATAAGATGGATTAAAGGTCCCTTCTGACATTCTAACTTTATTACCTGCAATATCAAAGATATCTCACAAATATTGAATATTCAACACCAGCCATTTAGAAGGAAGGTGATATTGTTTCCATGGCAACTTGCTTGTAGGCAAGCCAATAGTTGGTCACCACTTCTTTCTGGGATGCTGTATGTTTGTCTCTTGAATACTTTAGTTCCACCAATTTTACAAACTACTTAATTAAAAAAATAGTAATCTGTATTTAAACCAAACATAACAAATTTTCCGTTTCCATAAAATATAAGAAGACCTATGCATTTTAATTTCTTTCTCAGGATAATTAGTTTCTCCTTTGTGATTCATAAATTCCAGCAGATGCAGCAAAAAGTTACATAAAAGGCTTTTTAGGGTAATTATGTCTTCAGCTGGAAATTTTGACATTTGTGATCTCTCTCTTTGATCACTGCTATTAATACCTCCTTAGCAGCTATGACTTGCTGAGAGTTAACTAATTGATAGAAAAAAAACTGCTCAGAGTTGCAAGAGTTTTCTCTTTATTTCTGCACAAGTGACAAGGCAGCACTGAACAGGATCATTACCTTTTCAGTTAATATAATACTCAACAGACAGTAGTAAAAATATGACTATGACTAGCAAAAAGCTGGGATTTTTGTCTTCAGCTCGTACTTAGGTCTTTATTTATAGTGTACAGGTATTTGCATTAACATAGTGGCTGCAGCTGCACTGCATTTCAACATCCTGTTGCTTTAAGAGTGGAAGAGGCATGAGGTAACAGTCTTAACATCTGGTGAACTAAGAAATGGTACAGAGGATAAAAATACAGAATTAAAATAACTGTATTGGCAGTCAGGTAAGTGACAGAGGGAAAGATTAAGCCCATCCAGTTACTTGTTAAGAGCTGCAGTGTTGTAAATCCAACAGTCATAGCTCCACGGAGCACCGACTGAGAAAAGCAAATTGTACTGCCCTTTGCTGGTCCCACACTCTTTTTATTGGCCATCCAGGATGCCTAGGATGTAGGTTTCTTGGGCAATTAAAAATTAGATGGCATCAATCCACTTCAGAGAGATTAAGGGATTTACCCAGTGTCGTACAAAAAGTCCTTGGTAAAAGTGCGAAGCTTGCCCACACATAATTTTGCTCCAAATTATGGCCTGGGCTAAGATGCTGTCAGAAATCCTTCACATCCAATTTGCAGTTCTGTTTAGCACATTGTCACCTCTTCTGATGTAAGATTTTGTAGAACATTGTCTCCCCCAGGAAGATACTTAGATTTACTTCATGGAGAAGAAGCATTTTAGGAAAAGTTATTTTTAAAGGTTAGATTATAAAAGTGTTGACACTTACTATGATGCAGCACAGTTTTTGTTGTTTAGAGAAGAAATTAAACTTTTATTTGTTGTATTCAAATTAAAGCAAAGCTATTACAGCCTTCAAACCTTGAGTTTAGCAGAGGAGTATTACTTCTGGTTAAATGCAATCCATATGCATCAAAGAGCCTACAATTACATGAAGTATGCTATGCACTCTGTGCTTTAAATAGTCCTCTTGGTGATTAGAACTTTTCCTGAGTAGCTTGGACAAGTACTTCTTCTTCTTCTTCTTCTTCTTCTTCTTCTTCTTCTTCTTCTTCTTCTTCTTCTTCTTCTTCTTCTTCTTCTTCTTCTTCCTCTTCTTCTTCTTCTTCTTCTTCTTCTTCTTCTTCTTCTGACCATCCCAGTGAAAGAGCCTTTCTGAAGAAAATATTCCCATGAATTCTGTACTCCTATCTACAACTCTGCACCTCTGTTTTATCCTTTCTTGCAGACAAGGAAGAACAAATTTATATTTTCTCTACTTTCTAACAGTCAAAACTTGAATGAAGAAAACCTGAATGAAAAAAAGCACTGCCTCATTGAAGCACACAGGCCTACATACTCCTAAGCATGCCAGCCTCGATATAAATGGGGTATGGAAATGATGTATCACTAGCATAACTGTTATAGTGTGTGAATCAGTTAGATGTGACATGGCATATCCTTTTGCTAGCACACTTTATTACTTTTTTTATGGTTGATACATCCACTTCTTAATAGAAGTTATGCACCATGGATATAGTTATTTATGTCCACCTCCAGGAAAATTACAAATTCCAAATCTGCCCTCACTGTTGCACATTCCTTTTTAAACAGCAGAATGTAACTCTGATACCAGAGTTTCCATTTATTTATAAAACTGTTAAACTGGTCATCATGATTCCCCTCGTTTGCTCCCTTCCTCCAAAAGCTGCCGAAAAAAGAAATGAAATTACAAAAGACATTTCAGAGAGGAAAAAAACAGAGGCATTAGAGCATGATTCTTAGGATTAGGGAGGGATATGGCTGTTATCAGCGTCAGAACAAGGACAGGCCTCTGTCATCAGATGTATCACACCCTGCCCCAGCTGGACAAAGCTAAATCCCCCATGAAGTCTGGATGAAGCACCTTTCTGTGAGGATGTCAGGCCTGCCCACGTGCTGTGAGCAGCAAAGTGTCACCTAAATTCTAAGCTGCACAAGAGGTTGGAGAATGCCCTGACTTCAGGATAGTTTAGATTTGTATCCTCACGCCCTAAAGTTTCTAACAGAAAGTAAAGCTAAAAGTCCAGGTTTCATAATACTGCAGTTTATGGAAATTATTTGCATTACTTTTTAGTCCAAATTCTGCTAAAACTCATATTGTTAAACAGCCATCACTTTGTCGCATTTAGGGGAGAAGGAGCATTTTTTTCCATATAAAGGGATTTTGCAGGAAAAATAAATGCAACTTTGGAGTGAAAAGCAGTTATTTACTGCCTAATAAGCAGAACAAACATCCAGGAGTGAGATGTTATGAGGCTGAGCTTTCCTAGACTTTCCATCCCAATGAATCCCTCACAAATCCCTGCTGGCCAGGAAAGGAGGATGGTCACACTCTATTGCACCTTTTATTGCTCACCAACATTCCACTGAATTTGCATCTTTTGAGTTTCTGCCTCTTCTGTAGGGTTTTATATCTTCTCATGTGATACTTTTCCCTTCGGATCCTTAAGACACTAATTTTTACTGTTTCAGCATTTCCACTTCAGTCTCTGTTTTTCATGTTTATCGATGTGTGCATGCACAACTTCACCACACCTTGACAACTTCCCCAGTGGAAGTGAGCCAAAAATCACAAGGCTCAGCTGTGCCAGATCAGGCCTTGAACCCCAGACAGCTGAACAGGCTGAACCTTGGGCTGGGCACGCTCTGGCTGTTTCAGGTGAAAATCTGTATGACCTTGCAACAGTTCTGATATTTATTAGTCTTCTTTATCCCAGTTACTTCTTTTAGTCTTCTCCTCTAATACTTCAGTTAAGGCAGTGTCTGGCCAGGGCACAAGACATTAGCTGAGCCTCAACTACCTTGAAAGCCTTTTCCACTGCCTGTCAGGTCAGTCTGTCCCACTGTCACAACAGACATCATCTCTGATGTCAACACAGCAAAATCCACACCGTCCTGCCTGCAGGTGTCAGAAATTAAGGAAATGCAAGATCAGGTCAGAAAATGACTGGGTGGGAAACTAGATAAAACAGAAAATGGAAAATCAGGTCAAAAAATGGTTGGGTGGGAGACTAGATAAAGTATAACTCCTGCAGGATTTCAGCAAATACAGAATGATCAGCCTGCACCTCACCTGCCAAGGGTTGAGCCCTGTTCCTTACAAACCCATTGCCGCCTTCTCACAGGAGCAGCAGAGAAATGTCTGCTTTTATTTCTGTAATTGCTGCCTTGGTGCTGCTTAGCAATTCTTCTCCTTTGGTAGGAGAGCAATCATTCTCATTAGATGTCAGAGCGCGACAGCAGAGTGCTTTTGTTGGGAGTACAGCGTGTAGAATGATGATTACGAGTCTGAGAGCTGGGGAGAGCACTCCTCTCTTTGGAAATTAAGAAACTGACAGATGTTAGAACATCATTAAACATATACAAAGGCTCAGGGCCTTCTTGCAAAGTTCATTGCTCTATGCAAAATCAGCTAATTCAAGGAGGAATTGTGTGCTGCAATGCAGGTTACTCAAACTTATCTTGTAGGACATTGCTGGACCGAAAACGAAGGTGCCAGTGATAACCTTCCAGGAGCATTGGCCAATTAATCTTAGCAGCAGAGACTTTTAAATGTCATCCAAATCTCATCTGTGGAGCATGCCAGAAACATTTTGTGCTTTTCACAAGCTAACTCTGCTTTATACACAGATCCTTCTTTCTCATGAGAGTAGAGGAGTTCTGTCTTTATTTCTCGTGAAACAAGCAATTATTAATCAAGTATGAAGCTTTATTGACAAGTCAGTGTTGAGAATGAGATTCTTGCACAGAGTTTTAGCCACTAGAAATGATGGAATTTTCTAGTTTGGTCTTCTCTACATCTGGTGAACCTAGCAAAAGATGAACTTCCTAAAAAAAAAAAGATTGCTTACATAAGAAATTCAAATAGCTGCAATATCTTTGGCTATGAAGTCAGAGTAGGACAGGACAGTACTCAGACAGAATTCCCATGTGAGTGTACAAAGAGTAACTGGGGAAAAGACTGGGACAAGCAAAAATTAAGGAGAATAGACTAGGACAAGATATGTAAGGAAAACAGAACCTAACCTTAGCAGAGATTAAGAGACAGAACAGGCAGAAGAGGCTGCAATGATCAGAGGATACACCCTGTGATGCCAGACTTCATCTCTTTTTCTCCTACTGGTAAATGCCTCTGCAGCCCTTGACAAAGTTGTAAGGGATAAGATAAGAATCCCTTAAACTTCAGGATTTGACCAGGAAGCTGCAGTGGCCCCAAGGCTGCCTTAGGCTGCCACTGTTGTTACTCCACCCCTGTACACCCATCAAAATTACCACCCCAGGAATCTCCCACTTTGGCACGTGCAGTTACAGCAGGAGCTTGTTTTAGAAGCATTATGTCCTTGCCCACAAAGTAGGGACAAGTGTGTTATTGTGCTCCCTTAATTCATTGAGCATGATTATTTTCATGGAAGCAAAGCTTACTAGTAAAGACACAACAGCAAGAATTCAAGCAGAATCATTGAAACTATGGAAAAAGTTCTAGAGAAGTGCTTTCCCCAGATTAAGAAAGTTTTTTTGACACATTTTTCACACTTATTGTTTGGGTAGGTGTGTTTTTTTGGGATCCACTTGCATTGCAAGTGTTGTGGTATCTTCTCCCTAAGTGTCATTTTTATTGTTATAATTTGTCATGATCTTAATTTCTCACTTAAATTAAATATAAAAAAGATGGTGTTTAACAGTTAAGAAAATGCATGCAGGAAAACAGTGTAAGAATTATTAAAGCTTGGTTCCAATCTCTTCCCCTTGTAATGGTAATTGTTGGGAATACAGAACTGCCGATGTAGGAGGAGTAATGACCTTGTGCAGAGTTCAGTAACAGTTACTAGGGCACAAAGCAAACAGATTTGTAGTTCAATGGCCCTTACATAAAGCATTTTTATTATGTAAGAGACAGAAGATGGAAAACTGTTCTGTGTACACCTCTTCCAAGCAGAGTGCTGCCAGCCTGAACAGCCCATTGCCCCTTCCTCTGAGAGAAATGACAGGTTTATTTTTAATTCCAGTGCCTTTTCCCTTCTAACTGCCATGTAAGCAAAGCTTTTCTCTTCCTCAAATAACTGAGCCTAATTTGATCTCCATCAAACATCTCCTCAGCAGCTTACGTAACATTAACAAATCCCTCACCACAGGAAACAAAGCCCCTGCCAACAACCCAAAAAACATCTTCCCCTACAGAACAGAGCAAATCCAATCCATATGTGCAGCTGATGCAGACAAAGAAGCAGGCCCAGGCCTTGCAGCAAACAACCAGGGTGAGCACTGGGTAACAGATGGTGAAGGATTTGGCACGGATGGCTCCCATCCAGCTTCCTGAGGGGTCTGTGGGAGGCCCACGCACTGTGTAGTGGTGAGCAGGTTCCAGAGGCAGAAACCCGGGCCAGCATAAGCTTGTAAAACCACAGGGTATTGCATCACTCTAGCAGTGCTACTGGCCCAGCTGAAATACACCTGCTCAGCATCCCATCCTTGCTCTGTCCTAGGGATGAGTTGAAACAGGACAGTTGGTGAAACCTCTTTTTTCACTCAAGGAAAATAACCATAAGAAACCTTAGGAAGGAGAAACAAGGTAAAACCTGATCTCTCAACAAGCTAAAGGGCCTTCTGAGGACAGTCAGAAACCCTCACTTGAAGGATTTGTCCTCAACATAAGTTTTCTAAAATTACTTCTACATCTTTGAAACGTGACAATTTGGATGGAGCAAAATAAGTTTTTTCTTTTTTTTTCACTGCATATTTCAATGAAAATTGTAGAAAATATTTTATCACAGAGGTAGAAATGGTATGTCATTACTGAAACTACTAAAGAGATAAAACATAGTACTGAGCTACATGAAGAACAAACATTAGCATTACAGGGTTACCCACCTCCCAGCTCAACTTAATCAAACAGTTAAAACACCCAATTATCTAGCATGGAGTTATCTAGTTCCCAATTCTCATTAGAAATAACTACCCGTGTTAATTTGATTTAATTTTTCTCACCATAAAGAAAAAGTTTAGACCAATGTCTGATAATCTGGTGTTGTCATTCAAAACTGAGATTTAAGTAATCTTAAAAGAGATATAGTTCTTTGTTGTAATCATGAAGCTGTAATTTAACAGCTCCTGTTGAAGTCATCCTTCCAATAGTTTTTCATGAAACACTTTTTGATGAACTACAAACAGTTGAAAAATTAAATATTTAAGATTTATATAGGAGAACTCTAGAATTAAGTCTCTATAAGTAAATCCGGCATATAAAAGGATATGCCTAATTTTATATTTCAGGTAAGTTTCGCTTTCAAAATATTTCTTCACTCGGGGAAATAGAGTTTGCTTTCAAAAAAATTGTATTTTCTGCACTTCTAAAAGAAAAATGACATGTCATTTGCAAAGTGCACAAGATGGGAAGTCTACTCAACATGGTGTAAAAGTGTTAATACACAGAAGCACATGTAGTAGTGTATGACCTTGAAAAGGTGAGTAATATTAAAAATCCTAAGGTCATGTCCATAGGGAACAAAAACAAGCATTTTTTTGCCACAGACCATGGGCTTCCTGTCTGTAAGTGACAATGAATGAGAAGGAAGTAGGTGTAGCAGTCAATCATAAGATGACTACAATATATCAGTGTGATGCAAACATGTAAAAGACAATTGTAATTCTTAAATCTATCAGGAAAGTATTTTCCATGGAGACAGGGAATTATTAATGCCATTTTACAAGGCACTAGTAAAACTTCATTTGTTACACTGTGTGTAATCCTGGCCATTGATGTTGAACTGAAATCAGTATCAGTATGAGGCAGAAAAATAGATATTAACATGTTCAGAGTACAAAGCAGCTAATTTCTGAGAGAAATCAACAGATTTTATTTAACCTTATAAAACCACAGCTGCAAGGGGTAAAATGTTCTAACACTATAACTACATCAATGGAGTAAAGACGAGATAAGAAAAAAGGTTATTTAATTTTAAGCATAATGATGGTAGAAAAAGATGACCCTAAATTGATCATGATTAAGTGTACACTGGAAATAAAAACAAGCTTTCTAAGCTATTAAAAAAATCAAAATTGGCTTTTGCTGAATTTTTCACTAGTAGGAGGTTAGAGCCCGTGGCATCTCAGCATAGAAATGCCAGTCATGATTGTCTTGCTAATTTATTTCTTTCAAAATCTCTATTAATATGCTGTCATACCTTTCCTGGAGGCTACAAGGAGCTGTATAACAGGAGGAGGAAGGAACAAGTAACTAGGAAATTCTGAGCCTGGAACTTGCCATGACACTTGAAAATCTTTGTTTTCCTCTAACAGCCACCATCTCTGCCCAGGTATTGTCTGCATCGACAGGAGACAACCTACAGGAATTGCTGTTGCATTTGAGAGAAGTGCAGGACGTTTATGTGAGGAATGAACAACCACAAGGGCAAAGTCTGGTCTAGGGGCAGGAACCAGAGCTGCTGTGAACTGTATTGGAAGGACGAAAAAAACCCCATAAAATCATAAATTGATTAGATCTTACTTGTGGGATTTTTCTTCTGTTTTCTTTAGACCTCAGAAACCTCTTCTGTTTCTTTCTGCAGACCTCAGAAAAGTCTTCTCATTAGACAAATAACATCATTTTATGGAAAGGTCCAGTTAAAGCTATTCTGGTGCTGGCTGACCACCAAACAAATGCAAACCTTGCCACTGATCTTCCATCCATTACGGTCAGGCAGTCTCTAGAGCTCAATACTGAGTGCAGTTCATTCTTCCTGAGCAAACAAGCAGAATTATTTAATAACACCTGCCTCATATCTATCCCATTTATAATTCCATTTATCAGAAAATCTTAAGCCAGGCTTAACAAATGTAATTTTTTTCTTTTTTTCCCCTCGTTCCAGAGCTATGCTGCCTTGGCTTATTGGTATCAGCAGATGTTTTGGAGTACAAGAAGGAAGGAGAGGATGGTGCTCCCGCCCTGCAGTCCAAACAGATGGGCATGAGAGCGTGCAAAAAGTTCAGTCCTAGACTGAGGGTACAGCATGATCAATATCACTATAGACTATAGAAAAGCAAACCACTTAGAAAGCAAACCAGTGAATGGACCTGATGGGTTTACAAACTAGTTCTTGGTCTAGTTGCAATGGCTGCAATGCAGCATTTCAATGATATGTCCCCCTAGACAACCTACTAGAGGCCTTTGTGAAACAAGTCAGCAGCTTTCAGCAGGCTGGCTGAATTCAACCTAGTCTACAGCTTGAAAAGTGCACAGAAGTGATACTTAATTATACAACTGCCACATAACCTGTCCAAGCAAAGAAGCAGCAAGAGGCAGAGAGATTTCAAGTCTCTTTTAACGGCTATGGAAAAAAAAATGCTTTGATACATTATATAGCATTAGGCCAAAACTTCTAAGTACCTTTGCTTCTCCAAGGGCTTGAAGAGGCCAGCAAGAAGATATATTGACAGTCTTTCAAATTAATAACACCTTTCTCTGAGTTGGTTTTCTTGGCCAAATCTTTGCCAAGTTCAGAAAAGCCCAAACTGACTTGGTTTTTGTACAACATTATCTCTCTAGTCTTTTATCAAACTCATCTCGGCTTTCATATCTTCTTGTCACAGCTCTCATAATCTCTTTTACCTACTTCAGCATTGTCTATTATTTCATCACTTCGGATAAACTTTTGAGAAAAAAAATCAAGACTCAGCCTTTGCAAAACATGAGAAATTGATTTTTGGACATGCATGTATTTCAATAAATATTTTGACTTTTCTTTATGAATTAGATCTGAAACCATTAATTTTTGCTATTTGCACCTACTCTGGGCAGTGTCAGCTGGTAAATTGGCAAAAGTCATGGCCAGCAAATTTTTCCTTGTTGGTATTTTACATTTAATTTCTTCACAAACTCTCTACTTAAATGTCGCAACCAAACATAGCCACTTTAAGAATGCAGAAAAGTACCTGAAAGAAATAGATATGCCATATATTGAAATTGTTTTCTAAGAGAATGGTTACAAACAGTGAAACAGTTAAATAGTTTAAACATCTAAACTGATGGCTACATGTGAAATAAAGACAAAAGTTCCAGCATTACTGTGGTGAATCTATCAAAGAAAATCCACCTCCAATGAGGAAGTCTCTGTTCATTTTTGCTCACACCATTTTCTGATACTAACAGTACTAAGGTTACCTGTAGATTACCAGTTAGGACAGGGCTGTTTCTTTCTCCAGTGCAAGTTAGATATGCATTTGATCTGTTTTTCCAAGTTTTTTAATTGCACAATCAATTATATGCATTATTATCAGCAAAAAATTCCCCAATTTGCAGTGACTGAACTATCATATCAATGAGAAATGCATAATTTTATTTATTTATTTTGATAGGGTTTTTTCCAATGGCTTTGCTCTGAGTACGTTTTATTCTCCAGCTGCTCTGAAAACAAAAATATGGTTCATAATCTTCCCACTAAACTGGTTTTAACACCAATGCATGTCCTAAAGGGTGAAGGAGAAGACTATGTTCTCCCTTTTCTTCTCTAGGGTTCCAGAAGTATAATCACAGCAGCATTTGTTGGGTTTTGCTTGCAGTGGACACAAAGGTAAGCTCTATCTTTGAGTTTCCAGTCAAACTGCAAAGGAACTCATGATATCACATTGCAGTTATCAGCCCTGTTTCCCAGAGACCAATGTGGGTTGCTGTTCTATTCCTTACCTTATAATTCTTTACTAACTGAGTCATGTGTCAGCCACTTCCCTATTTACCTCAGATAGGGTGTTAAGGTATTACTTAGGCCTGAAGTTACCCAGGCCTCCTGTACATCATCTTCAGTACTGATCCAACGTTATTATTTTGCCAATCTTCTGAAACTTCCTTAAAGAGCAAAGCTTATTGAAGATAATTCCTTGACTGACTGTTTAATAACTCCTGCATTCAAGTTGTTTCAGGTTGTTTTTAATAATAATTGGTTTTAATTGTAGCTGTTTTCAATTCTAGCAGTAACTGAGGAGAATAATATATACCTTCAAATATGCCCTAATACATCAAACAGATGCAAGAAATACTTATCAATCACATCTTTGTGGTCTGTATAGTTACTAACCTGACTACTTTTCCCATTTCTGTCTAACTAATGTCAGACCTAGTATTTCTTATTCTTTTTAATATACATTTCTATCAATATTCTCATTTTTGTACTTTACCAATATTCTTTGGTCTCCCATGACCCTTACTTTCCCAGCTTTGAGCTCTAAGATGACTGCATCTCACCCCTGCACCTGGGGTAGCATGAAAATATACCTGATTTCCCAGAACTATCTGGCCTGAGAATTACAGGGCACCTCCATTACACATCTCTGGGAGGCAGAGCCTGCAGCTGTACCATGAGGATCAAAAGTAAGAAGCCCTGGGGTAATGGTGACTAATATTCTTAGATGTCAGAGCCAGATATAGTCTTGAGAGAAGAAGGTCCTAATTATGACCCTTATGTATTTCAGTTTTAAAAAGTTTTAAGTATCCAGCAAGTCTCATTGTTACTGTTTGCTCTATGCAGGTTGCACTCATTTTAACAGTTGCTACTACTAAATAAAAATATTTAATCTCCACCATGTGCACTGGTAGCAGAATGTTTCTAAGTGTATACCTTTCTGGACTTGACACATTGTCTCAGAAACCAGAGGTTTTCTTTCTCTTTGATTTATTTTCACTCTGAAGTCATACAAAACCAACAACAATAAGGGGAGAGTTCAGATCAGAATCTACAACAATGCCCTTCTTTGAAACATCACACAGCTTGAAATTTACAGGGGAGGAAAAATGCTAAAAATAAATGATGGGGAAATATATAAATTTAATAAAAACTAGTGTTTATCTTGTATTAGTAAACTGCACACACTAAGGAAGATATAATATCCTTCACATTTTGTCTAGACATCCTTGGATTCCATATGCTCCTTAACTGATAAGAAGGACTCCATTTTTTGTGTCATATAAACAAGCTGAAAAAGCCATGAAGTTCTAAAATTCCTTCACAGTAAGAGTCTGTGTCAGCTACAAAAGGAATATGAGCTGTGTGGTGAAGTCATTAAGTACAGACATCCCAGCAGTGCTGCTAGAGATGGTAACACGATTTCTGACACTGAAAATGGTGAAAAACACTATGAGGTAGAATCCTCCAAAGAACAGTTCTGTAGTACCAAGAAAACATAAAATAATCCTGCTTTTTTTGCCCAGCAGGTATAACTAACAGTGGATAAAGAAAGGCAAGGGAGAAGAGGGATTGCTAAAGATAAACACTGCAAACAGGAATGACTCAAAAATATGTGTTATGGTACCCGAAGAAATCCTTGTATTTTGTAGCCCTGTAGAGTTGATCTGTTTGTCTTTACATTTATGTTTTTCAATTTACTGATTAGACCTTGAAGATTTTAGTGACTTTTGGCCAAGGACAGACTAAGGGATGTGAGGTGATGAACATCACAGCAGCAAAACATGTACCAAACCCCAGTAGTGACTGCTTTTCCTGCATTTATATTTTGAACTCCAAACAACATCTGCAAGGTTTCCCTGATGCACCAGAAAAAAAAAAAGAGTTTGATTTGGGCCAAATACAGCCTTTCACATACTTCTAAAGCCAGTGTCTTAGCTGACTTGCTTTCTAACTCAGGAAATGTGGATGTAGATGTAGAATACCATTCATACAAATTGGGGCTGTGAGGAGAATGACAAGTTTAAAGCAAAAAACAGAGGTGAATGAAAACCACTGCACTAGAAAGATCTTGGTCTCAACTGTCAAAGCAGACTCAAGTTTGGCTGAAGCGGCTGAATCACAAAGGAAATTATTCAATTAAATAATATAGCTATCATCCCCTCTTAGGTTTAGAGAAGTTGATAGAAAAGATAATGATCACAATAATAAAAACTAAATGAAAATCCAAATGAAAATATATATCCATACATCATAGGTGTTGTTTTGGGGCTACTGTTATAGTTTGGAGATCTGGGAAGTCCAAATACTGCAATTACAAATCACTCTTGCTATAATGCCTGCTACATACAGGGCAAAACAGCTTCAAGATATCCTCCTTCATGGGACTAAAACACAGGAGGGTCCTCCTAGAATCATCCTTGATCTTGTTCTGTGGAAATATGTTTGGACTAAAGGCAAATGCCACCTTTGCTGGCAAACCCCAGCCTGAAGTTTGCTAACTCAGCAGGGCACTGAAAACTCTCCCAGCCCTGCTTCAGAAACAATGTACTGATAAAGTTTGATCCATGCAGTAAAAAATGAAATAAATATTCAAGTAAAAAATATAATTTAAAAAAAATTCCATTTTGTCTCTTCTAATGGAAAGAGAAAAATGGTGACACTTTTAGTTACTACTTCACTCTACATTCCTTTTAATTCCTTATCATTAATCTTGCACTACCTTGCACTGAGGAAGTAATATATGACACACACTTCCTGAAAATTCATTTACATTGGTATGAGTTCAAATTATTTCGCTGGAAAAACTTGTCAGTTGTTGTAATTCTTAAATAACCCAATTCAAAAGGTATTTTTCTTAAATGAACCCTCTAAAAATATTATAACTTGCTATTAGACACTGAGTATTAAGAGGACAGAATATATAAAACTAAGTAGACCAAGTAGTTTGATAGATTAAATAGACAGTATTATTATTACCGATACTTGAATCACTAATAAATATTTGAGTTACTAGTTTGAGGTATAATCTAACATGTAAGTCACCAGAAATAACTCAGCCTAAGCACAATTTAAAAACAATTTGGTTCGGAGATCTCAGTGAAAAATTTTTTCCCACTGTGCCTTGATGGGAAGTTATTTCCGTCAAATGAAACTGTTGTTCCCCTTGCAAATTTCTGTTGCTTGTCTATCATGCAGATGTCTTTTCCACAACTTATATAATTCAATAACTCAAAAATAATCTACAAAAAGTTAATCTCCTTTTTCAATCCTACATGTAGTTTATCAGAACAACATCTGAGAAGTCTGTAGGTTTCCTGTGTGATACTGAAAAGTTTATCATAGTTTTAAAAGTGAGCTTCACAGTTTCCTCAGCCCATTTAATGTTCATTTTATTCAAAAGGTTTGCAAGTCATTAAGGATCCTTCATTTTCATCGCTGCAAAGAGCATTGGTAAAGAGTGAAACCAGGAAACTTCCTTGAGTTCAGAATAATTGCCTGCTTAATCACAAATATTCCCTTAAAATTAGATCTGTACAGTGCTTTCTTCAGAATACACAAGTGGTTGATGTGCACGTTCATATAGAAATGTGCACTTAACAGAAGAGTGAATGTGGATCAGTTCTGAATTTACTGAATTTAATTTTCCTCTGTCATCTGGGCAGGCCAGAGGGCTTCCGACAGATCACAACCGATACTGATCACTCAGGTAGATCAAAAATAGATTTTGTATATAATGATCTACTTTGCAAACCTGTAAGTTTCCACCTTACCCAGCTTTGAAATGAAGGGGAAACTTTCCACGGATTATTTTGCGCCACTGCCGGTACCCTCTGGAGTGTGAGGCTGCATTAATCTTTCTCATAATCACAACTCCATGTCATTAGTACTGATAACTCACACAGCTGAGCTGTGCTGGTCTTGGGCTCCTCTGCTGCCAGTGACCACGGCATGTGTCAGATATGGCACATCTGCTTTGCCTGTCAGAAGGTACAGGGGTCTGTAAGAATGAGGACCTGCAGAGGAACTGCCTGTGTAGGCTACAGATTGGCTTTCTCACTGATAGAAGAAACAATATTAAACAAAGAGTGTTAAATAGGTGGGTTGGGTATTTTTCCTTACAATAATAGGAAAATGAAATTCCTTTAAAAGCCATTCTTTCTCACTGATGAGTTACAAACCAGCTCTGCTCCCTGAAGATATTTGCTCATTCCCCCCTCCTTCCCCACTCCAGGAGGATTAAACTATTTCTCAGTGCAGTGAGCTGATTAATTTTGTTCAGCCAGTGCAGCTCCTTTCCGGGCAGGGGAGTATCACAGATTTACAGTTTTCATTACCTAAGGCTGAAACTATTAATGAGGTTTATGGTGGCTGCAGGGGGCTGAGGGGAGGCACTGCTCCATTTGCATCAATCACCAGGCTACAAGGATCCCTTGCAGAAGAGCCTGGACATGACTCCAGACGCACACACCCATTGTAAATGGTTATTTCATTTGCTCCGTACCAGTGCTTCTCTCCTGATTCACAAACCATGGTAAAACCCTGGGACTTCTCCTCTGTGCACCTGACCCAGGTTAAATTGGTTGTTTACCCTAGCACCAGTTCTACGTCCTGACTTTTAAGACATGGCCATAAACCCTCTGTGGATCTCAACCCTGCGAGGCCCCTCACATGAACTAACTGGACTAAGGTCCCTTAAACTGTAGAGATGAGTACCCTTTGTCTTTCTCTTTTTTTTTTTTTTAATTACATAAGGAGAATGAAGGAATCCCTTTCATATAGCAATAAAACACTGCTCTGAGAAGTGAGATGTCCCCGCCCTGGCTCCTCTCTTCATCCCCAGGAGATATCTCTACCCAAAAGGTTCTGAGTTGAACTCAGTGAGAAACATTCCATATATTTCCTGCTGAAGTTGTGCCACTATGGGATAGCAATTCACAGAGCTGGACCTGGAAGTGTGAGAGAAGCCAGGATACGTTCTAAACTTGCTAAACTGGACCAACAGGGATCTTGTCCTTGTAGCTCCACAAGTCCCACTTGCAGCTCCCACAGATCAGCTGCTGCAGAAATGGAGCTCCCCTGCACTTCAGATGTGGTGTGACTGCAGAGAAACTGAAACGTGAGCATGACTTGAAGGCGTCCCACTGAGCGTGGATGTACTCCTTTTGCACACAGGGACAGGTGTTCTTGCAGCCTTTACCCCTTCACAGCCGGAGATGAAGATGGTCCTAGGTGGCTTTGGGGCTATGGGCTGTCCCCTCCTGTGTGTTAATGTGTATTTCCACAGCCATCAGTGACCCATGCACACCAGGTGTTTAGTATTTATGACAAAAAGAAACCTGAAATGATTTACTTTAAGTAATTCCTTCTAGGTAGGAAAGAATTACTTCTATTTCTGCACAGAAGCAGAACATCTCTAATCAAAGGGCCACTCTGCACGTTAAACACAATCTCTGATTTATGTAACCACTAAGAAAAGACAACATGCTTTATGAAATCAGGATATGGGACAGTTGGTTTGGGGTTTTTTTGCCAAACCCATCCAACAATACATAGTATTTAATATGTTTAATTAAAACCTAAATAGAATAAGAGTGTTGCCCTCTTCCCAGCTTTCTGGCATATGACAGGACTAGAAGTATGGAAATATCTCAGTGTTAGTTATGTGCCTGAATAGAACGACAATATTTTTCATTATATAACACACAGGAAAAAGTCATGAGACAGATTATGTTCCTGAGTTCCAGGGAAGGACCAGCTTCTCCTGCTTTGTAGTGTAACATAGAACAGACTTTGGATTCTTGGCTCGCTGGTCACAAGGCTCCTCTGGAGCCAAAGGTCAGCACACTCAGTACTCACAGTGAAGGCAAGGTAAGAGCATTCGGTCAGTTGATTAAAGGAGCCCAAAGACACAGCGAGCTACAGGCGTGGAGGCACTGCTAGGGATAGCAGAGGGGGCAAGGAGCACTTGGGAATTCAGGTTTTCTTTGTTTTTATATCTCCAGGCCTGAACTCATACATATCTGGAAAGATTGTCTTTCACAGACTTAGAGCTGTGAAGGGTTTTGTAAGCTGTTATTATTTTCATCTGACAAGTCACCTACTCAGAGAATTCAGAGCACAAAACACTGAAAACCTTTATCAACTAGTTCTGGGTTGGTTTTTTTAATATCAACTGAGCCTCAAAAATATCCAATTTGTGCAAGTTAGCTGTGCTGCAGAAGTGCTCTAAGGCAAAGCACTGGGCTGAGATGCTGTGAAGTGAATTTTGCTTCAAAGGATGTAATAGCCCAGCTGTGATCGAGAAGAAAACATGGTTAGATGTGAAAGCATAATAGATATGGTATCAAAGTTACTTGAATACAGGTCCTTAGAGAACAGATTTAAACAACACAGAAAAAAACCAAAACTACTTTGGGGCATTCTGATATAACATAGAAACAGATGTTTTACAGTGAGTAAAACACTAACAAAACCGCCCTTAAAGGTAAATTTTCTACAGCCAAAATATCACACTGTGCATAATTCAGTTGATTTTCTCATGGCAAAAATATTACCCAGATTTGCTAAACTAAAAATCAAGTAGGATGTCAATAGTTACTCATCATGGCAGAGTAAGGCTGGGTGTTGTTGGATACTACTAAGGCAAACTACCCTGGTGTGACTAGCCCTTCATTTGGCCTTTCAATAATGTGTTTTCTCTCCCTGAGAGTGGAAACAAATTCAGTGAAATGTAATTTTTATTCAAAGAATAGGCTTGTGTTTGCTTTATAAAAGCTCATATCTGGGTTAATTTACAAACTCCCTCTGGGTTACGCTTTGAAATGAAGATTTAATGAAGACAAATATATTCACCCACCCAGAAAAGATATTTTAATTGCTATATCTCTGATATTACCAGAGCATCAAGAATGCTGGCAACATAGCAGGCACTTGTATTTCATGCAAAGGTAGAAGATTAAAAATGGCAGTGAATGATGGAAAAATTTTAAATGCCTGATTAATCAGTCCTATTTGCAAACATGCCTCTTGGCTATGATATATTTTGGCTGAGACCTTAAGGGATTGCAAACCTGAGCTGTGAAACAGTAAAACCTATTTCACAATCCATTCCATGAAGCAGAAATGGTGTATACTATAAGCTCCTATTTTTTCCTGGATGAGCTGCATTATGGAGGTAATTCAGATACTGTATTGTATGACGTTATTATCCTAATGAATAGACTCACTCCTGAGTAAAGGGTGAAATGAAAAAAAGGTTGTATGTGCTAGAATAAGAGAAAAAGAACCCAAAAACTTGTGATTTGATTTTCAAAGTCTTTGCATTTTTGTGATGCAAAGATATTACTGAATTTAAACAAATACAATCCAAAGGGCAAGTAATTTAAAATTCCTCAGTTTTGCAGAAGAAAAATAAAGAATATAGATATCCTTAGTATAGAAACTGTCTTAAGTACAGCTCTGAAGTATGAAATACAGCAATTCTGAGTGCTTAATTAAGATCTAGAGGTACAAGATAGATCACAAATATAAAAAAGGCTCCAACTGAAAATATGAATCTGTAATTGGGTAAAGGATAGCAAAACAGATACCTTATATCAGAGCCAAATTTAAAATCCTGAAAGAGTTGGCAATGGTAGAGAAAGAAATAAACAAGACAGTGGCAGTCATCCCTAAATGCTTGGCAACCCTGTAACTCCTGGAATATCACGTTATATCTCCTGGAAAATTACATCCTGGATAAATTACGGCGGAAGACGAGATAAAAAGTCGTGGGGTTCAGCTGAATTGTTTTGTTTAAGAAAAGCATAAAGAGACCAGTGGAACAAACTGAAAAGTGGGAAACAAGGACAGGTACTCCTGACAGAGACTGAAGATAGTCAGGGCAGAGGCCAGGAAGGTTATGGGAGAAGCCCGACTAATGTGTGGGAAGGATTGCTACAGACTCAGCCAAAGGTGTGTAATTTTACCCCCAACTTTGATTCAAGTGGTGTTAGGCATCACTTAAGATGAAGCTTAACCATGTAGGATTTCTGGTGCCCTCTTGGTCTTTCTTTCTTTGTAACCCAGTGCTCTTTGTTCATTAAGCGCTTGAAGAGGAGCTCAAGCTATCTCTGAGGTACAAGGTAGGAAGGAATCCACCTTGCTAGTTTAAGTCTTAGTCTGAATAAATCAGCCTTTCTTGCGGTCTTGATTTCTGTCTTTCATCTTCACTTTAAATTCAAAAAATCACGAAGAAGGGACTTCAACCTGTTGGTGACCAGAAGAAGAGTCTGTACTAAGCATAGTGCAGTACAATGATGCTGAGAAGATGAATCCTCTGATATCCTCCTCTGAAATGTTTCAGTCAGTTAATTTTTGCTGCTTAATTCCTCTGTCAATTCATAACAAACACATGGCAAGGACACTAGCAGTAATAAACCTTGCCTGAGGACAGATGTCTTATGTCTGTGTTCTCCTTGAGATACTCCTCCTAAATTATGTATAATTGCAGGTACATTCAGAGGAAGCAGTAAAAAAAGTAAAGCCAAAAGATGCCAGGCTGCAGTTTTCAGATTCACCACAAATGCAACAACCAGCATCTTCCTAATTTCATAATCTCCAAATTCATGGAGGAAGAATGACAAGACAGCATTTTGAGCAAGCTTGCTTCTCTGGGGATAGCAGGATCCTACCACTCTGCTAAAGATCATTCACATAATTTATAATGAGACTTCTCCAGAAGATAATGGGAGAGACTCACCAAATCACACTTCTGATTTGCTCGGTGCCTGGAAAGTTGTTTCAAATCCCTGTCCAAGTCAAGGATAGTCCTAACTCAAGATCAAGTTTCCCATCTCTCAGAGGATTATATTGCCTCCTGTTGTAGTGGAGCAAATGAATCCATGCCCCACCTCATTGCATTTTGGCTGAGAGGGATGTTCTCTTTGTCTTTTCCAGCATCTAGGTCCTTTGTCAGGTCATCCATTAATGTCTGAAAAATAAATTAGTGGTTGAAAAGCAATGTGCTTTTTATAATAAAATGCCAGATTATGACAGAGGACCATGGGGAATGGTGGAGATCAAGGCAATACCTGGGTCCCATTATGAAAATCCACCTTTCACAGGCAGAATCTGTAACCCAGAACATTCACTGCTGGGGAGAGCAAGGTTTTCTTGGAGATGATGCATCAAAGTGGGACAGAAAGAAAGCAACGCACTCAGAAAGGCTCTAACTGCACTCTGGGAATAGTTCTTGTTCCTGTCTACAGTATGGAAGCCACAAGTTTTGCATGCCCCTGGCATGGAAAAACTTCTTATCCCAGTAGAATGGAGATGGCAACGCCTTCCTAAGAAAATTCTAAAATGCTTTCAGCCTGTTTCTCTATGGGATGTTTTTAGTTTAATTTTTACTTCACATCTTCACTCCACAGCTCAATTGTAAGCTTGAGGTCTAAATGACAGGAAACAAGACTAAAATACCTTATGTGTTTTCTAATTTTCTCCAAGCACTGTGCAAATCAGGGCTATTTGTTCCAGCATCACTAGGAAAAAAACCCATAATTCTTTGTAAGCTAACTGCACCTCTGCTAAGGCCCTTAAATCCAGTTCTCTGATGGAAAGGGTTTCATTAATTACAATACACAGTTTCGACATCATCACTGGAACAATGCTCCTGCTTTCTGAGCTACCAACAAATCATCAATTTGCAGGTGAACCCTTGCCCTGTCTGCATCGACTCCTTCAATTCTCAGTGCCTTCGTGCTCTCACAGAAATCTCTTACTACAGTGCATGCACTGAGTCACAGTGATTATTTCCTCACTTAAATTGTTTCTTCTGTCTCTATTTGTCCCTGTTAAGTGAATACAAATGGCAAAACATGTTCACTCACTAGAATGGAGGAAAAACAGCAATAGAGAAGCATCTTATTGTCTTTTTCATCTAAGACATTTTTATAACACCAAACAACCATGCCTTCAACCAGCCCACAACTATCATAATTTGGGCTGCTCTCACTGTTGTAGAACAGTCTTATACTGGATTAGGTCCTGAATGACTATAATTTAGTCTAAAAGATCTCTGTCTGCAGCCCAATCCCTCAAAGTTCCTTTTTCCCTCTTCCTCCCATCATACCAACCGTGTTACTGGAAAAATCACTGAGTCAATCAGCTGGGTAATAGAACACTTGGAAGTTTGAACAACAAAGTAGATAATATATAATAAATATATCCTTGCCTTTTGGGGAGTAGGGCAGCATTATCAAGTGACATGGAAAAATAGTTTCTTGAAACCAATGGGAAGAACAATGTTGTCACACCCTGATGGAAAAGCAGAAATTTTAATTGGAAAATATCTTTGTAGACGTGAGAGGAAAATTCCACCACCAGAACTTTAAATTCATGGACCAGAATGGACTTTTTCACCATTCCAAGTGCAGTAAAATCATAAAATATCTTTTTCTTGGGCTTGGGCTTATGGTTTTCTTTCTTGTTTGGATTTTTTAAATTTTGGATTTTAATGGCCCCTCTATTATTAAAAAAAAATTGTTTTGTGTGGAAAATACCAACAATTCTGGTGACATCACGTCTGGGAATTTCCCCTAGTGAATGACTAGGTGTGAAAAAATCTGACTTCTGAACACCTCAAGGCCTACTTTGCAACTTCAGAGTATTTTGTACCATGTGATATGAAATTCTCTAGGGTTCCATTTTAAAGCCACTTTCAGAAGTTGCTAAGATCAGGTTTTTAATATTTCAGAGAGAGAGATGCCTCTGCGCGAATTAAGGTGCAAACGAGACCCTATGCTTAAGTCAATAGTGTGGGTTTTATTTGACAGTAAACAAGAGAGAGAGACAGAGAGAGAGAGAGACAGTGAAAGACATAGAAAGAGATGGGGGGACAGAAAGACAGTTACAGAGACAGAGAAAATATCACCACCCCATGGATCCCAACGATGTCCCGTTGATCCTCTCCATCAGCTCTTCTTGGTGGTGAGGGTCCCCCCCAAAGCACAGAGTCCAATGTGTTAATACAGGCTCAGGCCAGGTGGCAATGTCCAGCCGTGTCCCCTGGAGGGGGGCCAGTTTGCCATCGTCTCTTGCAGCAGACTTTGGATCGGTTGCCTCACCTTGCATCACGTGCGGTCTGGCCGTGCAGGGCCCTGAGAGTCACTCTGGGGAGCACTTCAGGGGGTCTTTGGTGGATAAAGACACCCCCTCAGCTGCTTCTCACGTGAATGTCCCGTGGCTGTGGCCTTCCTGGGGTTGGGGGTTCCACAGCCACTTTGCACAGGGGAGGATGGGTTCCCTGCCCCTGAGCAGAGGTTACGACACACCCAAACCTGCTCCCCCCACCTGGGCTGGGGGGGAAATCTGTGCAAACCTGCTCCCAGCAAATGGGTCTGTGGGCTATGGCCTCCCCCACCCCAAACCCAGGCAGAGATGATTCCTAGCACAGCTGCTAGGTCTGGCTTTCGTTCTTCTCCTCCAGCCTTGTTTGCTTCTCCCCAGCCCTGAGATGACTGAAGAATAGGTTTCCCTGTATCTAATCTCAGTAGTTTGACTTACAGTCCAAAGTCCCAGTCTTCAGGGAGGCTTCTTTGGAGGCTTCTTTATAATGAACAAAATTTTATATCAATATTTGAGGCATGAACGATTTCAGTCTCTGACAGAAGTGTAATAAGAATTTGGAGAACAGCAAAAGATTGGAAAGAACGTTCCCTCATAGGATTTGGATTTGAGCTCTGATGTCTGTTTTTCCTGTGTTAGTGTACTAAAGTGTCTTTAAATCAGTGAATGATGCAGGAAGCATTAATTTCTTTGCACCTGAACATACCCTAGTAATGTTATTTTGTGAATGTAAAGACAATTCATCTTAGAGGAGAGTTATGTACTGCATTTTCTCTCCAGGCAAAGAAATGTAAATTTAATCATATCCTTGACTATTATGGGTAAGACACCACAAGAAGTATACATGAGAGGATGAGAAACAAAAATAGAGTGACTAACAAATACAGTTACCACAGATACCAAATTTCTCAAGAAAGAAGTTAAAAATTAGAAATTAATTTCACTTCAGGAATAAGAACACCTAAGTATAGTCAACTGTGTCAAATAACACTGAATTTGGGGCAAAAATAAATTAAATAAAAAGGGTACTTTACACAAAAACCACCCAGGAAATTATGGGAGTCCCTTTCATCTTGTGAGGGAGAGCCTGGCCAGCAAACTCAGGAGTGAGATGATAAGGGTGAATTATGATTTACTTATTTAAGTGTCTTTAGCTCAGCCCATGAGTTTTCTCACTTTTACAATTCTCTCCCACATCCCACTGTGGGGGAACTGAGCAAGCATCTCTGCGGGGCTGAGTCCCTGCTCGGGTTAAACCCCTCTTTTGTGCAGACACTAGTAACAAGTAGTTGTTCAGTGTGGGATGAGCTGTTCATGACTCTAACACAGCGCTGTGGAATAGAGAAGCACAGGTCTGATTTGACAGCAGGGCTTGTCTGTCCCCTGTGTAGGGACTGTGGGCATGGGATGGCAAGAGATGGGACACAGTCTGACCCCAAGGCTCTCAGTGACTTCACAAATGGTCAGTCAGAGCAGTGCAGACCTGGAGCTGGGTGAAACTCCAGCTAATAGAGAAAACAAATAAATATTATCCAGCACGCATAAAAGTACCATGTGTAGTAGGAGTGGATGTAACGTGGAGCTGCAGACAAATAAAGATCAAGGTGTAAAAGCAGTAATAAAAATTACTTCAAGTGGATCAGAGAACAAGGATGAAGAAACCATTAACCTGACCCCACTATTCTCTCAGCAAGGGTCTCATGATGCTGATACTTCATCTTTCCCCAAGTGTGCAACAGGCTAAAGCCATCAGCCCTAGGACCCCATGGGAGAGCGCAACCAGGGAAAGGGATAGCTGCAAGAAAGTGCATTGTTATCACTGAGGCTTTTTCTGTGTGGCAGTATTAATTTGTTTTTCCTTTTTTTTTTTTTTTTTGTAGTAGTTAAAATTGGATTATAAACATTCCTGGCTGAGACTGTTAAGACTTTAATTATCTAACAGCAAAACATTGGCTTTACATGTGGGATGTGTTTCTTTTTGCCCTTTCCATTACTATGACAGCAGTGGTGCACCTGTACTCCTTCACATTAGCATCCAGCCTGATGGAAACTTCACATCGGATTTACACATGCCAATGAGTGATTCTCTTTTCCATATGGTTTCAGAACTGATATCCCCACTCATCCCGTTGGTAAGACACTTTCTACTCACGACTTCTGAAGACAATTTTTCCTTTCACGCCCCTGTTGGTCCCTGCAGTGATGCTACCTGACGATAACTAACACAGCACATTTCTACTGGATCCTTTGCACCTTGTCCCCCACCGCATCTCAAGGTAAGAAGAAAAGCAGTCAAGACAGAGAACAGTTTTTCTGCCTTCTCAAAGGTCTACGTGCCTAACAAACTGGTCCTCATAAAGCTGAAAAAGGGAAAACCAAGGCTGCTGTTGCTGGTTTTATGTGCCAGTAATCATATTTCAACCAATAACTCAGAAACTGCAACAGCTTACTTGAGAAAAAAAAAGAGCAACTCAGCAAAAGGACTTTATGAATTTTAAAATGAAATTAACCATTAATGTTGAAATTTTTCAGACAGTACTTTATCAAACCTATCCAGGGCACAAGTATTCATAAATATTTTGAAACAAAAAATAAATTAAAGTACTTTAAGTAGTTTCACTAAAACAATATCTCTGTGACTGCACACTCACATAGGCACTGAAGGACTTGTTCTTCAGATAATTTGGTAGTTTTATCATGGCTGTGTCAGACTGGGTGCCATCTGTGCAATGCCACCTCACTTGACAGAAATATGAATTGGAGAAAGAAACAACAGCACCACCCCTGAGAAAGGAGGGAAACCTTTCTACTTCACTGAAAGCAGAACATGCAAACAAACCTCCCACTGGGAACAAACCTGTTCTATCCCCTCTACTTGCTAATGTGCTTTATTCTTGCCAAACTGTATGCAGACAGGTTCTGTGTCATTAGCTAACACAAATCCAGATTCAAAGAGATCTTTGAAATGACAAACTTAAAAAGGCAGGAGATGGAGAAATAAACTGTGTACCCAGAAAGGCAGAGATCCCTTTAATGGTGAGTGTAACTGGAATACACAATAGAGCAGAAATATCAGCTTTTAGGGCCATTATACAAACAACACTCAGTGAGTAGTAATGAGTTAGTGAACGATAGTGCAGGGACAGTTCAAAGAATGCTGTTTTCTCATGACAGGGCTTCTAATGCAGAGATGCTGAAGCCCAAGACTCCTAGTTACAGCATTCAGATCATGGAGACCATCATAGCTCTTTTGCCAACAATGGTGCTGTGAAAATTTGCATCAGTTGAGGGTTTAGCTTGTCAACTTTATTGGGATATCTCATATATACACACAACACTGAGGCCTGAATTAAAAAATTTAGATCCAGAGCACATAGAGTATTGCAGTCATGGGCAATGGCAGGAATAAAGTCTGTGAGAACAGGAATAACCATCAGGATTAGACTAGACAACGTGAGGAAGAAGAAATAATTACTTATGCATGCAGAGAAGTTTAAACCTGATATGATGTTGAATGGGAGCCATTTGCACCCTGTGCTTGTGCAGGTGTTCAGGCAGTGACCTCCCTCCCCTCTGCTGCAGGAACTCAGCTCTGGCAGGATTCCCACTTCACAGCCTTTTCACAAGAGCTGATCTACCTGGGTCTCTTAAACCAGATCTGACTTTACACAGGATTTTCCTAAAACCTATGATACGCAGCTGGGCTGTGTTAGGGACAGAGTCCAGCCCAGAGTTAAAAGGAAAATTCAAGGCTTTGAACCCTGAGGCTGTGGGCACTGGGGTGAGCACATCCTGTGCTCAGCTGTGATTTGTGTGAGAATGTCTGTCAGTCTGCTTTGAAAACCTCCTGTGCAAGTCAGGGTCCCAGATCAGAGGGATCTGAATGTGGGGTGTGTTGAGCACTGACTGACAGACATGTCAGCATCCCTTGGGCCAGACAGCAAGATCTGAGCTAGGGCTCTGGGGATCCCAGTGGCATATGACCCGTGGCTCCATTGGCACTGATTTAGCCTGGTCCCTCTGTAGATTTAGTCCTACACACCCAAATACTTCTGTGAAGCACTGAGCTTTGATCTGCATCCTCTTTTTCACCAGTCGTGAGTGTTTTGTGATTAGTCTGTCATCAAGCCTACAAGGACTAATGTCAGTTATTGCTCTATCTTGGGCACTTTAAACTCAGAAATTAAAGAACAAGACATTAAAAGAGTAGGCAGTATACACCTGAGACCTGGGAGCCAACATCGGAATTAAGTGGTTTAACAGCATTCAATCATTCCTTGGAATCTCCTACTGTAGTATCGAAAGGAGGCCAGTTCTGGCCTTTTTTAAGAGAAGTTTCAAATCATCTGGGATTTAAAGATGACCTAGTTTGACTTTAGATAACAACTGAAGGCAGAACAATACAACACAGGAACTAACATTACAAAAACTTATGCAAACTGTTTGTTCTGTTTCAGTAAGGAAGAATGTAATTAACATCAATCAGTGAATAATGGCAGGGATTCCCATTTGTGTCTTCTGACAAAACAAGAGCTAAAGAACATTTGACTGTAACATGCAGCAATGCATTTACTCAAATTCAAAGAACCAACTGTCCCAAGATCTCAATAAGATCAAAAGTAGAAACTGGTGTGGCATTTTTAAGAACAACATTTTTTTTAATCAGAGAATGGCTTCTGGTTGAAAAACAAAACATATTTTCAGAAACCTGTTTTGACAGAACTGTCTTCTCTTATCTAAGATGAAAATACTGGCAAATAAGAAAGAAACAAGCATCATTTTTAACCCGCTTTCCCACCAAACTAGTATGCCAGGCAATGTATTTTGTTGGCATGCAGAGTATGCTAAAAACCTTGCCACCACTTAGAATTTGAATTCCTTCCCTCCCCTTCTTAAGTAAATGGTGTGTGAGCTCATTCCGTCTGACCCAGCAGGAAGACTAGTTAGAGAAAATATCTCCTAAAGGAGAGATCACCAGGTTTAGGTGGGGAAAGGGTTCAAACCACAACTTTACATTCATGTGCAAATGTCATCTACAAAGCAGAGGGAACATTCCTATTCACAAAGTGTTCAAAAAATTTTTCAGCATAAATTTGTTTTTATCTTGATTTTTTTTTCTATTTCAGCCACCCACTTAATGCTAAACAATGCTGAGAAAGAATTAACCATCAAAACAGATATTGGAACCATTAGCAACCATGTTGTGTATGTTTATACTCTGTTTTAAAAATACTGAGTGTACTCCAAACACAACAGCCAAAGAAAACAGCCTTTGGTAGATTTTATAATAAAACTTCCTCCATATTAATGCCCATTTACCTGCTTTTGCCTCCTGTCAAAACTGGAATGAGACATCATTACAGGTCTAATGCAGCATGACCATCTGTATACTTAAAAAACAGATAATACACAGGGAATAGAATAAATCTGTCACTGTGTGCTCACAGTTGCAAAATATATGTAGTACTAATTTTTAAAAAAGACCAGTAAAATTTTAATTCACATGTTTCATAGTGATATTATACGAAGTGTGATATATTAGGCTGTTTTCTTCCTCATCAGAGAGTAAAAATTTATAAGTACCAATGATGCCAGACAGAATACAGCACTGTGTGCATATGATCTCTGAAATCGTATTTCCCTCATAGAGTTCATCTAATGTGTAAAAAAACAGATCTAAGACTACTATAGGGAAGAATTTTGGTATTATTGTAGGCAAATTGGGTATGGAAACTGAAAGGCAAATGCCTTCTTTGAAATGTCTTTAGTATTGTGGCCTTCTCTGACTGTAATTACCAAACTTCCTTTTTAATTGCTTGCTAGCCGTGACCAGACTCTGCCACACACATAAAATTAGCAACATTTCATTGCAACATTGAGAGATTAACAATCTTTCTTTTCCAGAAATATGTCGACTTGCTGAGGATGGTGACAAGATCTGACCGTACAGTAGTATAACTGCACTTTTCTTTGATGTACTTACAAGTGTCAAGTGTTAAAAGAATAAACAACCCAGTAATTGCTAGTTAGAACTAAAGTAGGTCTAGAAGTTGCATTTTGTCATGAAAATTGTGACAAGAGATGTAAAAAAATTACTTTAGCTCAGTCATCTTCACAGTCTGTCTCAGTAAAGTGAAAACCTGAAATCACTGCTCTAGATCTTGGGGACTGAATGTCTCTAAAGCTTTGTGCTAAAAAGACAAATATGGGTGTGAAAATAATGCTTTAAACACTGTGTTTTCCAGGTGAGCAGCTCAGTGCTTCTCCAGGCAATTGCTCATATGTTTTTTCATCTAAGGCAGATGTCATTAGTGCTCTCAAACCGTATTTTCATTGCCTAAAACAAAGGCACACACAAACCAAGTGTCCTTACTAACCTGAGTCAGTTCCTGCCACTCAGTTTAAATTCGTGAGAATCTCTCCAGAATATGAACTTCAGCAGTTGTTCTTTAGGTTCAGCATCAAATTGGCTTTCATAGTGGAATTAATGCTGGGAATTCAAATATGAAACTCAGAAGTACATGAAGATATGATTTAAACTACAAAATACTCTGAAAAGTGCACAGCTGTAAGCATGTCCTGCAGGGTTTTCCTATTAAATGTGTGTCAATAATCTCTGCTATGCTACATGTTCCAGACATAAAGGAGAGAGAGTATACTTTTTTCACAATTATCAGAAGAAAATTACATATTTATTTGACACATGATCAATTTCTATTCCTGAAGCAGAATGAAGGTACAGGCAAAGTCCTGGTATCCAAAAAAGGGACAGAGATTCCCTCCTCCCCCAACAATTTTTCAAGGCCTTTGCAAGGAAGTAGGTTGGCGCTGAGGTGAAGGTATATTTCTCTCTTCCATATAGTTTGTAAGCAGCTGAGGAAGAAGGCAGAGGCAAACAAACTCAAGGACTAGTTTAATCCAAACCTGGATCTAGTTCAAGCCTTGGTAAACCTTTACAAGAGCCCAGCACTCAGGAGCATTAAGGACTCCCTACAGTGTCAAGGTGGGTGGGGACCCACCCGGGGACTTTGCTCATTTTCATTTTTCACGGCTATTTCCTAAAAAATATTTATTTTAAAATGTAGGCTTGATGTTAAATGCCATGTTTTGTTTAAAGATACCAGCTCTTTAAGATACCACAGACCAGAAACATTTCAGTTTCATGAGTTTATATACATTTTTCTTCAGATTTTTTTCTTTCTTTGGTTTATCATCTAATAATTTTTTATATTCTCGTATTTTCTTGGTTTTCCACCCACTCCTCCAATCTGCATTGCCTTTTCCCAACACTATAGGTTTAGTCACCAAACAGGCTGTAGCAAGTTCTTGGTGGGAGAAATCTCCTTTTTCTTCCTGGTTGATCAGGTAACAATACAGAATACAAAAGGCTCAAAGACTGAAAAAAGGCAAAAGCAAAATAGAGACCTGACCACGGTTCAGTACTAACTAGACTGTATCCCTGCCCTGGCACTGCCCATTGTCACACTTTATATGGATTTAAAGCAAAAGAAAGCTTCACTGAAAGATAATATAGAGATGTCTTTGTACATGTATTTAAGGCTGCTCAGGTCTGTGTGCACCAGGTGGGAAAGATGAAAAATACTTGAAAATATAATAAACAGTGCATTCTGGTATGTGATATTTTCATGTTGAAATAAAGTCATGAAACAGGATTGAGAGATGCTGTGAAGAACTTGAAAACATCTGAATTGTGTTTGGTCCTACCAGAAATAGGGACCCAGCAAAGAAATATGTCATCTCAAGTGGTGACAGGGTCAATGACAATCCCTAAATTCCAGGTCTGAATCTGAATTTGATACTGATGTAATGGTGATACTGTCTGATACTGTCTGTGCTGCAGGGAGAGCTGGCAACATAACAAATTGCAGGCAAAGCTGCAGTACTGGTATATACTGGCATTTAATAACTGATTTCACAACAGGGAAAGCTAAGGGCAACACTTCGCCCAGTCCTTTTTTAAACTGCTCTTTTGGAAAAATGTTCAGGTACAGCCCTAGTTGGAGTGGGTATGACTCACACTGAAGCCACAAGGATATTGTCTGATAAAAATGTGCAACCACAACAATTTGTGAAGGACCACAACTGGCTCACTGAATTTTGGTGGCACCAGAGCGCCTGATTCCTGTAAATTCTCTTGAAATTCCCAGCACATTATTTAACAAAGTGTTACAATAGAATGCATTTCCAAATTATGTCAAATTGAAATTCAGACATGGCTGGCTGCACTAATACATACTAATGGAGCAAAACACTCATACTCTTAATCCTCACTGACACTTCTGGTTTACATTCTTCTCTCCAGTGTCTCATTATGCATGTTCTCACTACTCTTATAAATTTTCATTGATGTCTCTTCTCCCTTACTTAAAATGCAAACATCTGGATTAAATCAACTAAATTCACCCTGTCAGTTTTGCACATACTCGATAGTTTTTAAACAGAGCTTCCAGCTTGTCTGTATTTTCAAACTTCCATCATTAAGAAAACATGAACTCTCAGTTGGTAGTTTCACTGTCTGATCATGTTCCTTTGAATGGTTTGTGCTGGAATGTAAATAAAATCACTCTGATTTGGTATTTGTTAGCAAGCTGCAGATTCACAAATAAATACAGATATGTGGCTACACAGCCTACATCTTTTATTAACAACAAATTGAGCTGAATTGAGCCTCAAACTGAGCGAGCATTTCTTGCCAGATCTGAGGCAGGCAGATGTAGCTTCTGCTCCTGTGCTGAGCCTCTGGTATTAGAAATGTTCTTGGGTCTTAGCCCATCTTAGCATGAAAAACTTTGTCCAATTGTAGGTCCAGCTCACAGGTTTTAGGTTTTTTAACCAATGGATCATCCTTCTTGTATTGCTCTCTGGCGTGTTGAATAATAAATCACATTTCTAACTTCTTTTCTGAATCATGCTTTGCTGAGCTCTCCTCAGCAGGGCACCTATAAGGCACTACCAGAGCAAACAAGCTGTGTCACAAACAATTAGATGGCAAGTATTTCAGGAGCACTAAGAAATGTGGAGGGTACTTGTGAAATAAAAGCTTTGTAAAAAAAATAAACAGCACAGGAAAATTCTAACCAGAGAGAAGACTGGATCATGCCTGACAAGCATCTTTATCAGAAAAGGTGTTACTCTTCTCCTGCATCACCCTGCAAATGGAAGCCTGTGTGCTAAAGCAGGGCACAAGGGGGTCATGTAACCCAAAACCTGATTAACAGCAGCTGGTACACAGAGGGTTTGGATGGAAAAATTTTGGTGTAGCCTTACAGACCCCAAATGTATCCTGTCTGTTACATCCTGTCTCCACTACACTTCCTCCACAGCCTTTCACAACAGCTCGACACCTTGCTACCCCTCAAACCAGCTTTCCTTTAGGGCCCCTCTACACCCCATGGATATAGCAGAGTGTGTCAGAGTGGAGCTGCAGCAAATCCAGGCAGGCTGTCAGGGAGCAAACTGCCAGGGATGCAGCTAAACACCGCTCCTTGTTCCAGAGCGGCCCTGGGTTATGTTACCCTTCCACACCAGGACACGTGGCTGAGATGGCCCTTCCTGGCTGCAGCAGGCCTTGAAATTACAAGACTAAAATTACAATTCAGGCAGAAGAAAGAAGCAGGACTCTAATCAAAAAGGCACTGTTTCTAAGTCCAGTACTTCACTATGCCTCTTGTCTAAAAAGAAGTGCTAGCCATAATTGGTGGCTTAAAGCCTTCTCTTATATAGCAGTACTTATAGAACCAACAAGTTTGGAAAGTATTTTTCCTTCCACTTTCTTTGTCTTTAGACTAAAGAAGATCTCTGGGGCAATTATTTATTTTTAGGGAGAGGAAAGTCCAAAACAGAAGAAGACAGCCACCAAATTATCAAAGTATCTCCTCTCCTATGAGAACATAAGCAGTTTTGAAAGCACAAAGTTCTTTTAATGAGCTAGCAAATATTTTGATAAATTTAAGGCATTTTTTTATCCCACCTGCAAATTAACGTAAATAAATATTCTAATTCTCAAGTAGTTTTCAGCTGGGAAATAAAAATATTTTCAAAATGCTAACAAAAGTTGCTTCTAATACTTTAAAGACTTTTGAGAAGTTTACCTACAAAAATGCACAAAATGGGTCTCCTCCCACAGCTGCTTTTGGTTTCAACTGATTATTGCCAGGAAAATGAGTGCAAATGTCCTGATTAAGTCTTATTATAAAATGTCAGGGAAGTAACGTCTGCAGGAATGAGAAGCAATTAAATGTTCAAGTAAAACAATCAACTGCAGGAAGCTGTGCTCTGAAAGTCAAAAGTCATAGGGCCAACAGAGAAAACTTAGAAAAAGGACGTACGTGACTAGAAAAAAAGATCAAAAGGAGACTTTTGTGAACTCATCAGTGTGAAAAAGTGATTAGTCTCCTTTGTGGAAAGAGTAAATGAAGGAGAAAATAGAATATAAATAAAGTTAGCAGAATGAAGATCCAAGAGATGTAAAGCTGACAAGACGCAGGAAAGAGATTCAGAGAAAATTGCAATTAGGAAAAGTTGAACATACCAGAGTATTGAGGCATCTCGCTCGTATTTCTCTGTAAGAATAATAAAGTTTGCTGTTACTGGCTTAAAGACAGAAGAAGACAGCTGCAGTTCAAATGCCTCCATTCTAAAGGCTGTTGTCATCAAACTGCCAAATGTTGATATTTTAAGCAAACCAATAATTTCATGTATTTAGGTCATGAAAGGTACTTTACAAATTTAAATGCATGCCAGAAGTAGCAGAAAATGTATTTGTTGAAAAATTCAAAGGGATGGAATTCCTTTGTGAACAAAGGTTTTCTTTTATTAAGATCTTAAAATGCGGAGAAGAAGCTACCACTTCACAGCCAAAAGTAAACAAATTGTGTGGATTTTAAATAAGGTGTACTTCTCTAATATTAAAGGGGATTGCAATTATTCACAGTGAGGTAACATTTTACTCTTCAGGAAAGGAAAGCTGAATATGTACATGAATTGCCCAGTGAGTTGACTCAAATCCAGTCTGCTAAAATTTTTGCCATCAGGTATTAAGCAGGTGAGAGAAGAAATTAAAACAAGTTCTTAAAATATTGATAAGGCTAAAGTTGCTGGGATGCAGATTCTTTGCTTTTTCTTTAATTTTATATGATGGTTTCTCTCTGGTTCAGTTCATTTGCGTATATATTCAATTCTTGCCAACACTTTTGAAAATGTATGAGTTTTGCAATTTGCATAAAGAAAATTATGTATAGAAATGTCTCTTTCACTCTTTTTAATGTAACTGAAAGAGTTTTTTCATCAGCTGCATTTCTTCTTTCCATCCTCTGTGAAGAGTGAAGGATTCCCTTTGATCACTCTACATCAGCCTTTTTCAACTACGTGCTCCCTTTACATTCAAATACTTTGGTTTTATCTGTAGTGTCACTGTGCTCCTTCTTAGAAGGAGGACTGGTCTGTGCGGCGTGGGAAATTCGGGCGCTGCGACCTTCCTGAGAGTGTCCCCTTGGAGTCGGTTTGGCGGGATGCGGAAATCCCTTCGCACCCCGGATAACCCTGTGTGAGGTGTTAGCAGGCAGCCAAGCCTACACACGATCCAGACGAACGAAATCAGAGTTGGAGGCAAAGGTGGGAGGGGTTCTCCGTGTGGAGTACCGAGAGCTTTAATGCAGATCAGCACTCGATGAAGACCAGGGACGGAGAACGGAGAGCACCAAACAGACACAAGCTTTTAACTGGGGGGAAAATGGGGCGGAGATAACAACAGGGTCCAATTGGGTGAGGGTCCAGGGGAGGTACATAAGTGGGGTGACATAGGGAGAGCAAATCGGGAAGGGAGAGGGGAGGGGAAAGGGAGCCAGACCCTATGGGACCTCCAGGGACTTCCCAGGAGGAGGAGAAGGGACTGTCCAGAACAGGGCAGGGCAAGTAACATAACTGACAAGAGGAATTAACATAAAGGGGTGGCAACAACTTGGGGACAAACCATTTCCTTAAACTCCGAAGGGGAGGTATTAAACCTGAGAGCCGTCCCACCAGCTAACTCTAATCCCCTTAGGACACTTTGGGCTTGAAACAGCGGCCGTGGCGGTTTCAACCACCGCCACATCTCCCCCTTCTTTGTTTAAGGAAAGGGCCTTTTCTATAAACTTAACAAGGAGCCTTTTTAAACATCCAAACAAAAATAATACTAAAAGAACTGTAAACAAAATCCATAAAGCTGAACGCAAAAGGGAAGCCACCCAGCCAGTCAGCCTCCAACTGCCCAAAGTCTTTTGCAGCCAGTCGTCTTCTACTCGAAGGTCTTGGAGTTGGTCCTGGATCTTGCGGATGGTAGCATGGATGCTCTGGCTACATGAGGAGAGGTTGAAACAGCAAAGTCCTTCAAACTCCTCACAGCATGGATGCTCTGGCTACACGAGGAGAGGTTGAACCAGCAAAGTCCTTCAAACTCCTCACAGCCGTGCCCGTGTGCTAGCAACGAAAAGTCTATGGCAGCCTGATTTTGTAACGTCGCCTGCCTGGTGGCTTCCCCGTCCGAGAGCAGCTGGCTGAGAGCGGAAGAAACAGCCTTTGCATTCTCTCCCAGCCAGCACGAGATATGCAACAGCTCCCCAAGGGCTCTGGCTGCCACCACCCACAGCAAGAATAAAGAAACTGCCGCCCTTTTGCAGTGGGGCCAGTTAATAACCTCGCTATCACAATTTTCGTCAATTTGGAGAGTGGATCTTTTAGCTCTGGCCAATTTAACCGAATCTCGCCACTTTAACAGCTGGGCCCTGTCTGGGGTCAGGGTGGTTAAATGCCCCAGAGTACAGGGTCCTCCTCTCTGACGAGAAGGAATCCCATTCCAGGCTCGGTCACTGTACTCTCCTATAGCAACAGTAGATGTCATTTATTTAATTCTGACATCAGTTTAAAAACTTTGAAGACCCATAACTGCTGTGGTTAATAGGAAGTGCATGTCTCATCCTTTCCTTCCAGACTGTGCCATGCTGGATAGATAGCGAGAACTTCTTTAGTATTAATTTTTCCCTAGTAACAATACCTGTGTGATTTATATGGTTACACCTTCCAGCAAGACAACTGCGTTTAATCTATTTGCAGTAGGTAGCACAGGAAATAAGCAACTTTTCCTTTCCACTTGACTGTCATGCTAGAGAAATACATGGAAATGTTCTTCCTTTAAAGAATATTTTACAAAAAACCCTGCTGTCTACCCTCAGCTGAGGCCAGGGAACAGAAAGATGTGAACGTGGAGGGTGGCCTGGGGTGGGGAGTGACATTCACACCAAGAACCTCGTTAAGTTCCCTCCTCAGCTAATTTGCTGCCAATTGACTGATTCCTCTTGTGAACAGCCAGGGTGTTTCCTGGCACAGAGGGGGAACAAGCTGGATAATGTGGAGGTCAGCATGGTTCAGTGGACTAATCACTTTGTGCATGTGTTAGTCAGGGACTCTTGCTCTTGAGTGCCAGCTCTGACACTCATCCTCCTTAAGGAGGAAGTACAGCACTGCCAGAGCACTGAAGTCACACTCCTACACAGCTCCAGTGTTCTCCACGCAACTGGAGAAGAAAAGGAGCTGTACAGCCTTCCTGAACAACACATAATGGACCACAGCTGCTGATGGAAGAAGGGCAGGTGCGTGCTCCTCTACCTCCCCAGGAAGCAGCCTGTGTATGGTGTTAAGAGGTGATGATCATTAAAAGCAAAAAAAATTCCTTTCCCCACCTTCAGTAGTCTCTCTGGCAGCCAGTCACCTGGCTGCAGTAAGGTTTCCCTGCAAGAGAGGTGTGAGCAGAAAAAGGTGGAAGAGACTCTACAAACTTCAGTGGTTTCTTTTCTTTGCAGTTAATTTTCAAAGCAGAGCTACAGTCTTTTGAGACAGAAATCCTACAGACACATGGGACAGTATCTTGGAATCAAAAACATGTCATCTATTCATTAAAGGTACTTCATTGTTTTTTAGCCCATGTAGAAAGCTCAGGTATGTTCTATGGCATTGCCCAGGAGCTCATACTTAACTTGCCACAAACAATTTAAATTTATTTTGAGCCAGTGCAGTTTGTCAAGACCTACTGTTGTCAAGAAAGGGCAAGCAGAGTTTTTTCAATATGCCTGGCTTTTTCTTCCTTTACTTTATGAAATGTTTTGTATGCTGATACAAAAGATACCTGGAGCAAAACAAAGCTGGACTGTTGGACTAAAGATGCTCTGATGGGAGAGGCTTTTTTAACCCTTTCACTGAAGTTGTGTTCCCGTGTAGTGCTATTATGTGTCCATGCTTCATTTTAAGTTGTTTTTTATTTTACAGGCAAACAGAAGTGAGCTGTAAATTTCTAAAACAGGCAAGATCTTGCTCACAAGGATGGCAGTAATTTTCCACTGCATGTTCTGCACCAAACATAAGTTAACAACTAATCATCATAACAGTCTGCATGGTGTTTTTTAGGTATTGCTATTAGCACTAATCTTGCAGCACGCTGAAAAGCATGCCAGGTGATAAGTAACTCCTCTATGTGCTTGTCAGGGCGTAGCAACATGGCATTTTGCATTTCTGAAGAGAAATAGAGAGAGAGGAAAACAAAAGAAATTGTCTTGGTGCTAGGACCACTCTTGAAAAGTACTCACTATTTCTAAATAGCATTGGACTGTATGTGAAGACAATGCAAATGTGAAGATAAGACTAATTTTGTACACATAAATGCTGAAATGAAAGTAAAACTTGCAGCAAGACTGCATTCTCTCCAAAATGGTCTCCAGTACATTTTTTGTGACAGCAAAGAAAAGAGTTCAGCTAGGACCATCTGCCCCATCTCTTTCACCAAGCTTTAGTGAAACTGAGCCATGATCTCTACAACTGCCTATTACCCTTGCTGAAGAGTGAGAACAGCCAGGAAGTCATGAAGAGCATCATTTGGAATTGATGTGGAGCACATTTCTCATCCATTGCTTTGCCCTACCAAATACATCTCTCACCGCAGGGCTACTGGAAGCTCTGAGAACTCTGACCACCCTGGCTCTCCAAATGCAGCTGCTCTCCCACTGAGTGCAGGTGCCCTTTCAAGTTTGTTTTCCAGTCTTACTCAAGGATGAGACTGATTCAGGCTTTCCCAGCTGTACAGCCCATCTTACTGTCACACTTTTCGTGTGGTAAAGTTGCCCAGGAGTTTAAAGGACACATCCTGGAAATCAGACAACACTTGGTAGTGTTTAATTATTAAGCTGCATCAGTACAACAAATACAAGCAATAAAAATAACTTCTTGTAACTTAATCATCTTCTTATGTCCTGTAACAAGTGTTCACCAGTTAGGCATCACCTTACTGCACGTGCCACCATTTACTTGCTGTAGTGATGAATACTTTAAGGGTGCAGTGCAAGTCGTTTAGACATGCAATTTTTAAGAAGTTTTAAATCGAGTGAATTGAACCCTGAGGATGAATCAGCCCAGGTCACAGAGCTGTAAAGTCAGATATTACTTCCTCAACAAATGACCACAGATGTCTTGTGCATGCCTTTATCAGGCCTTTGAGAACTTATTGTTCTTTAATGCAGTGCCTGAGTGCTTATCATGCACACTCTCAAGCTCCCCACGCAATTGCATAATTAAAACAATTAAATTTCTTAATTTTTAGGCTTTCATACTACTACTTTACCCTACAACGAGATTCCTGGATCACTGTACTCTTAAGAGCTCATTAATATCATTACAGCACAGCCCTGAAGAGAGGAAAAAAGAAAATATATTAAAAAAAAGTATAAAGAAGAAGGAAGCGGTACTATTTCAGTACTTCAAGAGCCTTTTCCCTAGGTTTATTTTACTTACTGATTGTGCAGCTCTCACTACATGTGCTCTTGATCTGGCAAGTCTTCCCCACATGCAGTGCAGGGGAGTTGTTCTTAATGTGTGACAGAGCTCTAAAAAGGCTGTTTTGTCACTGGCAACTGCTGGGTCTGTGTTAGAATCTCATCGTTGCCCTGTCCTGCTGCTGAGGAGATGACAAGGTCTAACAGTGCTAAAATGCAGAAAGGATTCCTCCACCATGGTATGCCCAAATAATGGAGCTTTGTGCCTGAGGGGGTGTTTAATGTTGCTCCAATGGTAGGGAGCAGTTCATTGCAGTTCTGTAAGTGAAAGGAAAGCTGAATTTCATTTTTTTTATTTCATCTCAGTGATGGAGAATCCTGCAAGCCATGGGGAGTGAGTGGGTTTTGATTTTTCAAACGGAGAAACAGATACCCATACCTTATGCTTTGGGATTATGTTATGGTATTATGCTTTATATTATGGTATTAAGTTTTCTCACCCGTGTTTAATTAACAGCTAGAGTGCTGACCATTGGTCTTGCAAAGTGCTTGAAAAATTATTCCACCTCCAAAAAATAAAAGAAATAGCTGTTGCAGTCCATTATCCCCACGCAGTGTTTGTAATGTAAAATGTTTCTTCAGAAAGCGCTGTGCATGTTTGGCAGATTTATATGCATTTATGTTGACAGCTTTCTTGAAATCCCCACAGAAAGAAAACATTATTTAAGCCACAGTGTAAGGCTATGCATCTCTCCAAGGCTGCCTGGCACTAAGATGTTACCATGTTTCATTAAGACAAAATTTCAAAGGATGAAAGCAATGACTGTAATCAAACCAAACACTCAACTTAAAACATCAATTCATCCGCCTCTCACCTGAATTTTGTTTTCTAGGCTATTTCAACTGCAACTACAATGACATAAAGAAATAACTTGAGAGAACTCAAGGTTTCTTTAATAGTGTATTTCTAAGTAAACAACCTGCTGTGTAGAAAGTACAGCTTCAGCACTGTACCACAGTAGATGGTGATCACTTCAGGTCTCTGCAGGTACTATTATTGTCTGTAGCCCCAGCACTGCAAGTCCTTGACATATTTAACTTCAATTATTTAGAGGTAGGAACAATCTTGCATAAGAAAAACCTCATTTGATAAACAAACATTTACCGTGCATCTCAGAGCTGGACATTCCAGCTCAAAGTGAGCAGTTTCTACTGCTCTATCTCTGCACTTGCCTCCTCTCCATATCTGAAACACCTCCTGTGTTCTTATTTTCCTCTTCAAGAATTTTACAGATTTCACCAAAATTTTGTGAACCAAATTATGTTCCTGCTAATTTTTTTTTCTAAATTTCATTTTCATTATCAAGGAATAACGTGAATGCATGGATAAATAAAAGGAGCAGATTTTTTTTGTGTAGCTATTTTATTTAGTTGCCATGCAGTTATACTGGAGAAGAAGGAGTTACACAAAAATAATGTTTTTCTCCAAAGGAAATGTGAGGTGTAGTCACTGAAATGTTTATTTCTGTGTTAGAAAATTACAGTGGTCTAAGGCAAATGCTGAGTAGCACAAGTCTGATCAACAGTAAGCAAATAGATAACATTTATCCCAGTAAGACTCATGATATTTTATTAGTATAATAAAGACATTTCATCATGACCAGCACTGGTCATCTGTTCTGTCTCTGCCCACAAGTAAACATACACACCTGCTAGATGTGTGAGAAAGGAGAATGCTAGGGCTAAGCCCTTGAGAGAACCTACTTATTCAGATCCCTAAATACAGATTTAGGTGCCTTAAAAGATTCTTCTAAATTTGGAAGCAATGTCCCAGATGTCTGGGCTGGTATAGCATTGTAAGTAATTAAATTCTCCCTCATCTCACTACCAAAAAAGAGCAATATCAGCCCCAATTTACACTTACACTCTGCCTTTTCCTCAGGAGTGATGCACTTCAAGAAGTTAATGGCTTTATTTACATCTGGGACTCTGCCTCCATCTCCCTTCCTTCCCTGTTCAAAAATTTCCCCAATACCTGAAGCTGACATACTACCTGCAGAAAGCCCTTTGATATTTTTCATTATCATTTTACATCATTTAAGCATTTGATTCATGTATAATTGTTATTTTGCCCTTTCTTCTCTTCACTGGGCTGTGCTTATCCTTCTTTCTTTTTTCATCCACATAAAGTCCCAGATAGTTTCCCCCTTCCTGTTTTACTTCCTGCTCTTACATGTTTTAATATTTCTTTATTTCAGCTCACTGTTCTCTGCTTGTCAGCAAGGCTTCTATTTTTCCACACATGCAGGCACACTAAAGGCAGTCTGATTTGAAATGTCACCTAAAATCTAGTTTTTCATTCCAAGAACTTTATGAGTTCTTCCAAAACTTGGAAGGCCATGTTCTGCTCTCAGTTTTGTAACATAAATCCATATTCCTCACAGTAGTAATTCCAGATTTAAAATGGTATATTAAAAAAACAAAATAAACCAACCAAACAAACAAAAATACCAGAATTTTGAACAAAACTGTGTTTTCTAGTAAAACATTCTTGTCCCATCAAAAAAAATCAAAAACAAGAAAGAGTATAAATTAAGGCTTTTCCTTGTTTAGGATACAGAAGAGATAGGAAGAACAGAAGTTCTAATTCTGAAAGATAATGCAGGAATGTATGTGTATAAGTTTTATAATAATGCCCAAGAAGCCTAGAAAAGACCATGGATCTTCTTTTTCTAAGAACACAAACAGCTACACATGCAAAAGAAGAGGCAATTTCTAATGAAAACATCATTAGCAAAACCAGGCATGTTAAAAAAAAAAAAAAAGAGTACAATGAGCTGAGCTGCTCAGGAAGCCATAGAGATTCCTTGAGTGGCATGTGGTCTCGGAAAAGCCCCTTCCCCATCTTTCCCAACTCAGATCTCACTCACACAGAGTCTGATTTAAGTTTCAATCCATATACACCAGAGGGAATTTTTATTGTTTTCTCTCTTCTTCTGCCATGATTTAGTAACTACTTCTCTTTGAAACTGAAACTCTTGCTGGGTAACTATAGGAGCCATCAAGCCACATTGCAATTTTAGTATCAGGAGAAATAAACTAGGGAGAAAAATTTCAGCAGCCTTTAAAATGCATACTGTATTACATATTGATAATCAGAGGGGAAAAAAAAGAAAAAAAAAGGAAAAAAAAAAGGGGTTGGAAAATATTCAAAATCCTTCCCTGACTTGGGTTCCCAGAGTAGGAGTAATCTGAAGGAGTGTTCTAACTCAATCTTATCAAATTGAGGAAGACAGGAGTAGATACATTTTCTGAGAAGGGTTCCAGAAGGACAAGGTTCTGCTCTGACAGGGCAGTCCCTGTTTCCACAAGTCCTGCTCAGTGAGCGTGTGCAGGCTGGGGATGCACTGAGAAGCTAGAATTTGATTCTCAATCCATGTGAATTGTATTAATTTGGACCAGAAGGGCTCTTCCTGCAGCTGCTTGCCCAAGATGATGTCCCTCTGTCACCTACAGTGTGGCATGTTTCTCCACACATACAGAGGCTCACAGAAGAAATCAGTCCAACAGCCTCTCAAAGTAAATATGAGCCCACACAAAACTTCCTGAAACCTTTCCTGACACAGCTGTAAAGCAAACAAAGGGAAAAGAAGTGTAATTAATCTTAGAACCAGAACAGCTGTTTCCAAACTTGAAACAAAATTGTCCAGAAGTCCGGGATTTTTACTGTCTGATGGATAGCAGATCCCTCAGTGGCAGTTCTTAGTGTTGGCCTCATTTCATCACCAATAAGTGCTCAGCCACATTCATATATTCAGATTCATCCAATCCGTGCCACTTAAGTTATGTGAAAAAGAAAAAACAGGACAAGAAATAAAGCTGGGATTTAAACTCTCAGTAGTTGCTTTGCAATTCATTTGGTGTTCTTTCTTGGAGTCCAAGCTCCTAACTCATGTCTCTACATAATAATCTCAGCTTTCATCTAGGGAACAAAAAATAAGTTTTCAAGTTTCTGTGGCTTAGGAAGATAAGAGGAAATATGTACAGCCTAAAGGCTTGCACATCAGAAAAACAAATTTAAAGAATCTCAGAGGTGATCTGCTTTAAAATCTCATGATTTATAATCTGCTCTGGCACCATCTTTGGCCTCTGACTTAATTATGTTTGTAAGCATGGGACTGTAAATACTTCACATCCCATACAGATTTTTAGCAGGAGTCCCAGTTCTCCTTGTCCTAAGGTTTTTCTGGTCATACAACTTATGACTAATTCCACCATAAAACTGGTCTGTACAATATTTTTAGGAGTGTTTCTTTAATATTTGCCTATTACAAGACATTTTAATATACTGTTCAGGGAATAGAAACTCACTGTAATTTATCACTGGTGCAAAATTACACTGTGAATAAAAAACCTAAATGGGATGTTTTATTCTTATTCCTGATCTCAGTGAATATTTGGATTTGAAAAACAGAAATCATAATAATTTTAATGCAAATTAAGTTACCTTATTCCATCTCCAACCCCACACGATCAAATAAAGTGGCAAAGGCAAATACGGCAATTCCCTGAACTTGTTTTGCTATGCACAGAAACTTCTGAATACATATCATGAGAGGCAGTAATTAAATTCCTAACTTCTTTATTTCTTCTATTTGGGCTGCTTCATCTGAGCCACAGTCTTTGGCAAGAACTCCAAATATTCATCAGTTATGAGATGCAGAATATCCTGAGCTGTTCTAGCTGCTCACAGTTTAATTTGGAGATTAACCATAAACACATCTGGGATTAGACAATGGCAATGCACTGCCTAGAAATAAAAAGGCTATAGAAATCCCTGTGAAGAATCTCTCATGAAAACATAAGTGTTGTTCATGAAGAACACAAAACAGAGCTTACTTCCAGAGGGATTTGAAGTAAAAGGAATGTGAAAGTAGCAAAGACTGGAGGATTGCCTTTCCTTTATGCACGTCCCAAACAGGGATTCAAAAGAGTGAGTGGATTTTGCAATTCCACAGGCTCTCAGCATTTCCTGAAAGGCTTTAAGATTAATATTTCCAAGCAAGAGAGAGAATAACATCTCTGGCTGAGGGTTATAGTTGTGACCAGCCACATAGTCTAAGGAAGAGTAGCAGCAAAGGATAAGAAGCAAAAGTCACTGGGTCACAGTCACCCACCTCTGCACTGAGACCAGATTCTCCCAAAACGCCATACAATATTAAAAATTATACAGCAATCAGTCCAGAAATGTAAGGTGGTCAAGTTTCACTGGAGGAATGATTCTTTAATAGAGAGGGCTTACATTTTTTCTCAGTTGTCTTGCTGTTCTGCTAGTTTTTCCGCATACATGGGCTGATTTTAAGAAGGCCTGCAGACCATGCACAGACACTCAATACTTGTCCAGAATAAAAAGATCTGCAACAGTGATTTCAGGCACGGAAGCCTTGTGTTTTTCACCACTACCTACCCTTCCTTTCTACTGCAACTGACAAATTATTAGTTGATTCAAAATTTCAACTCAAGAAGAAAGCAGCATTTATTTTAAATAAAGACAGCTATAATAGCTATTATAAAATAACTCTGTCACAATTTTACAGATTTGTCCAGCCATATCTCCTTTATTTGTTTTAATTCAAAAGACTATAGGTATTTTAGCTTATTAGTGTCATATTCAGGGTTTTCTTTTGTGCTTAAATTGGTGCCGGGGATGTACTGAAGTATCTATAAAACAGAGGCTAAGAAAGTCAGACTTCAACACTCAATGACATATAAGATTTTACTAAACAAATCTCTGAAGGGATGAACTGTTATATGATTACATTTATATTAAAAATACAACTTAGTACTTAGAAGTTTCCTCAGCTACTTTGTTTCCATTGCAGGTGTTCTGGACAATTTTATTAAGAAAATCCCCTGTTCCTTTATTGTTTAGCTCTAATTGCCAAATGTATGTAAGCTGCTAAATTGTTAGACTGATATGAATGAAAATGTTATGATAATAAAGCATTCTCAGGCTGAAATCCAGTTGTATCAGTCAAAATATCATCAGGAAATGCAAGTAAAGACTCTGAAACAGGAGACAGCACCATGGACATGAGATCAACAGAATTCAGAAAAAGGAAGAGCTATGGACTTTGGCCTGTTACAGAAGATATTCTCTCAGATGAGTTTTTCCAAACAAACATAAACTGCAGTGAGTTTGGTGGGGAATTGCCAAGCTGGTACAGGGATGGGGACACCAGCTCTGTCAGAAGGGGCTGAGGAAGTGTTTTCAGCCCCAGAAGTGACAGCTTCAGAGGGCCTGACAGCAGCCAGGTGCAAAAGGAGACAGAGCAGGCCAGGCTACCACACTGTGCAAAGGGGCACAGACTGGTGACAAAGTCTGTGCTTGAAGGAGGCTCCCAGACCCATGGACAGGAGTGTGGCTGAGGTTCCAGGTGAGACCAGTCACGGGCATTACAGCCTAAGAGCAGCCCCAGAGCCCTGACAGAGGCATACATTAAGAGCAGAGAGCTTCAGATTGGATACAAGGAGAAACCTTTTTGCTGGGAGGACAGTCAAGCAGTGAGACATGTTGCCCAGAGGGCCAGTCCCTGTCCTGTGCAGATTTTCCAAACCCAACTGGATAAATTCCTGAGCATCTTGGTATGCCCGTACAGTTGACCCAGTTTGGAAGTGAAGGCACATTCCAGTCTGATTTCTTAAGCGATCCTATATTTCTGTAAAATTTAAGTGACTCTATTTAACTTTATCTTAGTTGTCATATTTCATACATGAGTGTAAAATTGTGTATCAGTGGTGTTTTACTTACACCGCTCAAAACACTGAGAGTTTAACGCTGATTTACTTGCTTCAAGAGAAGTCTGCTTTATAGAATTGCTACAGACAAGAGATGGCACAAAGAGGACTACAGAGTAGACTTGTGTTTTAATTTTTTTTTGCCTTGTTAACCTCTACATGATACAGTGGTTTTTGTCTCTCTGTCTTCATGTTTTGAATTGATTTATCCTGTTGCACTTAAACTGTTTCATATGTCTCTTGTACTCCATAGAACACTGTTGTTTCTTTAACAACTTAGTACACTATCAGATGCTTCAAAATATCATGTATTTCCCTATTGAGTCTGTAATTTTTCACTTGGTGAGACAAGTGTTACAATTGCTATTTAATTATAATAGAACGTAACTGATCAGCTTCTTTGCATTTACCAAAGTGAATGAAAACATTTCTATTCATTTGCTGCTTTGTGCTCTGGCATTGCCTCTGATGTGTCCAAAGAACTCTGAGGAGAATAGAGAGGAATCTGCTACTTCAGTGGGTTGGGGAATGTCATCAGGGAAAGCAAAATGTGCTGCAAGCCATGGTTTTTGCTTTTTGTTAAAGCAGAGAAGTGTGTGCTTCTCACCTACGAATATTTTATTGTTAATGTTGCTGTTTAACTTCAGATGTGTTCAAATAGATAATGCACCAAATTGCATGATTCTTGTGATATCCTCCAATTGGCAAAAATGAACTGCTTTAAATACTTTGACAACAGCTGGTTAGAAATGTGCATCATATAAGCCCTTTTCTATTCAATCAGTTTCATTTCCTAGGCGACAATGCTGTACTCTCGTAACCATAAGCCTGTACTACATATATACAAACTTCCCCATCCCTTTTCTGCCTCATCATTTAACATCCTGATACCTGATATTAGAAATGTATTTAAGACTTGTCCAGCAGAAATAATTTGAATCCATTAATCTGGCAGGTGGAAGAGGATCCCTACATGCATTTTTGGCAATGTATGAAGCCAGTACAGCACAACCAATAATTGCAGTGCTGACTGCACTTACCATAAAGAAGCACACTAGATTCATTATGCAGGTTATCAGCCACTGGACCCAGCTGCACCTCTAATTTTATATATGAGGAAATAAATCTACATATTGTCAAATGCTAAATAAAGGCTTCCATATCTGACAGTCTAGGTATCTGAAACAGAATGCCGAACAGTTTATCTGCACATGTTTTTCCTAATATTTTTCTGTAAAATAGAATTGCTTGGAAAAGAACCATAAGATCATCAAATCCAATCATTAATCCAGCACTGCCAAGCCCACCACTAAAGTCTACCAAGACCACCAAATTCTTAAGTGCCACATCTACACATCCTTTAAATACCTCCATGGATGGTGATTCCACCACCTGCGTGGATAGTCTGTTCCAGTGCTTAACAACACTTTCAGTGAAGTAATTCTTTCTAATATCCAATCTAAAGCTCCCCTAATGCAAGTTAAAGCAATTTCCTCTCATTCTCTCACTTGTTACCTGGGAGAAGAGGCCAATCCCACCTCACTGCCACCTCCTTCCAGGTAGCTGTAGAGAGTGGTAAGATCCCTCCTCTTTCCCAGGCTAAACACCCTCAGCTCCCTCAACTGCTTCTCATCAGAGCTGGGCTCCAGACCCTTCCCCAACTCCATTGCCCTTCTCTGGACTTGCTCCAACACCTCAGTATCCTTTTTGAAATGACAGGCCCAGAACTGAACGCAGGACTTGAGGGGAGGCCTCACCAGCACCACAGGGTGACAATCACTGCCCTGGTCCTGCTGGCCACACTATTGCTGATCCAGCTCAGGTGCCATTGGCCTTGGCCACCTGGGCACACACTGGCTCATGTTCAGCTGTTGTCAATCAGCAGCCCCAGGTCCTTTTCCACCGGGTAGTTTTCCAGCCACTCTGTCCCCAGCCTGTAGCACTGCAGGGGGTGGTTGTGACCCAAGGGCAGGACCTGGTACTGGGCCTTGTTGTGTTCCTGTGTAACCTGCTCCAGGCGACCCTGCCTTGGAAGGGCGGTTGGACTGGATGGTCTCCAGAGGCCCTTTCCAACCCTAACTACTCTGTGATTCTGTGATTCTCTGAGCAGTGCACACCAGTATGATGTTTTAACTCCTTCTAAGGTGCAGTTCTAGGGCACTGACAGCCTCATAATGAACAAATACTTACAGAAATTATTTTGAAGAGGTGCTGAAGGCAGTCTGCCCTTAACATTGAAATGGCTGCAGAGACTCGTGGGCACCTTGACTGCAAGACTACTGAGATGGTTACAGCACAAATGAACTAACACAAAGCAGAAAATAATGAAACAAGGACATTTTCATAAGGACAGGTTATTTGTGACTCTCTGTACCTCTAGACAGACCAATTCCAGGAAAACTCTAACTGCAATGTGAATGGAAAGAAAAAAGGGGGAAAAAGGGTAGGAATACAGAAGGCTAGAAAATATTGCTACTGCAACAGAATACCAACCAAGATACTTCCATGCCAAGATTCTGATGACATGACACTGAAATAGACTGTTCCTGGGAAGGCCTTCAGGATCCAAAGGACAGCACATGGCAGAAGTGAAGATGGGGAAATGCCCATAGGGAGACATGCACCGTTGCACAGATAACTACCAATTTGAACTAATCTACCAGGATGGGAGACTTGAAGAATTTCACTACATATGTATTTTCCTTGATTAGAAACAGATCTGAGAATGTATTTCCTTAACTTTGAGTCAAATTTTGATTATTCCAAGCCAGCTGTCTTTTAGGGAATATCAACAAGTTAGATTCTATAAATCTTATTTATTCACATGATAGGGAAAGTGTGGTTCTTCCATATCCATATGGATTATTTGGGGTTGGAACTAGATGATCTTCCAGGTCCTTTCCAACTCAAGACTTTCTATGAGCCTATGATTATTCACCTGAGAATGGAAGATGCAGAACACTACAGCATTTATCAGGACACAGGTCTCAGAGAGGTAACCAAGAGTGGTTTAAGCAAGGAAAAGGTCATACCCGTAAACAAATAATGCACAAATTGTGATGTCTCAGCAAACAGAAGCAACTGGAACTACTGCATTACACACAGGTTAAAAGAATAATTGGCTTAATATATCACTTGGCTACCATAATAACCTCATAATAAACAACTATTAGAGTCATAATAACCAGAGGTTGCAGACAGCACTTGGAATAGCACAAAACTCAGAAAATTCGAGGTGCTCATTACTGGACCAAGAAAGGCATCTACCCAAATTGGGGGCAGGGAGAAAGCATCTGATTCTGCCTCTGCTTGTGCAGAGTGAAGGCACTCTTGAGTGTAGAGGAGTGTGTGCATGAAGGAGAAGAAACCAGGAAAACTGAGGATTCTGCACTCTGAAAGTATATTAACTGAGTATGAGAGCCAAAAATAGTAAGATTGTAAGTGTTATTCTTTTGTAGAAACTTCTATCTCTGTAGTTAGTTTTGTATGAACTGTCAGACTCTTCAGTGGCGTAAAAAACTTCAGCAGACTGATAATGAGTTTTTATTAAAGATCTCAATTTTGGTTAAGAAAATAAATTCTAGTGTACTGCCAGTCAGAGAGTTTCTTTCAGTGCTTTCCCCATTTCACTGAAAGTTTGGGATTGCAAACTCTCTTCCCATTACCACAGTGAGAAATATGAGCACATCTACAACACTCCATATGAAAAATATGACAGCATTCTCTTAATATTGCCTATATAAGGCCCTTCTGTCTAATCTGAGCAGAATGAAGTCAAAATCCTCAGCAAAAGCTGTGAAAAGAAAATCAATGGAATGAATATTGATTCATGTTTTTTATTCATTTTCTCCCTTCTTTTACATTCTCCTTCCTCTTTCTTGTCTTTTTCTCAGTGCTGTGTTTAACTCCAGCTGAAAACACATCTGCACACAGACACTCGCTCACACCTCCAGTGGGTTTGGGGAGAGAATCAGAAGAGTAAAAGTGGTAAAACTCATGGGTTGAGTTAAAGACAGTTTAATTAGTAAAGCAAAAGCCCCATACATAAGCAAAGCAGAACAAGGAATTAATTCACCACTTCCCTAGGGCAGCTGTTCAGCCATCCCCAGGACAGCCGGGCTCCATCACATGTAACAGTGACTTGGGAAGACAAATGGCACCACTCCAAACAAGCCCCTTCCTCTTGCTTCCCCCAGCTTTATATATGGAGCAATCTTCACACTGGAAAACTTCATGGTTTTGCAGCCTAAGCAGGCAAGAAATATAAAAAGCAAGTGCTTATTTGGTGAGCATGTGTTGAGAGGCATTCCTTATAAAATTATCATTAGACTTTAATAGTTCACATAGGCTGAAGTTCTCAAAATTAATGAGGCATTTGTTCTTAGGGAAGTACCTTGATAAGAAAATGTTGGGGGGGGGGTTTAAACAATTAATCATCTGGATCAATTATTAAGAAATTATCTTGGTTTTGCAAGGATATTTTTGCTTTCACTCTGAATCCTGCCCATAGAGTCTACATGCAGTCTACATGATGGAACAGCTGAATAACCATGGCACATCAAACATCAGATCTGCTGTGGCAGCAACAGAGACCCGCGTACCTCTGTGCAAGCTGTACAGCTTGTAGCTATAGTGGAAGAACCTTAAAGTGCTAAAGTTTAAAGCCAATCCTCTGACAAGGGAAGAACAGGAAAGATGAGCTTAAGAAAAGGTTAAGACTGGATCCAGGACTTGGCTTAGCCTTGACAGGTAAGTTGTCTGGATTGCTATATTCTGTAGAGACATAGGAGCCAGATGTAACCAGGACAGAATAAAACATCACTTTTAGCAGCTCACCTTTGCAAGGGGGGCACTCAGCACCATAGGCACAGCCAGCTGGCTGGAGGGGCACACTGCTGAAATGGAGTGGGGCAAGAGAGGGGAACAGACACGGACAAAAGGAAGAATAGAATAGATTAGAATATTTCAGCTGGAAGGGACCTATGATCATCTAGTCCAAAGTATGTATCCTGTAAAAGAAAATGTGCAGATACCTGTTCATAATTTGATATTCATTCTACATGCTGCTCTAGGAGCCAGTAAATGCAGATATAAACACCATACAGCTACCAAAGGGGTAATTTACTTGCACTAAATTACATTATTAGTCCTATATAAGTGAGATTCAATTACTAGAAGAAAAATGGCTACTGATTGTTCAACCTAATGGTTTTGGAACCTCCCCAATAACTAATATTGAGAAAGTCTCCTATGAAAACTTAAAAGGAAGGCCTATAAGAAAGCTCTTTGCCACATCAGGATGGGGAACTCTCTTATCTACTTTCAATCTTACAAAATGAAGCTGAAAGTCTATACGCAGATCAGGACTATAACAGTCTGTAAGCCTGAATCCATCAAAAGCTTGCTTCAAAGCTATTCCTTGAATAGTTTCTGTAGTGTAGTCATTCCTTGCCCTTTCAGTGATGCCTCTGAGTCTCCAGTGAGTGCACAATGCAGCACTTTCATTCCCTGTAATAACCACAAGATTTGCAAGATGATAAATCCCTGACACTTATCTGAGTGGGCATTGGCATGCTCCTCCAGTCAGGAATTCCTCCCCAGGTAACATGTCACTGCCTGCTCCTCAGAGATGGCAAATTAAGGGGCTTGCCTTCCATCTCGATTTTAGCCCATCCCTGGCTCACCAGCTCCAGGCACTGGTCCAGATCGGGAACAGAAAAGTTCTGCTGTTGGTCTTCTCTCTGCCCTCCCATTGCTGTGGTCTGCAGAGCACAGTGTTTCAGTAGCAGGAGGGTAACTATTTCTTTTTTCCAAGGGATGTATCCATACCTCAGACTTGCAGTCAGTCTCAGAAGCCTATCTATTCAAGCACATATCAAATTCCATTTCACAATGCCAGTTATAAAGGAGTTGAACACTAGTTCCAATCACATACTCTGTCACATGCACACCCCAATCCCTTTGTTCCTCACTGTCATTCACACCTTGGCTCATTTGCATTGTGAACATAGTTTATATTCAGAGCAAGACCACAGGGCATGAACTCATTCCATATTTACCTTCCAGTCCCAGAAAGGTCATCGGTTCCCACACTGGGAGCAGATTTTAAAATGCTGCCACTTCAGCACCTCTGTGTCAGGTGTCTTTTGACCGCATAGTAACTCTGCAGGGACTTGGGGTTTTGTCAGCAGGAGATTCTCTGCCAGACAGCTTACCTATAATTATGAACCCATTTACTTAGTACCGTTCTTGACATGCATTTTTAAATTTATAGATGCCTTAAAGATGATTACTTAATTTCATTAAAAGTAAATCTGAAATGGGAATACACTGGGCTGCTACAATGGTCATATTTCACTTTAATGAAAAGAGATATCAACATATTTTAGATGCAAACAAACCACGGGGATATAGTGAGTATGGTCGCTTAGGCTGATTGAAAAATGACTGAATAATGGCCACATTAGTGTGGGAAAAAGTGGCTTCCCTCTTGAAAAATAATTATGTTTTTCTGTCCAGCTGTAGCAAAGTAGGTGGGAAGCTTAGATTGTTTTCTTTGGTCAAAAGATGATAAGAGTATGGATGTAGATCTGTACATTTAATTTATGTCCATTTTTAAATAGAAAAATGCTATTTTGAAACAAGACCAAAGTTAACTCCAAATTCACTGAGATTCTGTATATGGATATTTAAATATTTTTCTCCACTTTTTGTGTCCTCAACTATTTACAAAGTTGTAAACTGAAAACAGTTTAGTTCTTCTCCTACAGCTCAGGTTTTAATTGAATGTATTTCATCTACAAAATAGTATCTCTGGCCCCATTGGGAGTACAAATAAATTTTAAATGTGTTGTTCTCACAACCAATCATTTCCATCAGTTATACAATCATACTGCATTTTGTTCCAAAAGATAGCAGCTATTAGTCTCCAAGGATATGGCATAAAATGATCAGGCTCTTTGATTTCTCTTGAGAAATCAAAAAGCAATAATAATGGTCTATTCTCCTCGAGTGGTCAGAAGTAAAGTTATTATCTGTGTTCACCCTTCTGCTGCCATCATTTTTCCATCATACACGTTTCCATTCCAAGCAGCTCAGAAAGGGAATATTTTATCTTGAGACTTCTCTTTTTCCACACCCTGTGAAAATGCTAAGCAAGATTTTAGAAAGCTTCTAAAGCTTACAAAACAGATGAGACACAGTGGAAGAAGAAATTGCACTAACAGACTAAGAGATATGGCAGGTCAGTAGCTGAGAAAAGAGTCCTTGTGTCTCCTGGCCTGCAAGCCTGGTATCCCACACCACAGTGTCTTACTGCAGGCTGTCTCTTTTTCTATTTTTCAGTGCTGGGACTAGAGGATTTCAGATTAAAATCCAGGTAGCTTGGTTCTGTAAGAGTTCTACAAAAGAGACATTAACCAGGAAACTACACAGGTAAAACCACTGATTCAGGCAATGAACACATTGCTACTCTGCTGTCCCCGTGCTGTAGTAATGACCAGTTCATGCAGCATCTCACAGCTGCATCAGAATTTCCTCATTTTGAATGAGGTTAAAGATGAACTAATTAGTTTAGATATAGAGGAATTAGAAATTAGTTCAAAAGATCCTCTAAGACCAACATACCTGAAAACACTGTGAAATATTTTTCCAAAAATTGCTCCAAGCAGAATGTGAACTTTGTTTGCATAATGATCATGATAGATATTTTACCTTTACAGTCTGATTTCCCAAGCCAAAACCCATTTGAAATGCCACAGAGGATCTGAAATGTCTTGGTTTAATATCAAGAGAAAATGAGCACTGAGAAGTCACCAGAGGCATAGAGCTCTGCAGTGCACTGTCCTCCAGAATATGTTATTTTAAATTATCAGACAAGCCTTTGCCACTTCAGAATTGAATGCTCGCTTAGCAGGGATGTAAACAAAGGGAGCTTGCTAAAAAATATGTTATTGAACAGAAGCTGAGCATCACTGAGGCAAGCTGCCATTCTGTCCTCCCCACTGGAGGTATTAATCTACCTATTCATCCACCCAGCTCTGCACGGCAGTGGAAGCAATGACACACCAGCAAGCAGCACCCAGAGGCTGCTGATTTAGACAGCAGAGCTTTGATCCACCACTACAGGACCCAAGGCAGTATGAGGTCTGGTCCAGGGGGTACTTGTGAAAGGAAAGCTGAAAAAAACCTGCAAATAACCCCTGACCTTTCCAGAACTGGGTATTTCTGAGCCACAGCCCGATAAAGGGAGAGACATCTCTCAGCACCGGGAGTCAGAGCTCTGGCCCTCATCCAGAGCAGGGGGTTGAAAGACTCAGATAAGTGCCTAAGTTGGATTTGCATGAAACAGCCTGATTCATGTATGTAACAGCCTTATTCTGAGTCTTCCAACAACCACCTCAAAAGCCAAGAACAAATTTCTCAACCAATACTTCATTCCCTAAGCATGGAAGCTGGAACCTTTTCAGTGTAAGATGAAGATGATAGAACTCATCAAATAGATGTTGGAACTGTCAGATGCCTTAAAGCAGGGGGAAATATATGAGCACAGTAATAAATAGTATCACAATAAATATGCACACATTAGACAAATTAAACTTTCGTGAGTGGTTTGAATTCTGGAATGTCCTATATTTCTGTGTTTTTCTTTGCCATCTTGAAATTCTTTTAATATCTTTATTCAAAGCAAAACAATAATTTCGTGTATAGATAACCATCAGACTGCTAAGGCTATTTTCTCTGTGACCTCCATGCAGACAAAACCCCTTCATATTTCAGTATCACTGACTTAATAAAAAAATTAATCAATTACAAATTTCTTTAAAAACTGACAGTGAAAGCACTGAAGTCCTAATTTGTAGAGTTTTGGGATATCTCTGACCTTTCTGAATTGAATGGGGCAACACAAATCAAATAAGATTGGGGAACACTGCATGTATTGCAGGATTTTTTTTTTTTTTAATTTTAGATTTTTAAATAAAGAATTGATAAAGAAAAACAGATTTGTTTCATTAGTCAAGACAGCATAAACTGAAACCAATGAATACAAAAACACAGCTAAACTGTGAGTCTCTGCTAAGAGGGCACTGCCTATGAAAAGTCCAGAGCTTCCAATACTTACAGCAACATAGGGGAAAGGTTATCTTGAAAGAAAATAGCTTCCACATCCATCTTCACACAGGTTTAGGAAAGTTGCCAGGATGCTCACATGTTATAAAGTAGCAAAAGTCTTTCTGAAGGAGGAAATACAGCTGTTCTCAGAATATATTTGAGTAAAAGATGGGGGGGGAAAAATTAAACTGCTACATCTCCATGGACACAAGAATGGAAGGAGATCACATCATTAAATTGTTTACTTTTTAATTTGTTGGTCAGGTATGAAATCAGTGATATCCACTTTAAATGAAAAATTGAACTTTAGACAAATATCTGAGTGTCCAAGAAACAAAATTATAGGAGACGATATGGAGGATTTGTAGATGGCAATTTTGCATTATGGTATATCAGATGTTTATCACTGCTGCCTACTGTAATCTTTTTCTGCATATAAGTCACACATGACCATCAAGAACGATCCTCCAGTGAAACAATGCTATTGCCCTCTTCTGTGAAAACTGTAGTCTAATATTTCTGAACATTAATTCCAAAAAACACAACACCAAAATACTATGGCTGTATGTGGTGAGTTAGGTAATACCTGCATGTCAGAGTAACCAGAGGGTTTTGTTCCTGAAACTCGATGCCAAGCAGATGATTTAGTTACTTATTCATGGTGCACTATCTAAAATGTAAGTAAGGTGAACACCAGTGTTATGGAAATAATGTTCTGTTCTTCATCAGCAGAAAGGTCTCTTTGCCTTAGAGTAAACTGGAATTGTATAATCTTTTGCAGTCTTTATTCGAAAACAATTTTGGTTTCAGTCCTTCTTGACTTCGCAAGTACTAATCTACATTAGCATATTAATCACCAATTTCTTCATATGATGCAACACTTGTACCTCAACACACCAGTTGTTCTGTCAATTCAGTCATTTAAAAGATTGTACATTCAAATATGCAAACTAACTAAGATATAAAATGTAAGAAAACATTTTTAAGCAACTCACTTCTACATTACAAAGCTCACCGAACCCTGGGTTTATGTGGTGCTCAGACCCCATATTATCCCCTCCATGCTCCTGATGCTGTGGGTCCCCAGACAATCTGGAAATGCAGCCCTCACATGTTCACCTTCAGATATGCAGCCAAACCGAGTGGGATAAGTAGCAACAGTTTAGTGTCCAGTGGGTTTCAGATAAAATTTCAGATCTCAGGAACTGATAACTCTTCAGGCTGAGTCCATACATTTCCATCAGTTCCCCAGCTGATGGTAACCCAAGAGAACAAATATCTATTTGCACTTGTTCAGCTCTCCAATACAGTACATCAACGAGGATTATACCTGAGCATGGTACAATCCTATAGTAACTGTATTGGAAATAAATAAATAAGATCTTTATCCGCCAATTAATCATATGAAGACTTCAATGTAAAGCAAGTCTCAGCTGGCCTTTCCTACATCTTACAGGATTGTCTGTGAATGGATACATCAAAGCAATGACCCAAAGCAGTTAATCATTAATATCATTGCCTTGTCAGAACACAGTGCACCTGTAAAGCTGCACTGCTCATTTTAGTCTTAATGTCTGGAGAGAAAAAGCTTTGTGCCCTGCCAGAGTCAGATAGATATTCTTACATATCCAACCCTATCAACTGCTTTACTGAAATGCACATTACTAATCCAGTCTGAAAGCTGTAACACGGCAACACTTACTGAATGATATCTAGAAGAGAGAAATCATTCACACTTGCTTATTTTGCTCACAGGTTTAGAGGATGATCCTAACTGCTTTGCAAATTAAACAGCTGCTGTGATCTGACTGAAATGGCCCAAGTGATTTAACCAATCACTAAAACTGTTTATTAGAATTACAAAACAACAAAGATAACCTTTGGCTGGTGACACACCATCATATTTTAAGGGATTCAGCATGGCCAAGAGGCCAGGACCCCGTGTATGTTGTCCCTCTCCTAAGCTGTCAGTCATATGCAGTGCTGATGCTGTAGAACACCTATTTAGAAAACACCTAATTTGTTTGCATCAACCCTGAAGAACCCCTCTTGTTTCACAAATGAGTTTTTCAGTTCAGTCAAATAAAGAGCATTTGTGAAATGCTCATTTGTAAGAACAAGAGTCCTCTACCCATCACAGTGACAAGTAGAGGAATTAGAAATGGGCAAGAGATTATTCAGTAAAACATCCCTACTTTGTGAAACCCCCCAAGATACTTCAAATATGGCTTAGTTCTTGCTTATAAAATGTGCTCCTTTTAACCCCCTTCTTCCTTTTGCAGTATAATTCCTTATTCAGTTCACATTTGAACTAACACATGCAATATTTTACAGTTTTTTATTCTTCCTACAAGGTACCAGGACTGCTTTTTCTATCACTTACTCATAGGTGACTCTATTGGTAGCTAAGGAGACATTCCTGATTTTCATCATCAATACAAAAAAAGTCAGAATTGGACTCATAATTTCCTCAGTATTATTAGATTTATGAGCTCCTTGGCTATATGAGTATTTCTACTAGCTTATATCCATTATTGCCTTACATCTATTATTGTTATAATATCATCTTTGAAGGAAGACAAATAGAAAGGAATTCAGTAATGCCCTGTTTGGCTGTTCACATAAAGCTTTAATAACTTTTCTAAATTTTTGCTTAATATTTCCATTAAGAGCATAGTTTCTTGGATGCAGGTTCCTTCTAGAAAACAAAGATGTATTTTCTACTGTTATTCAGGGTACATAAAATATTTAAAATTTTTTCCACTCTAAGTTGTAAGGCATTTTGCTAATCTACTGCAGTTTTGTAGTAATTTGAAAAGGTCACAGACCTCTTTATAAACTTGGCAATAATTGCACCGCAACCCTTCCACCAACTGATACAATGCTGCCCTCCCTGAAGTCAAGTGGATCAATGTCTGGTTCTATAGAACGTTTGGGGCTCTCCCTTACGAGCACTACTGTTATCACTCTAATTTTCTTATTTCCTGTTCCATTTTAATGGCACAACCAGGGAGATAATGTCAATGCAGAATCTCTCTCTAATACTAAATAGAAAGGATTTGTCATTTCAGTTAGCATTTGTGCCTTGTTATTTCTGTGCTGAGGGAGTAACAACAATTTCTCCATATGGCCAAAGTAGCTCTTTAACAGAGATTTCCTGAGAGCTTTGTCTTTCTTATTGGGATTACATTGCCTATGAGTTTTGTTTTGTCTTTTGGTTTCATGCTGAGAACTTTAAAGCCAGAGTGAACTATCACAAAGAAAACAAAAGAGTGTGTCTAACATACCTTCCACTGTAAAATAGAGGTATTTTGATTAAATAATAAGGTATTATAGGGGGTTATGATAAAATATAACACCAAGTAAGGCCTACTAGGTGATTTACTAGGCCACTTTTACAATGTCCTTGTACCGTGTGCTGTGCACACGCAGAGTTGCTCTGAAACCCTGACTGCAAATGCTACATGAGCTGGCACCTGGTCACCCAACAGCCAGAGCTGCAGCTTGCTCACCAGCACTTCTTGGGTAGGCCAGAAGGGAGACCTGATAGAAGCCAGAGCTGTCTCCTTGCAAATTCAACACCGCTCTGATCCGTCAGGAGTCCTCTGGCAGCTCCCATGGCCATAGCATGGGGCACTCACTGGATGGGACAATCAATTCCCAATCTTGCCACCATCCAAGATATTGCCCAGCTGCCCTTCATCTGATGCAAGGCTGGATTTATCCAGGTCTTCTGAAGGAGAGGGAAACTGATCCTGCTTTGCTGCAACACAACACTTTAACTTCCCAGTCCTCCTTCTGTCATTAACACTGTCTGAACAAGATAGATGTTAATTGAAACAATTCCGCTCCATTATGGATCTTTCTTTCTCTGTTATTTGATTCAATTCAGAATTTTTTCTACGTTATTTAAAGGACACCTGTCTACAGCTCAAGAGTGAATAATGCAATAAGACAACTGTAGAACAATCTGAATTTATTGGAAAATGGATGAAAGCTGTTATATTTAATACAAATTATTTTGTTTCTGAACTGGCAGACATATGTCACTACCTAAAGGATTAATATTTGCATTAAATCATCTTGCACCTAGTAGTTGTGGTGATGTGTTGGGACACTTCTTTTTTAGGTCTTCAATGAAAAAGGGAAAGATGGTCACAGCTGCAGTAATATAGAGCCAAAGGGTCAGATAAGGAATAAGAGACAAACACCTTCTCCGGTACAGATGGATGGAAACAACAAAGTCATCAGGAGAGATGGCAGCCTCTGTCTGCCAGTGGCCCAAACTTCAGTGGATTTTAGGAATAAAAACTTGAGATGTATTCATGAAAGTTCCTTGGGAATCACTTAATTTGGAGAGGCTTAAATTACTTAAATCACCAGCAACTGAGTGCAAGTGGTGAATTCTGAACACCACATAAGAAACACAGCTGGGGAAACTGCTGTGATAGCAAACACGTAACAATCGCTTGCAAAAAAATTTACATGTGTAAGAAAAGCTTCTGTGAAAAAACCTTGAGGTTTCTGCAAATACAGCTGCGAGTAGCTTAATATTAAAACCTGCATAGGGGGATGGACAAACCAAAGCAAGTTGTTGCCATAGAGTTGTCCACCACAGATAATTTTCCAGAGTCCAGGATCATAACGTTTGGTTTGTTGGCAAGAAATGAGTTTGTAGGTTATGTTAATGTAAATGGATATAAATTATAAATGAATGTGGGGACACTTCTCTGAAATGGCAGAAGGAAATGCAGCGGCTGCATTTCATCAACACAAACTTTGTTTAACCTTATTAACTAGAAGGTAAGAGAGGCAATGAGCCACATGGAAAAAAGTAAGTTTAGGGATTACATGCTTTATAGTCAAACATCTTGCTAATTGAAATAAAAAACATGGTTCACACAGAAAAAGTAAACTCACCTACATCAGTGTCATGAAAGCAAGAATGTGAGGGAATTCACATAACTACTGCCTGGCATTTTGTTACTGCAAAATTCTTAGTGCCACAGAAGATAATGACATTTTAAGATACCTCAAATTCAACAACAAAGCTGAAAGCAAATGCTGTGCAGTAACTTCCAGAAATAGCTGAATGAGATGTTTTGTGGGTGATATGGGAATTCTGCCCCTCTGGATCTGTTTATTAATCTGAAATAGAAATTGCAGAACTGGATGAATCCTACAAAAATAAGGACCTGAGCAAGGTGGATATATAAAAGACTTCCATTTCCTTTAGTAGCCTTGTCATGAGGCACTAAATGAATTTTCTCTGGATGCCTGTTTCTGTGTTTATCTGCCCCAAATATTCTAGCTACTCTAGGACTGAGAAATAAAGTTAGTACTGGAAAAAATTGCACTTTGAGTCTATGCTTGTATAGACTCTAGAGGCACTAAACTTTTATACTAAAAATTGTATTTCTTTTAATTAGGGGAGAAAAAATTGAGGTATTTCTGATAATCTCTGACATGCACTACGAAAACCAGAAACCACTTACTAGCTGCCTCTGGGGAGAGTCCAATATCCAACAAACCATGTGGTGTTGAAATTGAGGCCAATGATAAGTTCATATACAATCCATAAACAGAAAATGAGTTCCTGCTTACTCTGACTTATTTTCCTTCTTTATATAATGATTTGACCTGGCCAATTTACAGACTTAAGTCCTCCAATTTTAGTTTGTCCAGTACAACTCACATTAAATTGCCATGGTTAGAGCAAGTTTACATGCTGATACTGACACTTCTGGAAGCTGAAAAATAAAGAATTCATCGTACCATCATTATGAACTTGAAGATTAACATGTCATGATATTCCCTCATGAAAAGGGAGATTTAAAATAATACAGATTTCATATGAAAAATGAAAATGTTCTGGAATCTGATATTTCTTTGCTCTTCTCCAACCAATCCAAATGATGGTGGAAGGTCATTTTGTGACTGTAGGGCTTCACCAGCTCCTGTGTTAACCCACAGGCAGTAGATGCATCTCTGCCTTCCAGAACAGGGAGAATGTTTGTCCCTGTTGGAAATATGTTCCCAAATGCAAACAGCAATTTTCTCAGCTGGTAGGAAAAAGATGGAAAACATTTCCACTCTTGTCTTACTGTGTAGTTGAGGGATGAAGTTTTGATCTGTATTTGCATTTGCAGCCTAGTTAATTTGTATAATAAAAGGCATAAATGCACTATTACATAATTTCAGAGGCCCATAGGTTGTGGGACAGTTGTATGTATAGAAAAAGTATATCTTAAATACAGGGCAAATGCTTTAGCACCACTCACCAGCCACTACATTATTTTAGTGGCAACATCATAACTTATTTAACTGGAGATTATTTTTGCTATTCATTATGCAAATAATACATCATCCTCTACTGTCCTGGACATAATTTTGCCATGAGTGCATTGGGAAGAACACAAGGCTCATATTAGATGAGCATACAGAGAATTCCCAATCAATGCTGGAAAAAACCCAAAGACAAGATCATGAGGTTTCATTAAAATAATTGCTCTAGGAAGTTCTGTGTCAACTCTGGTCCTCATTTATATCAACTTCAATAAGATAAAAATACAGCAGCTGTAAAAAATATTACACTGAATTTGGTGTAAATAATGTCATAGTCCAATCTAATAATTTCACTTAACAAGTTTTTTGCTATAGTGTGCAAAATATCCTATTATCAGTACCAGAATCTCCCAGTCCTCCTCTCTTCTGACAGCTCCGTTATATTTGCCAGTTTTCTTCCTGGGAATATATTTGCCTTCTAAGTTTTATGACTTTCTATACTTGATACCATTTTCTACACAGGTTTATTAATTTTTTCAGAACAGACCTATGAAAAACAAATGCTCTTTTTTTCACTAGTGATTAGTTCCAACAATCAGGTAACAGCAGACTCATCTCTACTGTTTCAAGTCCCTGATTTCTGTACTTCAAGGTTATTTTTATTAGCACGGACGCTTATGATCAAAAAGACAACCAGGCTCCAAGCACTCAGAGTCGGGTTTTTTTAAAAGAGCAGTTCCTTACAGTAACGTTTAAAGTCATTCACTATATATTTAGATCACAATGTACAATATCCCTCATGCAAATGACAGATCCTGACCATGTTGGACATGATAAGACCATTCTTGAAACACTTTCTTTGAAGTGAATTTCTAGCTAGACTTTCTTGGAAAAGGTTCCTATTGCTAACAAAAGAAAATCTTCAAGAGGCTTTTGTTTATCTCTTGGAGCTATATCTATTTACAGCTGTGGAGAACCAGGACTACAGCACTTTACTACTGTCATTAGGAAAGAATTCTGCTTTCTTGTTTGCTGTACTTACCCCTCCTGCCCAGGAAATTTTGCCTTATATACCTACACACCTTGCTGTTCTTTGTTTTTGCAGCTTTTCTCCTCTCTGCAGATCTTTTTCCCTAAACTGTGATCCTACTTTAGATGTGAGTTATCTTTATCATCATATCCAAGCCCTCCAGTCATTATTAAAAAGAAATATAATCAATCGTGCTCAGAAACAAGTTTATTACAAAAGCAGTGCATAATTTTACAAGCCATCAAGCTCTGCTCAGAACTTTCCAAAATCTCTGCTGTGTAAAATCTTCCCTGTCTGAGAACCTTTGTGTTCTTAGTAACAGCACAATAACATGCTCCAGGGAAAACAGCCCCTGGTGCTCAAAGGGAAGGTAACTGCTAAAGGAAGAGGTCGTTGATGGATGAGGCTTTTCTCCCATGTTTCAATTACCCAGAGAACAGGAACAGGCCTAGATTAACCTGCACACCCATAATAACACCGTAGCTAATGATCCAAGCCCAGGGAGATGGCAAATTCAATGCTTCATTGACTTAAGCACTCACAGCAGCAGCTTCCTACTCTGTAGAAGAGGGATAAAGTCGCTCCCCCTCCCCTGGCTCCCTCTGATCCTGTCTCATAAAATAAGCTGTTGCTCTGAAGAAATCTTTGAGCAACAGTGAAGGCACCTGAAAAGAAACTTGACAGTGGGGTCTGTGGAGACTCCCTCTCTCTGCTAATTGCCACAGTGCAATGTGTGTTGGAAGAGGATTTTCCAGACCATGGGGAAGGATGCTGAGCATTGTGCATGTGCCCTTCCTCCCTCAGCCTGTGGTACAGACACTGCTGACTGCATCCCTTTGCACACCAGGATCAAAGGAAAGATTACCCTTGTTCACACTCACCTTGAAGTAATGAAGATGAAAACATGACATAGAAGGGTAATTACACATCTGGAAGCTCCACATTTAATGAAATTTTGTCATCATTGGAAGTCTCAGAAAAGACATGAAGAGACAATGAATTTGCACTACCTCTGAGACTGCTGGAAGCAATGAATGACAATGCAAAAGAAATCTTATGTCAACTAAAACAGGAAAAAAAAGGTATCACAGAGCATGCATGCAAATATATTTTAATCTTGCAATGTTTTATCTAGGAAAAAAGCAGTGGGGAGCATTATCTACAAAATAAAACCAGAAAAATAATTATAATACAAAGCCAACCAGAAAAAATTTAGTTTCTGAAATGCTTTCTTTTTCACTTTGGTATGAAAGTTTTCTCCACATGAAGTGTGGCTATTTTAAGTACCTGCAATGTTGGGAGTTGAAACTTGTGACATTCAGGGCAGTAGCGGGTGGAAGAAAGAAAAATTTCACTGGTTTGGAGATGCGTACTGCATCTGCGTGTGCATTATTCATTAGCAGTTGCTTGCTTGTCTTCGGGTTGAAGTGATCTCAAGTGGGATGCTAATCCCATTCCTGCAATTATGTGTTGGGACAACCAAAGGTCACTAGACCAAAATAACAAATTAGATGTCCCAAGTCATTTCAGACAGAAGTGGAGGCTTTCCTAAAGCTGGTACACCCTTTTCTCAGGAAGATCTGGCAAATTAGGTCCCACATTCACTCCAACCATATCTGAATTTACCAAGTACCCAGGCACCTGGTAACGACAAACAGTCAGCATTTATTGTGCTCAGGGACAAGCGCTTCCTTTGGAAATACTCCAATCATGCCTCCACATTCCACATCAGAACAACACCCTGCATAATTTCACCATGGTACCTACATCTGGTACTTGCTCAAAGCATCATATAACAGGTACTACTCAGCCAGGTTGCCCTTGAAAATCTATATGAACCAGTTACCATTGACTATTTCAGTTCTCTCATCTTTCGTATCTTACTCTTTTCCCACCTAAAGTTTTGTTCCAGATAAAATGCAGCCATTTTCCTACAGGGAGTGACCCCAAAGGACAGGATTAGCTCATGGAGCAGAACTGCACTGTTAGTAGTTTCCAGGGTGGACAAGTCACTGAGGCAAAGAGTGGCTGCAGTTCCTGTTACAGCTTTTCTAACCACCTTTGTGGAGTGCTTTGCACTCAAAAAGCACTGGATAAAATATGTGCCATTGTTATTATTTTCAGTTAGCTGCCTCAGGCTGACTACAAGTGTGGCCCTAAGCTCAGCAGCCATGACTTTATACCCTCAGCATGTCTTCAATTGCCTGTCCCTACCTTAGTGCACATTAGAGATCATACCTGCAGATTTCTATTCCCACATAAGACATCTTCTGTGAACGTAGGACTGAAGGTAGGAAGGAACAGCAGCACGTGAGATATGCAGTACATCACTGGCACAGACACAGATCTGCATAACAAAGAGCTTTCTGCCTCTTATGAAAAGGGAATTATATGAAGCTCATGCAATTTTAACCCTCCCAGCTATAACATTTTTTTAAAGCCTACGTGCCAGTTTGGATAAATGACTTTGGAGAAGTAGGAATCTTGTGAATCTCAGCACTTCTTCTGGGGGTGGCAGGCTGTGAGACACTGCTATGCTACAACAGAGTAAAGAATGTGCACTCCTTCACAGCTAGGAAACAGAAAATATATTGCATTCAAATATGATTTTCCTAGAAGATAAGCAAATTTACTTATTTGACAACAGGACACTTGAATTTGCATTTCAATAGGATAAAAATCTAACATTGGTGAATGTCAGATAGAAAACATTTATTGCAAAAGAGTTTTAAAAAGGAGAGTTTAGGAAATGCCAGAACTTTAGTCAATCTTTTGCAGTGGTCTGAAAGGAGCACATTTCAGAGCCTTCAGATTAAATACTAGAATATATCTAGGCAGAATATACCTAGATGTTATACTGTGAGGATATACCTAGTTGATATACATGAGTTATAGTTCTACCAGGACATACTCAGGTATCTAACGTGTTATACTAAAGTACATGTCTATGTACAGCAAGTAGATAATCAGCCCCATAAGGTTATCTCCTCCCAAACACCTGTATATCCTCCACTGTGGGATGTCCCATTATGAACTCCAACAGAACCTAAAATCTGCATAAAGAAAACAAGAAACAAGGAAGGAAGATGCATCATTACAATTAGCAACCAGCCAACACAGTGCCAAGACTCAGGATTTCTATCAGGGTAGTGTATGTGAGCAAGAATCCGTCAGAAGCCATGGCATGCAGAAAGCACAACAGTCCTGTGGCTGGTGGAGGGACAGTGATGTTCTGCTGCTGGGAAAAGTGAGTGGAAGCATTATCAGAATTATCTGAGCCACTCATGTTGCCATGGCTGTAGGAAAAGCCTCAGTTCTGGCTCTTCCAAACTACACTTTCCACATCAATTACATAATCTCAAGACACTTACTAGTGGCCAATGCTTTGTGGCATTGCCCCTCACTGCCTCTTTGTCTTTTCCTGTGTAATGCCCTGTCACTCCACACATCCCCTGAGCACTGTTTTACTAATTAAAGCCACTTCACCCTCTGAAGTTGATATTTACTCAAGGAACTCTGTTCTATTGCCTCTATCTTATTTATCCATACCCCAGAGCATGCTTACCAGTACTTCTACTTGGCAGCCGTATCCACATTTTTAAATTAATATCAAAAAACAAATAGCTGAGGCAGGAGAATGTGCTGGCAAGATTAAATGAGAATAATTAAGAACTGACAGGACATTGTGGCAGACTTTAAATCTTGAGTAATATATTTTGTAGTACAAAAAACACCTTCAACTAAATCCAAGAAGACAAGAGTGACTTAATATGTGTAGCTACCTGATCCAATTATCAAAGCCAGTGATTTTAAGGGTAAAGAAAATACTTTTACCTACATAAATTGTTCTGGGTGCTACTTTGTTCACTGGTTAAAACAAATAAATAAAGATAAGCAAATAAAAAACATACTTTATTTCTTCCCTGAAATCCTATGGTTTCAGCCTGCAAATCTTGGATCTTGCTATACCTTTCTGTGCAAGATTGAACAGCTATCTACAATTAAACCACCGCTCATGCTAATTAAGACTTTAGCTTTCTGGATAAAATGAGTAGATTGAACTTCTGGGTCCTTTCACAGTCAGCTGTTGTAAATCAATATATGGTGAAGGGATAAGTTTAGTTAGAATCATAAAATCAGAGAATATCCTGAGTTGGAAGGGACTCTCAAGGATCATCAAAGTTCAACTCCCAGCCCTGCACAGGACAGACTCAAGACCCACACCATGGGCCTGAGAGCATTGTCCAAATGCTTCTTGAACTCAGACAGGCTTGGGGCTGTGACCACATCCCTGGGGAGCCTGTTCCAGTGCCCAAACACAACAGATAAGTGAACAGTGATTTCTGAAGATCATTGTTGACAAGTTCTCTAAGGAAACAGTCCTGGTTCGCTGATGTGGCTGTGGCTGCAGAGCTCTTTTCTGTCCCATTCCCACTAAAGTTGGCCCTAACCTATTTCCTAACTGAGACTGATGGGCCCTTGCTCCCCTGTAAACTGCTGACACATCACTGTAGCAAAATCCTTGCTTGACAAGGGTGTGATATAATCGTACCAGACAACTCAAGCACATTAACCCAACATTCAGAAGTATCTGGAAAAAAAGGCCCAGGCATGTTAGTCTGTGCCACCTCTGTGCATAAAACACATCATAGGAAAGGGGCATCTTGATTTCTTAGCAGCCACAGAACCATGCGTCACACCACTTCTTCAAGCTTCTATACAAAGCACACCTGTATTGAAAATATACATCGGTGTGACACATTAGATCCTGATTCACTTCTCACTGAAGGCAGCAGAAAAAGTGTTTTAGGTCTGATAGTTCATATAAAAGTGTTCAGGTCTGTGCATTTTGATGTGGAGTCACATTCATTTGGGTGATATTCATACAAGCAAACACTGCACTTACTCACTTTGTCATAAACTAAAATCTGGAATGAGAACCTCTGTGAGGAAGTAAAAGCCATATCAAATGGCTGTCCATATTGGGAAGTAGAATCCTGAAGCCTCATAACAAAAATATTGCTGATCCATTTAAAGACGGCTTTTCCTTTTAGCAGTACTTCCATTCCTTTCAAAACTGCTCAACTAGAAATAAATGAAACTTTTTTTAATGTGAGGTTTTCATCTAATTTTAAAAGGACAACTACATTCCTAGATTTAAATAGAGAATAATTTATTTTGAAATAACTTTTGTAATACACTAGCTGTTTTACAAATAAGCAAGTTCCCTGATATTTGTCTATGCAGTGCTTCTTATATCAGGCTCTGCCCTGGATGGGATTACTGAGCACTGCTATAGAACAAGCAATAAATAAGAACAGCAGCTTGCTTCACATATCTCTGTATATGCTTTCACTTTAGATACTTAACTATATAAATCATGGCTTTATGGTTCTTGTAGAGAGAGGATTAACTGGAAAATTGAAATCCTACTCTGGGCACTAAAACACTCACGCATTTTCCTTTGGTGTCCAAGCCTCTTCTGAGAACTGATGCAATCTCATTAGGATTCCATAAAGCTTTGGAGTTTTTATAAAGCATCTAAATTGCTGCTAAGTGATCCACCACTTCCTTGTATTTCGTACCATTTGTGACACTTCATACAGTGCCTGGTCCCCAGTAGTGTACCCACAGGAGAGGAGGGGCAGTGATTGTGCCACAGGCTTGTACAAAAATTGTCCATCTTCCTTAGAGGGAAACAGTTCCATCTCTGCAGGGGATTGGAGCTGAAACTGCAGTGATCAACGTCACAATCAGAACAAACATATGAGGCTGTCACACCTCAGGCACAGAGAAAGGGCTTTTAGACCATAATAAAGTTAAACTTCCAATTAAGTTTCTCCATATGTAACACCATATCTGTCTCCTACAATACAACAGGGCAGCAGTGTGAACTCTACAATAACTTCTAAAACAAACCACCATTTTCTGCCCTAAGACTTCCACTTTTGACTAGAATCTAGTGAGTCTCTCAGTTGCTCTAATTCAAAACAGGAATGAGACAATATTACCATGTTATGGTCACAGTAATTTTATTTTCAAAAACTGTTGTTTCTAGAATAATGTTTCTGAGCTCTTGGGAGAAAGCATAAAACTTCAAAGTTTAAATCCGATAAACCAAAATATTCCTATAGTTAAGTTTGTCTCTGACAATTGCCATTTTCCTGCAATACTCCTGCTTCTTTATTTATACAAACAAAGAAAAGTCCACATCTTTTTCCCCAAGCTTGCTGTGATTTTGTGACTCTCAACTCAAGTGTCTCTTCCAGTCAGAAGATTCACCAGTTACACTACTCTTCCTTGTACAGAAGCCATTTCACATTGTTGATCCCTGTTTGCCTTCCCTGAACCTGACCGTGCCAAACTCTGTCCTTCCCACCAAGGGGTAACATCAATTTGGAGCCCGTCAGGGGAAGTTCACTCAACTTTTTCCTACATTCATCAATTCATCTACACTGAATTCTGACACTCCACTGACTGATCATTCAGACCTGTTCCTTCCACGGGCATTCCCATTCCTCACGGGCAGCCACCTCTTTTACTACCATGAATAACTTACTAACTCTGCAAACTTTGTAAAGTAATGTTCATGTCCTTGTAGAGATGACATGAATAAGAATCCTCAGTAGCCATCTGGAGAGAATGCATAAAGGACAAAGTTTGCTTTGGCTGTGGGTTTTAACATACTGTGAACATCAAAAGGCAACTGGCAAAATTTCCCCTAGTAATTCCATGCACTTGACTTTGTTTGTCTATTTCCATTACATAGGCAAACATGCCATTGGGAAAATGTCATCCCACATCCCAAATGTGGGAAAAATTCCCACATGCCATATGGGAAAATGGATAGAGAGGAATGTTGTATGTAACGTATGAAACAAGAAAATGTGAAAGGACTGGGCTGGTTGTGCATAGAAATGACAAAAGAGTGAGGAACTTAATGGTCTTCCAGCTTGTCAAAGATAGGAACAAAAACGAAGGCAGCAAGCCATTACTCATGTCCACTGAGGATAGCACAGGGAGTAATGATCACAAATTGCTGCAAAAGAGAAAATGCTTAATTATCCAGGATAATTATAAATCTGAAAAGACTTTCTGGAAAACTGGGCTTCACACCACTGAGGGTTCTTAAAAAAAGTTCAAGTATCTGCTAGGAAATAGTGCAGCTGCATTTTTCATCTTAGCTTAGGGCAGTGGATGGAATGGGGTTAAACAAGCAGGTTTGTATGAACTCATCATCTTGCCAGCGAAGAAATATAAAAGAAGCATTCAAATTTCCATGCTTAAGAGCAGGATTTAGGCCACCTGTGAACATGATCTGGTTTTCAGAAAGGCTGAACTTCAATTTTCACTAGATATAAATGACATGTAGGTACTCAGAGTCTTTGACACACTGGACTTTTCTCTTGCTTTGAGGGCTACTTAAACCTGACTCTACCTTCAGCTACACAGGAACTAATTATTTCTTCACTAATAACGTTCAAATAGACAATTCATTTTACTTGTGAGATGAAAACATTAATATTTCAACTTCTGGCTGATGTGGTGTTTGGGGCTAAGGAAGAAAAAGTGTTTTCCACACTTTAGTTTCTGAGTCACAAGGAAGTTATGGTGAGCCTCTGTTTTGTAGAGGTGTTTTTGTTACTTTTCTCATCCTATTTGAACTCTAGAGCTTAAAGACCCTTAAGAAGAGAAGGTAGTCTTCCTTTTTATTATCAGTAGCTTCTGCGGTGTGGGGAAGCAGACAGCAAGAACATCTCTGCCTTTATGGGTGTATGACATAAGTAATGCCAAATGGCAAACACAGATCATGCTGGATGCTAACTAAACAAGGACTGAAAACCTCTGTACCTCCCAAGCACTTGTCAGTACAAAGGCACGAAAATACAATTACTTCTGTTTTGAATATCCCAGATAAATTCAGACACTCAACTTAGACATCTCTATGTTTATGTGGTAATGATAATTAAAAAAATAGCTGTAAATTTTAGACAAAATGCAGCAGAGTGTCTCTGCGTTATGCACAGGATACCACAAGATGCACAGGGTTCCTCTCAGAGGTTAGGATTAAGTGCAAGGAAGCAAATAGTTGGAAGTTTGTAATACCTGCAGTTTCAGAGGCGGGGTAAATCTTTTAGATGAGAAGTTTAGATGAGGAAAGGGGGAAAAAAGTGCAGTCAGAAGCAGAGTCAAATATTCACACAGTGCAAACTGAAACAATGCTGCTGAAGTCAATCAAGCTCTGACAACTTGCAAAAGTCAAGCTGCTGCTCTAGAATATTCTCTGAGCACAAACCTTATGTATTGTGCTGTCTTCCTTTACTAAAGCAGAAATTGCTCACAGATTCAGAAAATTTATTAGCTCTGAAACAAACACACTTCCATCAGACTTGACAAGATTTTGGACAAGTGCATGTTCTACAACTGTGAGAATCCAACAAGCTGTTTCTGAATCAGGTTTTTTTTCAGTAAATTAAAACTTCTGACAAGTATTAATGAAAGTCTGCAACATTCCTCTGCTTCAACAAGCAGCTGGATGCTCCTAGAGCTGTGATACAATTAAAGTATGTGAAATGAAACCATTCTTCCAGTTCATCTGTCAGTTACTGAAGCAGCATAAAAAAGGTCTAAGCTCCTGAAAATGAACATGCCACAGATACAGTTATGCAAATGAATGTCTACTTTTAGGGAAAGACAGGTTAATCTTTAAGTTGACGCCAATCATTAAACTGAAAAGCTATCTTGGTTTTTTTTCTCTTCACTAAAACTGGAAATTGTGAATCTGACAGAAGGCAGGGTCCCTGACAAGGTTTTAACCTCTCTCATAAATGTAATTGTGTTGACATAATATGTTCAGATCTCTGCAAAGCATTTCACTCAATGCCACATAACTATAACATTCTGATTTTAAAATTTTGGCACTACCTACAAATTAATGTTGTCTTTATCAAAATTATTGAAAACATTCGAATTATGGTTAATGAAGTCACTGATACGTAGGGATGTTTGCAGGATAGAGAAAAAAGAAAATAATAATGCTGGATGATATTTTTACACATTGTTACAAATTGCTACAAATGGAAAATCAGTAATAAGCTTGGAAGTGGCAGAGTTTATCAGACACTAAGCCAAAGCAATTAACATTATAAGGAATTAATTCATTATTGATGCAGAAATGGCTTTTATTTAATGACAACAAAAAGGAGATCCTACTCTGAAAGACCTTTGGGAAATCAACATCTAAATTTCTGCATAGGGCAGCCTGACAAACTTCCCTGGTTTCAATTAATGACTAACACAAGGTGCTGTAGAAAACCTGTATTCCCTTACGATTGCCAGTGATCGCTCCATCAAACACTTCATAAATTGCTCTGTCGACTACTTGTGCTCATTTGTTTTAGTGAAAAAAAAACACATACTCAAAATGCAGGAATGATCCTCATGCCTAGCCTAAATGGAATTATGTTCAAAACTCCAGCTTCTGGTCTGGCAATGTTATTTGCTTGCTTGACAGGGGGGCCCTGGCTGCAGTCAGTGGTGTCGGAGCAGAAGTGTGGAACGAGCACGAGGCAGTGCACAGCAGCCTCCGTGACTTTCAGAACAGGAGTTCTCTCACTGCCTTCTGCAAGTCAAAATAAATGGGAAGGGATGAATCCTATGCTGTGGAACTACAGCACGTTGCTTCTTGAAAGGATAAAGTCAAATTACAGGAAAAAAATCCTTCACTTTGCCTTCCCCTGGTGCCAGAACCCAGCACACATGGCCAGGAAGTACAGAGGTCTGATGTGTTAATAATTGGTTTTGACACTTACATGGGCATGTTCTTTTCTTTGCTTGTTCTACAGGCAGAAGAACTAAAGGACTGAGGATATGAGAGTCAAAATATATGCCTACTCTTAATAGAGGAACATGTGCCAACACAGTATAAACTTTTTAACTGCTCTAAATGATATGAATAATTCCTCTAAAAGCATTGTGTAAACCACTAAATCCAAAATCTATGCACTCAGAGAAGAAACATACTATTGTAAACCATTCTTCTTAGATAAGGAAATAACAAATATCTGATGATTAAATACATCAACAGTATAGAAATGCTCACTGAGAACTTATTGACTGAACCTCAACATGGCAAAACCAGCACACCAAAGTGAGAGGCTCAAAAGCCTGGAAAAAAGAGAAACAGAATTATGTTAATAACTATTGACAGAGGTGAAGAATTTTGTATTGAACAGAGAGTCTCAAGGTTTTCAACCCAGAATTGACAACAATTATATTACTAGACAGCATTATCTCATGAAATATCTGTTATTGGGCTGCTTTGAACCTCACTCATTTGGCTTTTCCCTTCTAAATAACAACAAAAAGGATATTTATTTAAAACTCCAAATACAATTTTGATCTTCGTGATACCAAGTTAGAAGAAATAAATTACATTCTGTTAAGCTATCATATTTGCATAGTTATTCATGGACATACATAAGCACTGTGCATTTTTTAGATTGGTTAAAAGCAACCGTAAAACAATGTACATGCATTAAAGTATATTCCTGCAAATTACTTTTAACATTTCAACCATTAAAAAACCCTTGAATTCAATGCAGAACAGCTACGGTCATCTAATATGCCAACACTGTGAGTTTTCTCTTTCAAAATCTTTAAACATTCCCCAGAGGTCAAAGTCTTTAGCATAAATCATGAGTACTTTTTGTTTTACATTGATCTTCAGTAAAGCTGGTTATCTACAAGACAATACAGTCTAAAGCCTTATGAAGGGTTCAAATATACCAGAAATCTCATTTATTGACCGGTTAAATAGCAATTTAAAAAATTGTAATGCCTGTTGCCTCTGTGAAATGGCGATGTACTTAGACTTGCATAGGTTGGTTTCCAAAGCTCTTAAGAATGTAATAGGCCCCATTTCTGTGAGTTGTAAACCACTGCCTGAGCTGATTTTTGGCACGTTGTTCTGAAATGCTCATAATTTGGCTGGGACAGAATACAATGAATGGTAAAATGGGTGAATTACCAGGAAGGCAATTGCTCATAAAAGATTAATGGGCATGCCTAATATATTTGTAAACTTAATGTCTCTCAATGCATATGAAGTGTCAGCAACCTACTTTTGCCACTTTTTTCTCTGAAATCCATTACAGTAGTGGATTCAGCCTTGTTGAAACTCCTCTTGTAAGAGCAGGAGATATTAACATATACACTTAAGTCTTTCCTCAGGGGTCTTGTTTCAGACATGAAAAGGCAGAGGTGATACACCAGCAGATAGCAAAATGTGCCACAAAATGTTTGAAATTGCCCATTTGGTCAGTAGCACACACAGCTCTCTGACATTATCCTGAGACTTTTAAGGCTTTTTGTATGTGTTGTTTCATACATCTGACAAAAAGCCTTTTTAAAAAACATCTGACAGAGACAGAGGTCTGAAGGAGCGCAAAATGATTTCAGATATGTTCCAGTCAAGAGGCTGAAAATTATATTTTTGAAGCATCAGAGGAAAAGCAATACGTTCATATATCTCATTTTCAGTCAAATCCTTGTCAATATAGTGTTCTCAAAGCTGTCTTTGGCATTTCTTTCTTCTTGAAGAAAGCCTCCCTATACATTTTAATGATATCAGTATATTTTCTGCCCCTCCCCACCAAATTCAGGCAAGTCGTGTGCCTTGAGAGAAGGGAGCTTTTGGTTAGATTTGCTGTGCTTGATTAAGAAACCATTCTTCTCTCAAAACTGCTGCTGCTGCCACCCTTCAAATCTTAAAAGTTTCCCAAATTCCATGGCACAGAGGACAATCACTTTGGTGTGCTGGCCACTCTGATGTCATGCCACTTACTAATTAAAAGCCGACCCTGATGCACATTGAAGAGAACACGTAGTCTGCAAGGAGATAAAAATTAATTTCTCAATAAGCAGAATTGTTTGATGGCTTCCAGTCAAACTCCTTATTCCAGCATTTCCTATAACAATCTAAGTATTCACACTGGTGTGTTTCCTCCGGCAGCAGTCACTTTGAAGTAAGGGCATTGAAATGGGATAGTTTTGTACAAAACATGGTTGCTGTAAAGAGGCATTCTCATGAACAGGTGGGAGAAGAAATAGGACAGCACTTAGATGTATAACTGGTATACAAGTAGTTGTGAAAGACTCTGATCAGCTTGGAGGTATTAAAGCATCTTAAAATTAGAGCTTCCAAAGCATATTATGTTTGTGCTCATCAGCTGGGAGTCATTTAGGGTGATCTTGGCCATACTAATCTTTTTGGAGATGTTTATTGAAAGAAAAAGCCAAGCAAATTTATCTATTTTGAATTTAAAATTGATGAGGGGGACAAGTAAGCACACCTGCTAAGCAGGCATGTGGAACAACCACTATGGGATGGGCAGTACTGTGACCATTTGGAGCATCTCAGTTTCTTCCCAGCTTGGAGAGAAAAAGACAAGATGCTGGATACATGCACTTCCCTTTGAAATAACCTTTAGAAAAACAGGCTGTATTTCCCCGTGTTCTGAGCACTCAACTGATAATATTTATAAAAAGCTTTGAGACTGTTAAACTACAGAGGAAATTTAAATGCAGCTCAGGGGCTAACCTTCTTTTAGGCTTTCTTTGTGAGGATCCAGAAGTGCTACATAAGCACCCATGAGTTATTACTCATCAACTCTTATGAAAATAAATAAGGATTAGGCCAGTTTTGAAGATGAGGAAAAGACAAAGGTTAGGCTTGTTTTATATTTCAGTAACACAGGTGTATGATGAGTTTAACAGGAACACAATGCCCTTCATATAACCAGGATAGCTTTCTATCAGTGTTGTTATGCAAGTCAACATTCAGGCAATATCAGGAGCACAGTGGAAACAAGAAATATTTATGCCTGGATTTCTCTTCCCTAATTTTGATGAAAGAAGGATTCTCAAATTAGCTGGGAAAAATCAGTTACAATTCATTATGTAATACATGCAAACAAAAACTTACTTTTCCTTTGTATCTTAGGCTGGAAAATCTGGTTTTATCTACGTGGAACCAACATGCTATGCTCACTATTCTTGGTTTTTTATTTTTAATTCTACCTGAGCCTGCTCATGCTTTCTCTCCTGTTCTGTAGCCTTCTCTGGTTTAGATTCTTTTCTTTATTATACAAAAAAGGAGCTTTGCTTTTATAAAAGAGAAGTCATTTCCTGCTGTACCCAATTTTGTGTTACGACCCCAAATCCACAACTGAAATACTTCTAGTTGGTCAAGTAGCTAAAACTAAACAATGTATCCTAACCAACTCTCGTCACAAAAAATAAAACTATAAGATATTGATGTAGGTGAAGGCTGGCATCAGTGTAATATCATTATTGGTACACACCACTATCATTTTGTCCTAAAAACACAGGTTTCTTATAGAGTGAATATGCATATCTTGTGACTTGCTTGACTAGATAAACAGCACCATTTGCTATGACAATCCATTAGAACTCCATCTTCAGATTTTTCCAGCTGGGGTTGAAATAATAAGCAGACTTTTGCTATCAGGCTAGCACAGCTGTGGGACAATACCATATGTGAAAACTGAAGGAGAAACAAATTCAGAACCAGTGAAGGCCTGGGGATTTCAAAATCACTGCCCATCATCTCTGCATGAGTTCTTTCTTAGAGAAATATTATTAGTCAATTGAGTATAAACTGATGCAAATCATTCTATGAAACTACTAGACATGAACCATCAGATGTGGCTGTAAAATCTGTGATTGCAATTTAGGTTGAAGGGTTCTTTGATTGTAATTAAACTCTAATTTCAAGACAGGAAAGGCGAATTGTCATGTTCTCCACATGGTATTTAATTTTCAGATGCTGTTCCTTCACCTTTTTCCTCTGGAGGCAACACTCTGGAGTACAAATTATGAAAAGAGAGCTATAATTTTGGATCTGACATAAAAAAATATGGGTGACTCACAGACACTATGCATCTGTTATCACCACCCAAAATACATTATTATCTCGTAGATTGAACTTAGAGTTTCTAGAAGAGAAAGCTGCAGTTTCTCCTTTAAATTACATTTTAGTTTTGGTAAATAAGCACAGGCACACTTTTTCATCTTATTACTAAAATCAAAGTAAAGCATAAAGCACTTGGTAAGTGGCAGGTGTTGTCTTTTCAAGGATGAAGATGATGTGGTGTTGAGAGCTAAGACTCAAGAATTTCACAATAGGATAGAAAATAGATCTAATCTTTCAGTAAAGCATTGAATATAGTACAAAACCAGTAATATCACCTTAAAATTGAGATTCAGAAATTGAGGCAAATTTTCTAAGGGAAATAAGGAATTGGAGTGTTGACAGGGATGGCAGGACTCTACATTTAAGAGTTTTTAAAGAATCAGTATTGGAACTGATGTTAGCTAATGTTTTTAATAATTACATCAACCAAAAGAAAATTACGTCAATGAACTTTCCTGGTGACATAAAGTTTAAAGAGAATATATGAGAACATCAGATGGGAAGAACAGTGTGAGTTTGAGGAAACAAGCAAAATATAATTTTCATACAAAATACAAATTTAAATTCACCGAGTGGACAATAACAAAAATTTTAAAAATTTTCTGAGCTGCAAACAATATAAAAATAAACTGACAGTCTGAAACTAGATAGGATATGTACTTGACAGGTACTTGTGAAAGTAAAACCATTTTTAATATTCCAGTAATTACTGTTGATATAATTTAATATATTTATGCTCTAAAGCAGTAACAGAGCCCCGTACATACTCAGTGATTAGTGTTTTGATCTAGTTTTGTAACAGGAAATTGTAACTTCAACATTTTTAATCACAGATCATATCTATTTTTTCACTGATTTTCTTTGGCAATAAGAACCTATGTAATAATATAATCTGAGTGTCTTCCCTAACGAACTGTGGCATTATTGGTCATTTTTCTGTCCAAGAAGAAAGAAGAGACATTTAAAAGATGATTATGCTCTTACTGTCATCACAAAAAAATAGGTGGCCAGAAAGAGTACTGAGTTTCTTAAGTATGAGCGCCTGATCTCACACAGAAAATCTGCAAGGCAGAAAGACCTCAAAAAGTCTCCAGTGTAGGAAAAGCTTTATGTAGCGCTTACTACCAAAGGATGTAAGACTCCAGTCCTGGAGAAACATCCCTCATTTTGCAAAGGATAACGTCAATATGCTGAAACGCAAGAAGAACTACAAAATCAAAGTATCAATCATGCAAAATTGCCACCAAGAGGTGAGTGCTGGTGCTCATTCCTGGTGAAATGGACAGACTTGTGAAGAATTTGGCTGTGTGAAACATTTAGGAAATTATGATTTGATCCTCACTTGGAAGAGGGCATTTCAATGTTTTAGTGCCTTCCAGAGAAACAGTAACAGCAGACTGAGAAATGTGTGTCATATATCAACACGTTCACTGCTGTGCCTATTTGTATTCTGTGTGTTTATGTGCTTTGCATGCTGCTTTCTCTTAAACACTGAAAGTTACAGACCTGCCTGGGGCTCTTCTTTTCTTCCCACATGGCACTGGAAACAAAATATGGCAGGGAGGGTAGGAGAATGCCTAAATTTTCTGTTATCTAATCTAATATTTACACTGTAGACTTACAGTGTTTGTATAAGAATCTAATAGCTACTGTAAATTATATGATGCTCTGGGATTTATTTTTAATTATTTTTATTTATAAATGGTACAAAGCTAAGAAAAAGGGTTTTGTAAAGTATATTCTGACATCTGAATAGAGAGGAACCAGTTAAAGAAACAGTTTAATGTGTATCTTACTTTTGTAAGTTAAAAGGATGGACAGGGAGGGTCAGTATCAGATTCTACAGGCCAGAAAATACCAAAAGTAATCATCCAAGATAGTACCTGAGTACTTTCTAAGCATCCAAACAGCCTTCAGAGTCTGAATTAAAAGACAAGTGACTACCCAAACAAGAGACTGGGACTACCAGGTAGCATTTTAATAAAGGGAGTATTTCTAACTCACTCTCAAAAGCCACAGTTGCATTTAGAGGGAAAAGGAAAACCTCAAGAGTACATTTGGTGAAGTATTTACCTAGAGATAGGACACAACTAACAAGTTACACAGTTAAGAGTTCTTATGGTTTACCAGCTAAGATATATTTTCATAAGTTTTTAGAATTCTGTGTGGAAGATACAGGAACAGTTCATGAGGATTTGTGTTGTTAGATATATTTGAAACTGTCTTTATAACCTGTAATTAAACATTTTTCTTACCCGGAACAAGCATCATCTTTTCTTCCTTATACCTGACAGGTCTTGAAAGAATGTCCATGTAAGGGTAAGAAAGTTATGACAAACACCCCTTCAGGGAAAGAATTCTAATTAATGTAATGTCTTGGTGATTATGGTGGTCTGGAAATGCATATTAGTCACTCAATAGCCAGTGAGTGGGTTTTGCCCCACCACAAAGCCTGGAATAGAACTCAGTGTTTCTGAGCAAGGGTTTATTTAGAAAGACTAAATCAGAGTGTATAAATTGGCACAACACAGGGACACGATCTAAGAGAAAATGCAGGTTTACAATAGTGACACAGACAAAAAATAAAATTAACACACTGTGGAACAGTTATAAGGAGTGGTGAAAGTCCACAGCTAGCACTACTACAGTTTGGTGAGACCAAATATTATCTTCTGCATTGAAATCTATGAAAAGAAGGTGGTTCGGATACGTGGCTGAAGATATGAGCCTGTGGAGCAATTCATAGATTTGGGACAGATCCCTATGTTCACTTTAGGACTGCATTTACAAAAAGGATGATGTGCCTTCCTCCAAAATTTGTTCCCTTAAACTCCTGCTCAGTTTTCATCTAATGCTGAGGGTGCTTAAAACAGCCAGGACTGCCTATGTCTTAATGAGCACGTGAAGGGAAGTACCTGTCCCAGCTCTAAACCCCATTAGGCCATAGTGCAGCACAGCCCCCTCCCTGTCCCACTTGCAGAATGGCAGATATTCTCAAATAAAACTGGTCAAATAACAAAACCAAGCCACAGAAGGATGCAACCTCTGTTAACTCACTGGTCTGACTGTCAGGGTATCCACCTAAGATACATGTAATTTGTCTTGCTTACCCACTTGTGTGTGAAGGTTCCTTTAACATACAGCTCACTCAAAATTTCTTTAGAGGGACTTAAAATTTCTTTAGGGACAGGACTGGGACATAGGTAAATGTCCCCATATTTGCTAGCAGTACAGAACCCCAGTGGGTCTTGTCAGATTCCACTGTTTAACTGCATTCCTTATAAGAATCCGTTTCGACCAAAAATTTTTGGCTGGCCAAAGCAACAAACGCCTTAATTCTGACCTGATACATTCTCTGAAGGATTCATGGTTGCTACTTTTTTGTTCCAGCTGCTTTCTTGTTCAGCACAAATGCAATGAATAGGTATCAGGCTGCCAAAAATCCTTCATCACCCTGAGTCCTATCTCTCAGGCACCTCAGTACCAGTCACCCTGGGATTAGCGATTAGCCCACAACAAAGTAGCTGAACTTTAATTCTCTTGCTCATGTGAATAGAGCCCATGAGTTCATGATTAAATCAACCTGTTTTTCAGACACTCAGGAGCTCTGGAGCACGTTTTATAACCAGCTAAGCAAACACCACAAAGCTTTAATTTTTGGTTGAAGCATCTGCAATGTGGTGTCTCTTTTCCACGGGGGAGACTGAATTGCTTGCTGTCCCATCTTTACTTGCCAGTGTCAATATTTCCTTCGGTTGAGAAACAACTCCAGCTCTAACAAATTGCACAAATCTGCTGAACATCCCATGTGTGACTCCAAGCCTAGAGATAATTAAACATTTTCTTTGTCTAGAATAAAAAGCTTTTCTTAAAAAAAGATAATTCCGATGCTTCCAATATACTGAGAGATTCTGTATTTCTGTTTTCTGTATTTTAGATAGATTCATGATCAGGCACATTCTTGCAAAATACTACCTCATTAGATGTGTCTTTGTACTTCATAAGGGTCTGTACAAACTGATAAACCAGAAAGACAAAGCTGAAGCTTGAAATACATGGAGTTATTTGTCTGTGGCTGTAAACATCTTCCACACAGTGAATGTTTTCCTGCTTAAGATGATCCAAAAGTCCATTAATCATGAAAACCACATCTGTACTTCTTTAAATGTTATTATTTTAACTAGAGAATTAGGCAACAACACCCACTCTTCGATAGACATTCACAATACAAAATAAGAGAATCTTCCCAGATGTTAAACTATATTCTTAGTTTCTGTTCTATGCATTAACATTTCTGTTTCCTTACTGTTATGTTTAACTGTAAATTCTTATGTTATCCTGTAAACTTCTACTACAGAAAATCTTGCTAGGAGATTAAATAAACAAGAGAGTTCAAACAATTAATTGGCTTTATTAGCCAGGATATAATTCAGCACTTTGTAGTTTGGGGATTTGCTCACAGGGAAGAACACACAAAGTATCTTTCTGTGTACCTGCTTCTGCATGGTCCTAAACTAATTGGGCCAATGTCTCACAAATTGCCTAATTGGCTGATAGCCTCCTGATTTTAATCAGGGACACATGGTGCATATCAATAGCCTACTTCACTATGCCTGAAGAAGATCCAGGCTACTGTCCATTTTCAATTAAATTGTATTTAAAAAGAACAGCAACTTGACCTTTTGGAATACCACATAATAGGTTTAAAAACTTAAGCAGCTTTTTTTCTTTTTTTTTTTTTTCTGGAATAGCTAACTAACAAATAGAAATAAGCACCCCTTATTGCAGTATATCACCAAGGATCAGCCTTTGACACAGCTTTGGATCCATTGGCTATGTCTTGTGATGACAATAACACCTGAAAAAAAATCAATTGCAAAAGAGTACAGACTTGTGTGTCTCTACAGCCTTGGAACTTCCTGATAGCATTTTTTTTTAAGAGAAGGACCTAGAAGCCACAAAAGAAAAAGAGTGGGCGTGATCAAATAGCAAAACATTGAAAGGGCTCCAATCCGAAAAGGCTCACCTTTTAAACTGACAACAGCATGCAAGAAAAAATGATGAAAAGCCTTTCTAAAGGTAAAGAGCAGACCACTGACAGAGCTGGCAACAGAACATGCATCCTTTAATTTGTGTGACACCAACTGGAGTGGTCAACTCTACTTATTTCTCCTTAACTCCAACTCTGATTGAAACATCTATTATTCTAAGATTCTCATGACATCCCTGAAAGGCCATAAAACAGCCAAGAAGATTTTACCATCAGCATAGTTTTCCTCTACTTCAGATTACAGGGGTTCTTTTTGTCTACCTGTGGTGGCAGCCAGTATAGTTCTGTGAATGATCCAAAACGAGAACTGAATTAGAAGCAAGACATTAGATAGCCAAAGGCAGCACTGCCAGGAACTTTTAGCTACTAGGTGAGATTTCATAAGCATCCTGTTAAAGACTGAATGGAAGACATGAGAAGTTTTTACTGTAATAAATCAGCAGTTCTGGAAAAGCTGAGAGAAAAAAAAATCATGCCCCTCCAGCATGTGCTGGCCATGTTGTTGAAAACCTTTATGCTCTCTTAAGTTGATGCATTGTGTTGAACAGCTGGCTGACTAAAGCACACTCTTCTTTGTAACAATAAATATTAGTAATTCATGTGTCCCAATGTTTAGGAAAAATACTTTTCTCCAGATTGAATGTCACAGTGGCTTGTGTAAGTGAAAAGTGACAAAGCACTGCCATGTTTCTAGAGCTCAGAAACAATCCCACACAAAGAATGCTTGTTCATCACATAATGAGATGGAAGCATAAAACATAAACAAACATAACAGCAAAACTCTGAAAAAAAGACAGAACTATTCACTTAGAACAATAACCTAAACACATGGTACACAGCATCTCTGCAGACTGTGGTGAGAGGTGATTTTAGTTTATGTAATTGATTATTAGACACTGTAAATGTCCCTGACCTATATCAACAGAACTATTTCATCATCTACAAGAGCAAACAATCACCTACCACTCTCCAGCTAGGAATTCATCTGGCAGAGGAAAGAAAACTACCCTTAATTCAGGTATAAGTACTTTTTTTTCTTTATTGATAGGTTCTTCAATGAAGTCAATCCACCCTTTTTGGAAGTACTACGAAATTTAAACAATGGAGAGAAGAATATAGCAACATTTTGCACCTGTTGTTTTGCTGGAATGCTTGAGTGTTTATGCTATAGTTAACCAATAGTGGTAAAGTTGTAGTTATATAGTGGCCAATGAGTGTATTGTAGTTTAGTGGCCAATGGACTTGCAGCCCAAATGATGAGATACAGAAGTGTATAACAGAGACCGTTTTGTTGAATAAATGGCTTTTTGCCCTGGTCCTTTGCACTGTCCACTTGTCATGTCGTGTCACCCCAACAGCAACATTTGGAAGTACGATTCTATTTTGTTGCTGACAGGGGGACATTTGGACTCTTTCGGATAAAGTTAGCCCTTGTGAATGCTCATTCTTCTGTCCTACCTACCTTCAAAACACAGACCTTCAAAACCCTGGCATGGAGAGCTTTCCAAGCTGAAACCAAAAATATTTTTGGATAGTTCAGCTAGACTGCCAAAGGCATCAAGGTCCAGGAGGAATAAAACAAGTTATTCTTTGTCGTTCTTCTCAGGTATTCTCTCATGAGCAAAAAAACAGATGTATCCAGATCCCACAGCAGCCATCTGACACTAATTACATCCAGGATAGACAGAAGATGCAATTCATAAGTGAAGGTAATTGGGGATTTCAAAGACTTACTAGATAATATAGTGAGTTTTTGTCACTGGAAGTCTTGAAACAAAATGTAGTGTCATTTTAAAAGCTGTGTTTCTCACCTCAATAACAATTTATGCTGGAATTATGGAGTTCAGTTCCCTGGTCTGGCTTGTACAGGAGGTCAGATGAGACAATCCTAATGGTCTCTTCTAGCCTCTAAATCAGTGAATAAAGAAACAGCAAATATCTCCATGACTAGTCATAAAAATAGGTTGTTTATAAGAAAAACAAAGGATCAAAAGAATGAAAAAGTTGGGTTTGCCTACTAACATTCAGAAGTGTGACAAAGATAAGCATTTGAAGTAATAATCATTGTAAATTATTTAAAAAGCAAAAGTAAAATATAAACAACAATAAAACAGAAAACTTCTATCAACACTTGTCCATCTGCTTCAACCCCATGCAGGACATTACTTTCTGTGTGTTTTATTGTTTTGTCTGATTTGTCCTAAAGGTCACAAAGCAAGTTTATCTTGTCTTCTGCATAAGGCTATTACATTATGACACCTTAATAGATTTCACTATAAGAGCCATTTCTCTGACAGTCAGTTGACATTTGACTGCTCGTGACTTCTCCGGAAGTGACAGAAAATATGTGAAAATCTACCTAGGAATACACTACATGTGTGGTAGAGAGTAGGGAAAAAATTTCAGGTGGAAGCAACACCAGAATCATCTTTTACGTGACCATTTTCACATGTTTCAAGTGTTAGAAAACACAGAGACTGAAAGAAGCACCAATGTGACTCTTCTTCAATACTTAAGGGTAAGAGAGTAAAGTCAATAATGGGATTTTTAATTGTCGTGGTTTGAGCAGAAAAAGTGACTATTGAGTACAGTGATATATACAAAAGTGCAAAACAGACTTGGGTGACTGGCTCCACTTGTTTTATCTTCACTGCACATATAAACTAAGTGACATGTAAAATGAAATAAAAGGAGTCTCACCTAAGTGTCTAATTGCAAAATGTACATTTCCCCCCAAAAAATCTTATTCAGCAGGAAAAACTTCATCACAGCATGATTTGTTTTATCATTGCCCACCCTTTGCCAAAGAGACATTGGCTGTCACTCACCTGAAAGGAATTCCTCTCCTTTTCAGAGCACTTGAGAACACCTGCTCCCAAAATTACTCAGTTGTTTGGAAGATGGTAATTGCCAGTTGAGCAACAAGCCCTACAAAGGACTTGCCATTTTCCTTGGGTTCCTGGCCTCCTTGCCAAGTCAAGCACCTTGAAACTGTCAGACTTGTTTCAGTTCACCTTTGAAAAATTTAAAAATAAAAGCCGTAAAATTTATTCTGGCAAAACAAAACATTATGTTCTCTCTACTATGGTACTTAAAACACACTTTAAAATGTAAAGCATGAAATAAATAAATTGACAACTAAGACAAACCTGACATAAATGTTTTTTCTCCCTTTAGATACAATCAGTGGAAGTTTAACATCTTTTAAAGAAAAGCCAAAGACAAGAGTCTCAGCATTCACAGATCCCTCAGAAGTAGTGTGCAAACTACAAACTGAAAAACACCACTCAGAAGAATTGTCTTTCAGAAGGGGACTTCTTTGAGCCATTATTCAGAAACAGAACTTAAAAGGGCAGCAGCTCAGTAGCATTCATTCTCTGAAACATTTTCATTTCCAGCTGACCTAAAAGGTTAGCTTGGAAGCCAGCAATCTATCCTTCCTAAAGATGCCCTTCTTACTTTTAGTATTAGTTCAATTTTTCTTGAAGACTGTTCCTGTCCTACTAATAACACTGATAGCCCTTACAGAGCTCCCTGTTCTTCCCTCTTAGCTGGGGAGTACAGCTGTCTTCAAACTCAAGGGATACCCAGACTGCAGAAATTACTCTCATATTAATATTTAAGTACTTGAAGTATGTTAAATGATGCATTAAGTACTCAAATGTAGTCACATTTCTAACTGTGCCAAACACCATTCTCAAACTAAACTCTTAGTCTTTGTAAACCAAGTATTCCCCTCCCTTTAAAACTTAAATCCACCAGTCTCAAAACACTCCCAGCAGATTAATCTTCATAGAGAACACAGTGGAGTTTTCATTTTCTCTCACACGACCAGAGTGTGATATCTTCTATTCTTCTAAGAGCCACAAAAGGCATTCTGAACACTCTCATCTGCTTTGGGGAGTTAAAACCCACAACACTTGCTTCTCTGGAGAATCCTCTAATAAGATTTATCTGACCAGCTAAGAGCAAGGGCATGAATCAACAAAGAGCAAGGGCGTAAATCAATAACCTAATAAGTTAGGACTCCTGCTCCTATGCCTGGATTCTAGTAAAGTAGAACATACCCTCAGCTTCTTGGGAAAACACAGAAAATGTCTTAAGGAAAAAAGAAAAAGAAAATCCACCTTTCCCAGCTGAATACTCTTACCAGTATTAGTGAGAGTCACATTCCCTCAGATTCTTACCATTTTCAGTTAAAATTCTCCTTACTTGAGTCTGAAACAACTGCAGGACAAGGGACAAAGAACCCCCCACCAACACCATGGGGGCTGCCCTATTCACTGTTGTATTGCTTATGCCACCTCTGGTTCTGGCCTCCAAAGCAGAAGGTGGAAGGGAGTACAGCATAAACCAGTATCAATCTAAACCAGGGATGGAGAAGCAGTCGTTCCTTAGATGTCACCACAGCTCTCAGTTTCTGTGCTGCAATTTGCTCTTCTAGAAAGGGGGATTGGGAGGAGCACCTGCTCAGCTCCTGCAAACATAGCTAAAGGCATAAATCCACTTCCCGATCAATACAACTTTGATGACTGTTAACCATGATCAGTCCCATTGCCCCCTCAGGCACCTGTTGACAAACCAGATTTTCAGTGAATAAAGCTTGCCAAATTTATAATAGAACAGTATTGCCCTCCTGTGGCCAAAGACTATTCCAAAGAAACGAATCTTATTGAGGGTTCCTCCGTATTTATTTATTTATTTGTTTGTTTCCCATGCACAGCCTCATATACACCAGGCACTTTTTCTGAAAGGAACTGAAAACTGGGAGACTCACCTCCAAACCCCTCCCAAACCTAGATCCAAAGCTGGTTTTGGCATGTTAAGGAATAGCAGCTGAACAGAAAAAGGAAGCAGTAGACATGATGCCAGTCTCTCTGGTTTCTTACGTTTCTCCTGATGATGCTATTCACATCAGAAATTATTATTATCTGCATTTATCTTCAGTGGTGATGTTTGATAGTGACAGCGTTTCTTTCTGTGCACCATCAATTAATCAGTCCTCTTCTACCTTAGATTTACTGCCTTTTTAATAATCCAAAAGTAGAACCTGCTCACTTTCAGAGTAAGAGAAAATCCTCTATTCCTCCCCTGGAAGCAGGCATGGAACTTCCAGACCTTACCCAAACCCATGTAAATAAACCGGTTTTCTCTGACTTAAAAGTCTTTTGGATCAGGTCCTGAGTGACTTAGGAAACATAATGTAAGAGTTTGCAGACACACACTGCAATAACAGAGACTACAGTGGGACTGACACACAGATCTCCATGGCAAAACACAAGTCCCCAGGTTACAGAATCGATGTGCAAAGCAGAAGACATCATGCCACCCTGGAATACATAAAGTTGTCTATGAAATCCCCATAACTTAGACGAACAGTACAGCTTAACCAACACAATTACAACTTTTTCGTGGGTGAAATACTTGGAGATAATAAAAACCTCTAAAGTATTGATCAGTCACATGCCTGAGAGAAAACTGTTTCCATAAAGGATTTATATAAATGACAGGATGAATGTAGCTTAAAGCAGTCTAAGTTCTTCACCATTATGTCAAAGAGTTGTTGAAAACAAGCAACTCCACCTATCTGATTGCCAGCTATGCAGTACAAGAATGATTTACCTTTTCTTCTCACAACATGTGTGTTTTTAATCAAGTCACACTTCAATTTATCCATATGTTTCAGTCTTTTCTACGCTGGATATTTATGTTTCTCCATTCAAGATTCTCCATTCAAGAAACCAGTCGCAAATAATCCATATAGCCAGAGAGAGTTAAGGAATATATCTGTGCTCAAAATACACAAAAATATTATAAGTTGTTTCTGGAAAACATACAGCCCAAAACAGGGGATAAATAGGAATCCTGGGCCACAATTAACTTCCTTGGTCATAGCCATGGTTTTTTAATGCACTGGAATGCAGCTAACAATGCACACTTCAAAACACAATTATGTTCTGATTAAAATTTTAAAAACCTTTTCTTTCAGGTAAATATTGACAGCAAATTTGTCTTGCTGCTCAATTTCTGAACAATTAATTTTAATGATCATCTCAAGAGAAACAGTATCTGCTTAGCATTAAGTTCCAGAAGGGTCTATAAAATGTTATGAAAAACAAGGACTACATACCCAGCTGAGTACATAGAGACAGAGAGGGCAGGATAAGGAATAACTCCCTTGGAAATACCTGAAAAGGATTTTTACCAATGCTTCCCTTTCAAGAACATTTTGTAGATACCAAGCATATAGAACTGCAGTCTGGAAGGAAGGAGAATATTTGAAAAGCTTTCATCCACAAGATGACAGTGAACACAGCTCACTTGCTCATGAATTCTGTGTAATACATGTTAAGAGTTATAGGCTTGCTAGCATTTGGTTTAATTGGGCAGATCACCTGTGTCTTCTGAATGGAGGTATGAAAAACAACAGCATTTTTCCAGTGCAAGCTCCACTGCAGTGTTACAGCAAGGTCGTGCATTGGCCACATCTTTCAGCAATATGTTCTGTAGCACAAGTGAAGAAGGACATCAGATTTCTTCTGGGAACACTGGAGACATCATCCATTTCCTTCTGTGTACCTTTTTCCTAACCCTGTGGCAATGAACAACCACATTTGGATGTTGCTACTCACTCCCAAGCACAGCAAATTTTTGATTGTTCATTTTAATGTTCCTTCTTTTCTGATCAGTTTTTATTTTGCATGCTATCTAGGAAAAACAAATAAAAATTATTAAGTGGCTCATATTTAGATTTCCATTTATTTATATTTTTGGCTGGTAAATTTGTCATCTGTAGTGCTGAATTATTAGTTATGCCACATTTAACACTCTCCAGAATCATTCTTTTCATTTAACCACTTTTCTCCAGAAAATAATTTTCTTAACAATTACACTGATTTCTTTTCTTACAGTATTCCATCTTGCAGAAGCAACAGAATCCAACCGAAAAACTGGGGACAACAGGATGCCACCAACTAGTCCAGGTTTTTCTGCCTCTCTTCTTGCTTTTGACCCAGACTATAGCAAAGAAAGTCATTTATCACCCCTCCCATAGCCCACACTCACCATTTATCTTATATTTGTAAGCTCAGTACTTCTTGCTCTGTTGTAAAATCCTCCCTGCTCTCCTTCTCAGTACATGTCTACCTGGATAGTGCATACTTCAGGCAAGGAACAAGTCTTTTCTTCTGGCTTGTAAGTTCTTTTTCAGGCTGTTGTACACTGGAAGCTTACAAAACTATGAGAATTGCTCTCATTCTTGAGAATGGTGTGATCTCACCTCTCTCTACAATTATTGTCCTTTTTGGTTCATTACTCTTGAGCAGATGTTCAGCCACTGCTACTCAGACTTTTTACATTTGAATGCCTCATAGCCAATAAGGATTAAAAAATACCCTGAAATCAGTGTTTGGCTGGTGAAGTCCTAACTCAACTGTGGTCTCTCCCTCCTTGAGGAATTCTCTGTGATACCCACTAGGAAGCACTAAGATCTCAGACTTAGCAAGTGATGTAGATTTTTTTCTAGCTTCAAAATCCTCCCTTTGAACCTTCTACAGGAAGAGCAGTTATTTCAGCTGGACTGGAAGAACCCATCTGTTTACTTGGCTCAATTTTCTACAGCTCCCATGACCCTTCTTCTGCCTAAATAGCTGAAACTACAGGAAGAGTAATGAGAATGAAATGTAATGAGAATGAAAACTACTCCTTTTAAATTCTCAAGTGTTCATGCCAGTGCTTGTAATACTCTAAAATGCCAAGCCGCTGCTGAAGGCTGCTCACCCAAGATTCAATTCTCCATGTAACAGTAACTTGAAAAACACTGCTGCTTCTCTTCAAGAGTTCTGGTAACAAACACAGCAGAAAATAGAGGGGTTTCTGTATGTCTCAACAGATATAAAAAAAGATACTGAGCTACATCTGAATAATGCGAACTGCAACATACAATTCTTGCACATCTAGGAAAAGAGAGACAGGAGTTTTGAAAAGTACAGCTGTTGTTTGGTAAAGTTTGAAAGCTAAATACACAATGGAGAAGGAATGGGAGGAAAATAATGTACCTATTATGAATGGAAACTTAGAAAGTTGTGATGTCAACACTAAAGGGAAAAAATGAAGGGAGTTCATGAAGGTATGTACACAAGGAATAATATGACCCAAGTTGGATGGGGAGAGGAAGAAGAAAGTAAGCGAGGCAGAGAAGCAAAAGGCAGAAACGATTCAAGGTAGCAGCACAACCAAAGACGGACACACACTCATGAAAAAAGAGCGAGCCTTTAACAGTATGTCTTGGGAATTGGATAGAAAGGAAAGCTAGATTCACCCCTGCAGTCAGAAGTCCTCTGGAGCTGTTGTCAGGAGCACTAAAACAAAGAGCCAAGAATGCTGGTGAGTTCTTTGTTTCTTCTCAAAACAAGTCATGCTACACTTTAATCAGATGCAAAGATCATTTCTGAAAGGGCAGAATTGATACATTGGTTTTCATACACTTATCTTCAGCACCAGCCGTAAACAATTTAGCTAAGGAAGTAATTTCAGGAGGATAACAGCAATAGAAAGCTGCTAAAATTTCTAAGAATTAACTGTTCTAGTGGGAAGTTTTGCAATAATATCATACCAACACTTGCTTTTTTTCTTTCACTAAAAATTAAGTGCATAGAGGAAATGATCCACTTTATGAGAATACATATTTTAAGATAAATTCCAAACTGGTTAGTTCTCTTTGACATTCCAGTAATTCACATTAAAGATATAGGTAAGACAGGAACAAAATAACAAGCATTTCCCCAGTTCATCTTTTTGGTATGTTATGCAATTCATTTTCTTCAGTCTGACACTGTTTAACTTTCTGCTTGAATGCACAGAATTAAATCCAGGGGAAATAAAGAAGCTATATCAGAAAAAGAAAACAGTTACATAGCTTAACTTAATTTAAATGCAAAAAAAACGGGTCTCATTCACACTACAACAGAGTAGTCTTCCTATGATTCAGACTTGGAACAAAGCAGACCTAAAACTTCTGATGCTAGAAAAGGACACATTCTCTGGGTTTGCTTGGACAGGGAAGTGAGAGTGACCCATGCAGAGGATCATGGAGACAGGAGTTGTGATGCAGTCTGTACCTGTGAGCTGAAAATGGATTTTTCCCAGAGAAGGCAGGTTTACAGCAGTGTCTCAGGTACAGCTTTAAGCCTCTGGGCCATTGAGGAATGAGCGTGTAAAGTGCTTTTAAGACAACTGTGACTTTCCATCCCAGTGAGCCATTGCAGATGCCTTAAGGGAATATCAGAGGATACCAGGTCCTGTTAGCCCTGCTGAAGTAGTCAAAATTGATGTCCAAAAGCTGATTCTAACCTTGGTCTGACATTTACTGAACAGCACATAGTGAAGAAACAGGCTTAACCCTTTGACAAACAGGATTGTATCTTTGATGAGAGAGTTCAGCTCAATTGGTCCAGATATGTACCTCTTGCTGTCTTGTCTTGGAAAACTTAAAGAACATCTGAATAAATTCTCTTTAATTTAAGGTGAATTAGCATTAAAGGAACTACATATCTCTCTTAAAGAATCAATGTATAATATCGTGAAATATCAGGCTTTCTCCTCTGTTACTAGAAGAAATTAAAAGAAAAAATAGATTCCCTCCCTGTTTACTAAACCATACGGAGAGATGGATGCCAGGCACAGAGCATATTTTGTGACACCAACCAAGCAAAGACAACCAGGCATCTTCAAAGCCATCTCGATTTGGAGGGTTCCTGCGATATCAATTCCTGACATTAACCCAAGAGTGTTTGCCAAGCATGAACCTGGATCTGTATAGGGCCAAAAAGGCTTCAAACTATTAACACCTAATCCAAAATATGAAAAAACCCTTCAGGTGCAAGTAGAGCCAGTAGGATTATACACAGTGTTAAGGTACCTTTGCAGCTTTTCACATGACCAGGCTGTAGCTCACTACTGAGAGTTCAGGTTGTTCAGCCTGGAGAAGAAAAGGCTTTCAGGGGACCTTAGAGCAGCTTCCAGTGCCTAGAGAGGCCTACAAAAGAGCTGCAGAAGGACTCTTAATCAGGGAGTGCAGTGATAGATAAAATTACTATTTCTTCCTTTTTGTTTTCCCTTTTGTCAGCATTGCCCTGATTTCCTTGGGGCTCTTGTTATTCTACAACTTCCTCTTCCCTGATAACCAGCAGGAGCTGACAATGGTAACACAGAAGGTGGGAGGTTGGCACCGTCAGGACCGGCTCTCCAGCCCAAGAGCTGCACTCTGAGCACACATCACCGAGCCCACAGCCATTCCCACACTTCACCCCTCGATGACAACCCAATCTCCGTGTCGCTGCACTTCTCACAATCCTCCTTCTCCCCACACCATTATCCCTCTGTGCTGTCCCGTGCAGGGGTGTCCTCTGCCACCTCCAAGGTCCTTCCTCCCCTCCCACGGAGCCGTGGGAAACTGGTCCCCATTCTTGCCTTCCACCGGCCCCGAGCTGCCTTTTCTTCTCCTGTGTACTCTTGAACATTGAACTAACATCTGAAAACTTCGTTTGATGAAAGTGGTGGTGTTCGAACCCACCGTGCCCCCTTTTTCCCGCACAGCTGACATCAACACCTCGCTAAGGGACCCAGCGCAGCCGTGTTTGCTGCAGCTACTACAGGTTGAGGAAAAAGCTACTCACAAAACGTGCCACATTCAGCATATTTTGTGAAGTAAACACTCAGGAGAATAGCAAGAAGAGAAACAGCTCAAACCTAATTCTTCTCGCGCTGCCCCGACCCCAAACTAAACAGGGGATTTTCAGCCTTAGCTGGACTTTTCCTCAGTTTTCCAGCCCCGACCTCCCCTTCCCCGGCGGGGAGGGCACGGGGCCCGAACGGCATCTCGGGAGTTGTAGTTCCCTGTGCGGCGCGACATGGCGGCTCTGCGGGTGCTACCGGCTCTCGCCGCCGCGCTGCTCCTCGCTGCCGCCGGCCAGGCCAGCAAGTACTCCCGTGAGGCCAACGAGGGGCTAGCGGCCGGCGGCGGCAAGCAGCGGGAGGCCGGGGAGTTCCGGGTGGTGAGGCTGAACCAGATTTGGGAGAAGGCGCAGCGGGTGAGTGGGGCGGCGCGGGGCGGTGGCGGTGCTCGGAGGGGGCCCCAGTTTCGGGCCCGGCCGCTTCGAACACTCATTCCCTATCAGGGAGATGGGGAGGAGCGAGGACTTGTGTGAGGGGAGAGACTGAGGCTGTTGGGCCGCTGCGCGGTGCCGAGCCGCCGGGCTGTGGTGGCTTTTGTTCGCTTCTCGAGCACGGCTGTCCCCGATCGTCACCCGGCAGGGACCCGCTCCGCACCGCACAGCCGTGCTGTGTAAAGCCTTCTCTCGGGAGAAGAATGTGTGTGTATCTGTGACCTGGGAAGTGTTGATCTTCCCGTTAAAACTCATGCCGAAGAAGTGGGAGAGAGAGGGAAGCCCCTGTGATGCCATGGAGGATCTGCAGCTGGCTCCAGTGCTGGCTGGTTGAATGCTTTAGCCCTGTTGTTCAGGGCTGTGATGTTGTCACCTGTCTGAAGGCGGTGGCCTTGGTTCCTGCTCTGCACAGGACAGGAGTTCACGGCAGAGGAGAGGGGGGCACCTCTGCCCTGGTGGTTGTGTCACCTTCATTCACATCATGTGATGTAAACACATGCGGGGGGACCAGCAAATGGATATCGTTCATTGTCAGATGAGAACTTTAATTGTGCCAGGGGTACTTGAGTTTCTCTCACTCCGGAGTACAAAAAATAATTAATTAAAGTGAAAATACTGTCAAAGTATTTAATTATAGTGGAAATATTTGATTAAAACTAAGCAGAAGAGCTCCAACAGGAGAAGGTGAGCGCACTGCACATATCCCCTGAATATTGTGGACCATGGGAATTAGGGTCATGACTGGCTAAGGTTCTGTTCTTTCAGGCAAAGAAATATAGTCGATATTAATCTTGAATCTTCTGTATCCTGAATAGGCTGAGCTCTTGAATTGGAGGTAGAGCATTCCTGAGTTTGGTCAAAAACTAGAACGCTGCCATAATGCTGCCTCCCAGTGTGCTAAAAGAAGGTATCAGAAGTATTCCGTCCCTCAGTGGGAGGAGGATGGAATGGGGCATAGGACAGTGTGTGTTAATGAAACTCCAGCTGTGAACTGACAGGTGAAAATGAAACAATAGGAAACTAGAAATAATCTATAATGATAGTATTGTCAGTTCCCTCTTACCTTTCCATTCTTTTCTCACTTTCATACCTGGATATACTGGAATTAAAATTTGAGATGCTTTACATCATGTATGTTACGATACTAAAATATAAAGTGAAGTTAGGTCTGTCAGTAAAAAGCTAAGGTTTAGTTAATTCTGTATGTGCAAGCTGTGATGAAATATCATTGTTTGTTAATCAAATCTTGCTGATGCTTGTGCAAATGTTAAACTGCTGAACAAAGAACCAGGAAACTATAAAAACCACGAGTTCCTATAACATAAACTATGTGCTGCAAATATACAAATATGGCAATATGTGACAGGCACGAGAAAGCTTAGGCAAGCAGAACGGAGAGGGCAACCCCAGGCCACTAAGAGGAAGACGCTAAGCCTTCATCCTCACGACCACCAGGAGGCAGAAAACGACCCCCTAGCAACAACCCGTGCAGATGCAGAGTACTACAGTAATGACACGTAATCAAGGAAGTCCAAGGATATAAAACAGGAAAACACCCTGCTTTTGGTGCACACCGTTAGCGGAGCAGGGACTCCCCGGCCGCCCAGTGCTGTTTGCTTGCTATCGCTTGCTAAATAAATGTGATTTTATGATTTCATTAGATTGGCTTTTGGATTTTGTCCGAGCACTCTACAACACAAGCCAGATTTTAGAGATGCAAAACCTACTTGAACTAAATTTGCCACTATCTAAGTGTCACTTTTGAGTACAAGTGACACTCAGCCTGTGTTTTATAAAGTGATTTTTCAGTATGTCTGCGTAATATATTAAATAATAGGAAAACTATGCCTGTGTGTTACAGCTGCTTTGCAATATTTGCATGTGCCAGTGCTGAACTCTTCAGTCCTTTATTTTGGTAGTGGTGGAGATAGTACTGAAAATAGGGAACTTCTTTGTTTTGACGTAAGAGATAGATACTGCAATTCAGCATTGCAACACACAGCTGGATGAACAGTCCTTAAGAAAGTCCCAAAATGTTATTTAGTGGGACCAGGAGCTGGCAAACGGGAATTCCTCATGTTTCCCTGAGGGTGGGAGGGAGGGTTTGATCTTTCTCCAGCCTCTCTTTTCATAGGTAGTACATTTGTAGTAAAAAACCCTCTCCTCTCAGAGGGAAGAGTGAAGGTAAGGATGTTGCAGGTAAGGACTGTAGCCAGCCAAACAGCAAATGGCTTTGTTGTAACGTTTGACAGATTTCCAGCACTCATTCCCAGAATTGCCAAGTACCTATCTTGGATGTTTATGTCCAGGCAGCATGAGGAATGAGGAATAAGGAATGAGTGTAAGGAAGTTGTTGCTTTGTTATTTAATCATTAAACTTAGCTTTCCATCTCTGCTTCTAGTTAGTTGTTCCAACACATGAGTGATGTTAGTAAAGTGATGAGGAGTCTTACCCATTGACATTTTTCACCTGGTGTTAATCAGGGTCCTATGGGAGATGACCTTGAAGGAAGCAGTTCTTGAACTGGGTACTTTAAATTAGCTCATGTATTCACTCTGTGTTACATAAATGGGACAGGAAGGGGCTTCCAACAGGTTTCAAAGAATTTATAATGCTTAAAAGGACAGTTAATTGAGTTTCATACTAAATTACAATGAGAATCAGAAAAATATTACTGGAATTGGGAGAAATTTGATTAGAATCTTATCTTCCCTTAAGAAACAGTGGGCTTAATATAGTTCCTTAGTTTTTATTAAGAGTTTAAAATGTTTGATTGATGATATCACCAAACTTGTATGTTTAGTGCTGATATTCTTTTCTGGAACTTTTAGAAAACAGAAAGCTCTATGTGTTTATGAGATTGCACTAACTTCAGAGAGTCTCTAACAGAAACTGCATTGTGTAATCTTTTATACAGTAGTGTGTCTCTGATGACAAGGTCACACATTTAAAAGATGCTATTTTCATATATATGCAGTACTTAGGACCTGAACTACTTATTATCTAAATTATTGCTGGCTATTTTTTTCTCGTATTTGCTCAGCCTAACTACACATACCAAGTCCACACTACTTGAATGCTGAGTAATATTCGAGTACAGAACTACTGAGATGCTTGGCCATTCCTTTCACAATTCGTAGCAAAGCTTTTGCTCAGTCTTCCTCCTGAAGCTTCAGGGCACAATTCTTGCTGAGCAAAATGTTGATACTTGGTGCTGCTGCAGCGGTGACACCCAGGCTGCCCAGGTCATCCTGCTTCAGAAAAGCAAATAAGTACATGATCAAGATTTTTCTTTTACTTTAGCACATACTAAAAATAATAAATAAAGTGGTTCCTTCTAAGTGCCTTGCTTTTATCAAGCAGTTCCCCAAAAGTAGGTGGTAAAGAAGGCAACAAGGATCTCCTTTGCTTTAGTATTAGAGGAGCCAGAAGTTTTAATGTTTTCTGTAAGTATTATATTTACCTGTGATTCTAACTACTCTAGATTTTAGTAAGTTATTTCAGTAAGCCAAGCACAAAATACAGGGGAAAAGAAACTAGTTCAAAAATCAAAATAATTATATTCAATAGCACAAGATAAATTAATAGGACAGCCTAAGCTGTTATTGTTTGGAAGCAGAAACAATAATGTGGATAGTTTCTTGAATTCCTGTCAGTAGGAATTCAGTGCTCAAAGTAATGACATTTTTCCAAGTAATGACATTTGAGCTCATTAGCTCAAAGTAATGACATTTTTCCTACTTACTTTAAAATAACCTACCCATACACAAAGGAATGGCTGAATCTTTTCAGTATCATTCTGATATTTAAAAACAATACTGAGTTGTGAGTCTGTGCTTATTAAACATACTGCTTCCTCACTGAACATGAGAATTTTTATAACCTGTAATCTTGTTTTAATGATTAAAAAAACCCTCCAGTAAATAAACTTGTCCTAGGACCAACGAACCCAAGTGGTTTTGAGCTGGATCTGAGCTCCCAGGAGCTAGTGCACAGCAGTTGGAGGGGTTTTATCACCTCTCTTCTCTGGGCTTTTCCTTACTTCATCTTCTTTTTGTTGACATGCACACAGACTCAGACAATAGTTCTGAAGTATTAATATGATTTTTTACATTTCTTTGTTTTAAACTGAATAACTAAGGGGTCTAAAATCTGGAAGTTCAGGATCAATTTACAGCAGTGCTACTTAGCCAGCTGCATATTAGTCAAAGCCATCCTCAGTGACTGGTAGCCTGAAAAACTCTACTCACCAATACCAGCTCACTGTAACTGTGTGCTTGGAAGGTGGTCCACAAGAAAGCACAAGTGGTGGCACTGGCATGTTGTATGAAAAAATTGCTGTGCCATGCTGGTTTGTATGTATCTGTACTGGTTTCTGAGCAAGAGGATGGGACTCCACATAACCAAATACAAACCTTTTTCTGTTCTTGTCAGCTCCATCTCTCTGCTGTGAAACTGGCAGAGTTGCATAGTGATCTAAAAATACAAGAAAAGGATGAGCTAAGCTGGAAAAAACTGAAGGCTGAAGGGCTGGATGAAGATGGAGAGAAAGAAGCCAAGCTCAGACGCAACTTAAATGGTAAGGTGTATCTTGGAAAAGAAGGAGTTTAAACTTTGCATCAGACACACGCGTGGTTAGACACCACAAGTGTTTGTATTTGAACCATGAAATAACAGGTTCTCTTTCTGGACACTGAGCACAAACAAATTCTTTGGAGGTCAATGGGGAGCTGCAGGAGGCTAACAGATTCCTTTGCTCCTGATATTTTCAGAAGAGGTCATTAAACCTCTGTGTCCTAAACTGCTAGATTTTTGTCTGTGAGCTGTGAGGTCCAGCTCTTCAAGGATGTAGGCCATCTCTTATCTTCCATACATCCACGGTTAGTTCTAACATTTCTGTATTTTCTATTCCTTTGCAGTTATTATGACTAAATATGGAATGAATGGAAAGAAGGACTCTCAACTAGTTGATTCCAACTATATAAAAGATGGCACAGAAAGTGACACACTAGATGATCCAAGACTGGAAAAATTATGGAGCAAGGTGAGTAAGGTTTCCAGGAACTGGAGTGTAGGAAATCAGTATTTCTTCATTGAACTCTTAGCTGTTTCTTCTGAGAGCACCCAGCCTCAGATATTAATAGCTTTACTACTCTTTCGTTGAGTACTGACCAAGCTGCTGTGCTCTATAGCTGACATTTTTGTGCCCTGAGAGTATCCTACCTGCATCCATATCATCCAGCTGTGTCAGGTTGTCTGTGCCAAATAAAACGCCCACATCAGTCTGAAGGATGGAGCCTGGGTCCACTGAGCTCAGATGGAGTATTTTGTCAAATTTCACTGAACTCATGACTTTCATTGGTGTCACTGTCACACTGTAGTAGTGTATCTGTGGTGGTTTTCCCAATTTTCTTATTGTTGTTCATGGACTTTTTTAAAAAGATGCATTTAAAATAGAACTATTTTGTATACTAACTAAAAGTGAAATGCATTGTGGGGAAGGGTTTTAAATAAGAACTTTCCTAATCTAGTATTCAAGTGAAAATTTCCAGGTTTTGCATACATGCATAAAAAGTAGAAAGTGTACTGTCAGTTTGGGTAGTTAAATATGGCAAAGTCATAATCTTCAGAAATTAAATAATGCAAGTTTTAAGAAGCAACTAGTCACGTAAGTCTAAAGAACTCTCACGCCAGTCTAATGCAGTGGTAGTAAGGCAGAGATAAAGATTTGCTGTGTTTTAAAATGTTACTGTAACTAGATGCAGCTCTGGCATGGTGTCCTATGCTTTGGTGTGCACTTTGAAGTGCAATAGGTAGAAATATTCCCTAAGCAAAAACAAGGGTTGGGTCTGAATAGGTATGAAAAACATTGACTTTTGATCAGGCATTGTAGAAAGTAAGTCACCAGATTTGTGGGTAGTGCCCCAGCTATTTGAGCCGTGCTTCCCTAATTGTGACAGAGCAAGTGCACAGTACTGATAAAATCTTCACTTGTCAGTGGAGTAAGATGAAGTAAAGATTGTGTTTAGTATCAGGCTGCATCCCTCATGCAAATGGTTGCCTTATAGTTGCCTGTGGAGCTCCATGGCCTTTATTTCTGTATTAATGTGTTTCCCATGAAATAGAAATGTCAGACACTTTTCACTGGGTAATCTGTAGCAAGTCCAGCTTTATAAATTTGAAGCAAACTTCCTTTTGACATGATTAAAGACACCTTATCCATCAACGTCTAAATCCTGACCTACGAAGAGAATTAAAACAAAAGATCTAAGGAAAAGCTGCACTTAATAATTTTCTAAATGTGGTGAGAAGGGGGAAGACGTTTGGGCAGTTGAGAGCACTTGAAAGCACTTGGCCTGGAAAGCATAATGAGCTCATGTTTCTTTCAGGCCAAGACCTCTGGGAAGTTCTCTGATGAGGAGTTGGATAAGCTTTGGCGAGAGTTTAAGCATCACAAAGAAAAGATTCGTGAATACAATATTCTCCTGGAGACTGTGAGCAGAACAGAAGGTGCTGAACATTTCTCTTGATGTTCCAATATCAGTACAACTCTTTCCTCTGCCCATTGCTTCCATTGCTTCCAAATTTCTTTGAAACTCCTGACATTTCTGTCAGAACTGTTTGGAGATGCTGGCATTTTGAAATACTTCCTGGGTTTAGTTCTGCATTAGCTGCCAAAATTCTTACCAGCTAATGAAAATGTTGCCATTTCAGTTTTCTGATTCTGCCTGCATTTCAAGCAGGGAAGATGCTATCAGATTAACAAGGATGGCCATTGTAGTTCACTGGAAATGATGCAGCAAGCATAAATCCACTGCTGCAAAACATGATTCTAAAGTCTGCAGAACATGCATGTTTTATCTCACAGCTGGGAACCCAAGAGGATATACTGAATATCTTAGGCACCAAGCATGAAGTGTATTAGAGCATCAAGGATCTGAACCCAGCTTGCTATACTAATCTGAGCTAAAATTGTTAGAGCTGAAGAATTCTAAAGCTGATAGTTTGATCTCTGCATTATATAGTCCAAGGTGGAAGCTGCTGAAAGTAATTTCACGATCAGATGCCTTGGTTGGTTCATGAAAAGTCCAGGGAAGGCATGGGACTCATTAAACATCCATTTCCTCGGGATATTGCTAACCTAGAAAAATAAGAACATTTCCTTACTAAAATCTGGTGGGCAGTAGGGTTTATAAGGCATTTCTGTAGCGTCACTCCCCAGAGCACTGAGAGGTGTTGATCTGAATCTTGACCTGGAAATTACAGCTTAAAGTCTGGTTTTTATCTTTATTTACACTCAACTCAAATCCTAAGAACTTAACATCTTCTATTCACCCGAGATTTGGGGGATTTCTGGAGCTTTTGACCTATCAAGATTTGGCCCACAATCAATAACACTTACTCTTCTTTAACAGATATCCATAAAAATGTTATTGATCCATCTGAGGAGAACCTGGTGAAAGAGGAAGTCTTGCACAACAAACACAGAGAACTCAAAGAGAAGTTAAGAAGCATCAATCAGGGGTTTGAGCGTTTGCGTAAAGTCAGTCATCAGGGATATGACACAACCAGTGGTATGATACAGTGGGGTTTGTGCTTACTTGGAATTAATTTTGTTTTAAAAAAATAAAAATCAGTGGGCAAGTAATAAGGTGTAGTCACAATATCACAGTACAGAGTGAACCACAATGGGCTGAAGAGTTGCAGCCAGCCAGTTCTGTTTAGAACCAAACACTGGAAGCCTAATGAATGGGTAAGATCAGTGTGATAGTTCTGTCTTCCATGCCCACATGAGAAGGGATATTATACTTTCAGCCCCAGGAGGGCAAGTAAATGAGACAACATGCAGGGCAAGCAATGCTATTATTCAGTTCCTCGGGTTTGGGGGTTTTTTGCTTTTAAAAACCTACTTATTTTATCTAGTACTAGTATCTAGATTTATCCAGTACTTGGACGTTTCTCCCTTTTCATCTAAATAGATTTATTAGTAATGCAATGCTTAATATCTCCATGTGTATGTATGTGAGAAAGCATGTTCATCTTTCATAGAAGCTGGGCATTAAAAGCATTGTGTCCGGATTTTCATTTAGTCATATGTGTTTGTTTAGAATTTGAAGAACCAAGAGTGATTGATTTGTGGGACATGGCCAAATCAGCCAATTTCACTGAGAAAGAACTTGAATCTTTTCGGGTAAGTAGAATTCCAGTGAGTTCTCTTACAGAAAGATATATTCCCACATAAAGAAACACTCACTGTTACTCTGATTGCAGCCTCTTCTGTATTACCCTCCAGACACTATAAAGTCATGCTGCTTTTATAATACTTCAGATATATAAATGTGTGTAACTAGTCATATGCATGCTTCTGTTATAATCAGCAAAATGGAAATTCTGAATTCTCTCAAAGCAAATGTTACATATTTTAAATCTTTGGAAGATCAGGCCCTGCTTCTTTGTTTCTAATGCACCAGATTTACCCCTCTTATCCAGTATCTTAATTACTTCTTTGGGAAGCAGTATAATCTATATGCCCAGCAATTGCCCTCTCATGCCCACCTTCTCTTGCACTGTTAACTTCCTGTGTTGGAGCTATGTAGAACTGCCAGTGATAAAGACTGCTTTTCAAGGAAATACTATAGAAATTATTTCCTGTGCAGTTCATTCCACTTTTATTCAATTCAAGTTGCGTTGAGAAAATGTTAGATTTTTTTTTTCATCTGACTCTGCCTGTTTGTCAGAATGGATTTCGATTGATAGCCTGAAGAGTAACTCTTTAGGGCTTCTTCACGGAGCTGCATGTACAAAAGATGTTGTCTTACTGGCCAAGATACGGCTAGGGACAATTTGAGCTTCTTTTCCAGATAAGGTAATGGGAGAGTTTTAACTGCCTGGGGCAGGGTTTGAAACCTGTCTCTCTTAGACATCAAAGATACGTCTATTTATTTTAACTCGCATACATCCCAATTGTCCTATGGATCAAACATTTCAGTTACACTGATTTTGCTGGCCCTGCTTCTAGGGAGTGTCAGAGAAAAGGTGCTGAAGGCTGCAACAAGGCTTCTCCTGACCTCAGTGGGACCCTCTGGTCAGGACTATGCAATTGCATGAGAGATAAATTCAGCCTTCTATCTGCCACAGTGACCACAAGCAGGAACACATACCTACTTAGTAATTTTACTATTTTAGTAGAAATCTTCTTTCATGCCGACCTTGTTCACCAGACCAAGTCTATCTTGTTATCAGCAGTATTGGGACATCCTAACAAAAGTAAGACAGGAAGAATTACAGTGAAACATCTTGCAGCTAAAATGATTTACCAGAGCATAAAACCCCAAACAGATGTCCTGAGTGGAGTATGTGAAACAGACTGGAATGTTCTACAAGAGGAAACTGATTTCTTGTCAGAAATATTGAAAACAAAACCCCCCTTAAAAACTGGAAAAGAACTATTACAATGATGGATTTTTATCTTTTCATTGTCTGGTAATTAGAGGAATTTTATCAGCCACCAGGACTCAGACACACCAGTGACCAAAATGAAGTGGGCTCTGTAAAACAGGGATTTCCCTGCAGGGTTTGTTTGAGTGTTTCTGGATGCAATGCATAGGACTGCTACCATAAGTGGCATAACAGTGTGAACTGTTCATATCCTCTTCACAGAGGACGTGTCCAAAGACACAGAGAAACTGAATCTTTTGCCTTGAATTAGCAAAGCAAGGGCATGCTTTGATGGGTAGAGACATTGTTCACTCTTTGTGAGTCTGGGGACTGTTTCTGACATCTCACTGAACACCACAGTCTTTGTCTTTGAGGCAAATTAAGAAGGCTTTTTGTTTTTTGACTTTTTCATCCTATTTCAGATTCATCACAGCAAACTCTAAACCCAGAAAACATTTTTAAGTCTGAGCAGAAAATATATCCAGGACCTGGTTTTGAAAAGAGGCTTCTTTTAAAAATTACTTGTCTCCTTCCCCTCAGTCCAGTGTTTTTATGCCTAAATTTTTACTTGGTGTTCACTGCTCTCCTCTCCTAGCACCTCACAGCCACCCACAGTCTCCTTTTGAGGACTCTGCAGTGGGTCATTTTCAGCACCTGCTTTCAAAATCAGGTGTGTGCTGGTGATGATAATGGATTGTCCAGACATTCTTAAGAAGCAGGAAACTTAAAAAGCTCTCTGTGCCTGGCTTAGTAAAATATCATTAGGAGTCTCTTGGAAAGAAGAAGGAAGCCTTGGAAAGAAATGCCTGTGAAACTGTGTGTGTTTGTTGTCTTAGGAGGAGCTGAAACATTTCGAAGCAAAAATTGAAAAACATCATCATTACCAGAAACAATTAGAGATTTCACACCAGAAACTGAAGCACGTAGAGGGAACTGGAGATAAGGATCATCTGAACAGAAACAAAGAGAAATATGCCATGCTGGAAGAAAAGACAAAAGAACTAGGATATAAGGTCTGTATAAATCCAGTGTTAACATACATGTTGAAAGTTTAACTCAGTAGCAGGGGGGAAGTGGATTACGCAGTGCTGATTTTTCATGCAAGCTGAATGACTTCCAGAAGGGGAGTTCAAGGCACATCTGTTCTCCATGTTTAGTACAGCATATGCATAATTGGTTTTTACAGACCTAATTCTAAAAGGCCCGAAACCTCCCTGCTCTCTGCTCTTCCTGTTGTCACATACACTGATAGCAAAATCTGAATATATTATTATATTGATAATTTACTGTCTTACTGAAATTTGTTTCATGTGTTTTATTTTCCTGTTAGGTAAAGAAGCACTTGCAAGACTTATCCAGCAGAATCTCTCAAGGTCTTCAACACAATGAACTATAAAAATTGGTTCTACTTCACAGGATCAGTCTATTAATACAAAACAGATAATGTGTTTTTTTGAGCAGGGCCTTACCAAGGAGTCCTTTTGAAATAGTAAAGATTGAACAGATTTATCCTGTAAAAATTTTTTTTTGTCTACTTAATTACCAGTTTTGTATTTGCACTATAAAATTAAATGATTAGATTATATATTTAGGTTGCACATCTTGGATCATATAAATCTTACATCTGAATCAAGTAGAAGCCTTGGAAATAATCAGACATGTCAAAAGGAAAAAATACGTGATCTCTCAAAGGACTCCTGGTAGTAAAAAAATACTAATCTTGTAGTCAGGTAAGGTGTTTTGATCAATGAAAGCAAACACTGAGGTACAGGAAATTTAAACATAGGCCAGAAAAGTCTTTATTTCAATGCTTGGCCTATTACATTTCCTACTTAAGGTAACAAAAATATTTTTACTGACTTTGAGCAGTGGCTCAGAGCTGCACTGTATATGAATCTTTCATGTGAGAAGGGGAGGAAGAGTAAGGAGGGAACAAGTACTGAGGTCAATTTGCACAGCTTAATTATTGGCTAACACATCTGTGTACAATTATCTTGTTCATGGTTGCTTGGTTTTGTTACACTTAGTCATTAAAAAATCAAAACAAGATACTTGTGAGGCTTCTTTTTTCTCCTTTCCTACAGTGAGGACTAAGGAGACCTGTTTTTTGATCATGTCGCTATTCCTGTATTGTTCATCCACACATTAGTTTTTAAGAGAGGAGGGGTAGTTTTGCACCACAGGAATGTGTTTCTATGTTCCAAACAGGCAGAAGGCTTTCTAAAGCAGCTTCTCTCTGAGCACATATTCCAGTGCAGTCTCCAGTAAAGATTATGATTGCGTTCCCTTTCAAGACCAGATTTTTCTGGTCAGAACTTTAGCAAGCATCAGACATCTGGGTTGAAATTGTCTGTAATATCAATGCTGACCTTCTATTTCAGAGGAAAGTTTCAAATGAAACTGTTGCAGGAACAAGGCTAAGACCAAGGTCCTGTGTGGGTAAATCATTACAGCTGCTTGGTTGAGGAGTTCTGTCCCTCAGATCACAGTGCTGAGGTGTTCTGGGTGAGGAAGCAGTCCTTGGGCCTCACTCTCCCTGTGTGTTCCAGGAGAAATACTGAAAAGATCCATTCAGTCAGAATAAGCCACCTGTCCTGGGCCATCATGGGTTAAAAGTAGCATAGTTCTGTACTTAAAGACTGTATCTTCATGTTCAAGTGATTTAAATCAAAACTGTGGTAGTAGTCTTTGAGATTCTGAATCTCTTTGAAGCTTTAAGCTTTTTTTTTTTCTTTTTTTACTTTTTAATTTAATGTAAGCTAGGTTTTATTTAGGTTCCAGAGAATCACTGTCCATCACAATAACAGGCCATGATTAGTGTTAACATTCTCCTTAGACACCGTTCAGTTCATGTAGTTATGGTATATATCATCTTTGGTTGGTAAGCTAAAAAAAGTAACCCCAAAAATAGATACAAGCCATTTATGAGCAAACTGGTTTGGTTTCTTCCTAGGTGCTACACACTATTTCTTCCCCAGACTATGACTTTAAGGGCTGTTCAGCTTCTGTATCAGGGCAGTAGCTGTATTATCTCACAAGTTTGTCTTTGTCAGTTCTCCATGAATGCAGAATAGGAATGTATTCAGTACTGTGTTAGTAAGTGCAGACTTCACTCTGTCCTTCAGTTTTCCCTTTGGCAGAGTAAGAACTGAATCTGTGTGCCACGGGTCAGTTTGATGATTGTAGCCTGGATGTGGAGAGTCCCACAGCACTGGCTCCTGGGTGAAGAATTTGGACATACGCACGAAATGTATCAGCAGAGGAGAGTAGCTAAGCAAAGCAGTGAGCCACTTCTGCTCACCAGTCCTAGCTGGGTTGTAGGGAATGGAAAAGCTTTTATGGAACATGTTCAGATTCTGCTGGTGAGGGAGATGAGCTGCACACAGGAAAGCAACGTGAGTATCTCAGCCTGCATTAAAGGCAGGCACAGAAGCCGTGGGCTCCACACAGAGGGCACAGCACAAAGCTGGGTTTCATCTTCAGTGTGTACCTGAAGTAGAATATGCTTATCTAAGAATTTTTGAAGATGTTTGGAACAGCAGAAGGTGCTGGATTCATGGAATGGATAACCAGGGTCTGATCATTTGTTGAACAAGTGCAGAGGTGCTTCAGCACAGACTTTATTTAGAGGCAATGGCTGACCCAGGCAGTGGCTGTACCATGTCTTTACTCGCTATGCCGTGACAGTAATTGGGCTCAAAGGCCAGGTAGGCTCAAGCAGAGAGAGGTGCTGCAAAGTACAAGAGGCTGACAAAATACTTGCATGTCACAGTAATTTAAAATTGGGAACGGGTCACAGCTCATCAGAGGCAAGGGTTGAAGACTGGGATCAGCTCAGTTACCTGACTTTAGTTACTGAACATAGTGGTTAATGAGTCAGCAGGCCCAAGGATTGTTCACACAAACCTAGAGGAGAAAAAAAATAAGGCTGTTGCTGCTCCTGCCTCCAGCTTCCCCCTGAAATAGTCTGTGGCTGAGCTAGAGTCTACAACAGCATAGGGAAGACATGAGGAATAGTCTCTATTCCTGTCAAGGCTCCTTGGGGCTTTCCCTGCTTTTTAAGATTTGAGGACAGGCTAGTGTACAGGCTAGAGAGGTGTAAGGTCTGATTTCTCTCTCGTTTCTATAGTCTGCACCTCAACACACGTCAATGTATGTACAAGTCTGTTCATTATTGCAGTTTTAAGCCTCTAAGGACAATTTATATGGCCAAAATAACAAGAGTGGGTAGTGTTTGAGACATTAAAGATTAAAAAATAACTTGAGTCACCACTCCTGTGTTTCTGTAATTGGCAACAAAAATTGGAAGTCAAGAAGAAAGGTATAAATGAAATACATCTACAGTCCTGTAGCCTGTGAGAGGTACAGTGGAGTTCACAGGTGAGACTGCATGAAGAGGCATCTCAAAAGGAAAGAACTAACACTTTGAACAGTGGTTGAACGTTCTCTTCCTTAATAGGTATTTTATCTGATCCTTTTGTAATTATTCAAAGTTACCAATTTTTTTAAACCACCCCGAGAAACGATTTGAAATACAAAAGTTGGAGCAGAACCTTTAATATTTTATACAATTAGTCAAATTCTGCCCTGAAAAAGAACCTCAATTTAAGTAAACATGTCAGTGACTTCACATAGGACAGATTTTATTTGGTAAAAAGGGGGGTGGAGAGGAGAGGGAAATAAATACATAAGGCATTAAATACAACAAAAATAACCAAGTCTTCCTTGAAATAAGCACATCCTGCATGTTGGTACTGCAGCTAAGATGGCATCATTCTACCAAGACAAATAAGGAACAGCACTGTAGCAGATGTGTTGCTGCAATGATTTCCCCTCTCCCCTCCCCATCTGTCCCTGATGACTGACAGATCTGGCAATAGCAAGAGTATTAAAATTCACCAAGCAGCGATCATGTATGTGTTGTCAGGTGAGATGCCATCTACCTTTTCAGATCCAGTTCCTGCAGGTAGGGATCTCAGTGCTCAGGAGCTGATGGAAGCAGGATCCTTGGCTGGGCTCTCCTGCTTGCTGTTTCTCCACCCCTCTCTGTGGGGCTCCCTCAAGTCAGGGTGAATGGAGGTAGAAAGCAAGAGACAGAGAAACCAACTTAGCTTCCAGAACATGCTGCCTCGACAGCTGATCTTGGCTGAGCATTTACCAGTAAGTAGTGCACAGGAAGCTCTAAAATATTTTTTAAATATATTTTTTCATTCCGTATCATTTAGTGAGAATAGAAGAAATAAAGTAATTCAAGTCAATAAATAGAATAGATAGTGGCTTTCAATACAAACAGACCTACCTTTGTAACTGGCAACCAAGTGCTGCATTTTCTGTATGCAATATGTTATCTAACAAAGTCCTTCTAAATACCAAAATCAACATTTCCAAATACAACATACAGTTAACATGTATTTCAGTCCATTCACATAGCACCTATTGGGAAGCAGGATGTTAATCTGCAGAAAAAAAAGACTGCATGGATTTCTTTTACAAGTATCCATAGACATAAAATGGGAGCATTCATAAGATCTGACCAGTAGAGCCAAAATAAATTCATAAACTTTCCTCCACAGTGTGTATTTCAAGTTGAGCCATATTTGGTACAGCACCAATGGCAACCCGACTGCTGGTCAATAGCCCTTAAAGCACTTTCACATCTAAATTTTCAAGTATGTTATCCCACCACTCAAAAGAACGATCTCCTAAATCAAAGAGAAGACAGTACACAGATATTAATGCTTAACATGGGAACTTTGTTCCTTCACTGATGCATTAATCTTTCACAAAAGCGGCACATGTCCACTTTAATAAAACTAACCATTTCAGTCACAAAGGTTGCATCTCAGTAACCGGTCTAGTGTAACTTAAACCTGCCAATTTCTATAGGAAAAGTGAGTGGTTAATAACTTTGAAATAAGCCTCCTACTAAAATAAAATGCTATTTAATGTTCTACAGTTGTAATTTTCCAGGCAATTTAGAGAAGGGAGCTACACTATTTTAAGAATAAACACTGAGAACTGGAAACTCCCATATGAAAACTAGTAATTTACAATGCCTGGCATTGGATCCATTAGTCCAACTTCAAAATTCAAATCTCAGTTTCTAATTCAAGAAGACATCTGAACCAAAACCATTAACTAAATGGTCCTTGAATGGGGAAAGCGTCCATCTTCCCACCAATTCAGATCCAAGTTCTGGGACTCACAAGTACATCTGGAATGAATATGTCTTAGACCATGTTTGCAACAGCTTCAGTTTGCTGATGTCACTCAACTCCTGCCACCAATCAGTTGTTTCAGGTCTTGCACAAACTGACCCTCATTCTTTACAGAACTGCAAAACAATGTTTTTATTCATCATTATTTACTCAGGATGAGAACATGATTTTCCAGAGATGTTCTTAGGAATTGTTTTCCTTCTCATTTTAATGCCCTATGTACAAACAGCTGTACTAGAATTTTTGAAAGAAAAAAACAACCAATATAACCAATTAGGACAGTCTCAATTCCAAATCAAATTACTGCCACAGTATGTGTCTGGGACTAAAGGAACGGGAGTGACCATGTTTAGCCACAAGCATACAGTGAGAAAAAAACACAAATTCTCTTCAGCTCCTTCAAACCAAAAAAGGAGCAACTCAGCTTTGACCACCTGCAGTGGATACAGAGCAGGGGAGAGTTAGTTTGGCATGTTCACACTGACAACCTTGCTGCTTGGCCACCAGGTTTTCTGTTATCTCCTGCACTGCTCAGTGCACGTCCATGCCGACGGGCAGAGCGACAGGGTTCCCATCACAGTCCACACTGCAGATGTGGCCAGCTGCAGGCTGTAACTTGCACCTTGACAGGCCTCCAACCAGAGGAACAGCAATGAGAGGGTCTAAGCTTCCTAAACGTTGCCACTGTAAAGGAGGGCTTGGCCAGAGGTGGACATGAAGAGTGTCCAATGTCCGCAAAGCTCCAAAGCAGCACACCTGGGACTGTCACTGCAGTCACCACAGGAAACACATTCTCACAGCTCTCACTTATGGTCATTTGTGGTCACTTACGGCCACTACTGTCATGTGTTCACCACAGAGAGCACAGAGACAGCAAAGATCAGTTCCTGGGCTTTCAGCAGACCTGATCCATCTCCACCAAATATCCCAGCTACTGTAAATGACACCAGTGTACCTGAACACAGAATTAGGTGCACCTTCCTATCGGGTCACGGTGCTCTCTGTTTCACAGCACTTTATGCATTTACAGACACACACTTTTCTGGCACTGCCCTTCTGCCAGTGCTGGCAAAGGACAACTGCTGCTTTCTGGCTCTCTGCTGACACCTACCTGCTTCATCAAATTCCCAGTAAGACTTTTTCTGTGCTTCCCAATTTGTGTCCAGTACTGCTGCCTGTTGGTAGGAAAAGGACAGTGTTACAGCAGCCAAAGGCAGGGCATGGGGTACATCCCCCAGTTGTGGCAGAGACATGGGGGATGATGAATCTGAGTAATTCATTGCATAATAAAACTCTGGTATCCAAAGACCAGGTTCCTTTCTGAACATAGAATTAGCTCTATTTTCGGTATCTGGACTATCCATAAATTGCCAGTTCAGCCCACAGATGAGTAAAATTTAACTTATACAATAACAGATGCTAGGGCTTGTTATTTATTTATTTCTCTTTTTATGGATGTCACAGCCATATAATGTAGAGAAAAATTACTGTCATGCTAAATCTGCTTTCTGATGCCCCCCCCCCCCCCCCCCACTGCACATTCCTCAAATAAGTTGACACGTATTATTTCGGTAAAGTGGTGATATTACATACGCCTCTGTGTACACAGTGGGATAATGTATTTGAATTATTTCTAGATGCTCTGATGCAGGCAAGTGTTTGAAAGTACATAAGTTTTAAAGTTCACTCACCCTCAAGTTTTTACTAAACTCGGAGTTCACATGTCAGCTGCACTTTCCTAAACCTGCTCACTGCTTTATAAAGCTGTTTGTTGTATCAGAATCCAGGTCAAAAATTATGTGTATTTTCCTGTCAGTAATGTTCAGACTTTCAGAGAAAACTGATAACCAAATGATAAATAAGCAACTGATATCACTGTCCTAAGCCTCAGAGTGAGGCTACCCTGAAGCCTGTCATCTTTAGGACAGGATGGGATAGAATAGAACACAATAGAACAGAATAGAACAGATTAGAATAGAATCTTTCAGTCAGGAGGGAGTGACATCAACCATCTAGTCCCACTGCCTGGTCAGTTCAGGACTGACCAAAAGTTAAAGCATATTATTAAGGGCATTGTCCAAATGCCTCTTGAATACTGACAGGCCTGGGGCATTGACCACCTCTCTGGTAAGCCTGTTCCAGTGTTTGACCAGCGTCTTGGCAAAGGAATGCTTCCTAATGTCCAATCTAAACCTCCCCTGGTGCAGCTCTGAACCATTCCTGCACATCCTATCCCTGGACACCTGGGAGAAGAGCTCAGCATCTCCCTCTCTGCTTCCCCTCCTCAGGAAGCTGCAGAGAGCAATGAGGTCACCCCTCAGCCTCTTTTGCTCCAAACAACACAAACTCAGAGTCCTCAGCCGCCTCTCATAGCACTTCCAGCCCTTTCACCAGCTATTTTGTTCTCTGGACACATTCAGGGACCTTCCCTTGCTGAAATGCGGGGCCCAGCACCACACACAGAACTCAAGATGAGGCTGCACCAAGGCTCAATAGAGATCACCTCTTTTGCCCAGCTGTTTGTCCTGTGTTTGGTACAGAACTGCTCCTTATAAAACTTCCTTTTAATTACTTCTAACTCCCCCATCCTTACTCTGCTCTGCTTGTTCTTATTGCTGCATAATGTTAAATTGACATTTCCTTTCTACCTAGATTGTAAAACACTGTATGGACTGGTCAAGTGAGAGCTGAGGATCTTCCCAGGGAAAAGGTGACATAAAAATATAACTGTCATCTGAAAAAACCCCTATAATTTTAACAGTAACTCATGAAATACAGTGTCTTCCACCTGTGCTCATTTTAGCAAGTATGTGTTTTATTCCAGACAAACTAGAAGAGGAACATACCAAAGGGTGCATGTTCCAGCAGCTCACAAAAAATGTAATCACTCATAATTCAAATTCAAATACAGTTTTCCAAGCTACACTAATTAAAACGGTTTTGTTTACAGCAGAGAGGAAAAATGAGGAATTTTTCCAAGCCATTTGCTAAAAACAACTCTCAGGGCAGCTTTTCACAAACATTTACATGCCTAAAGACACCTACTGACATTTTCCACAATTAGGTGCCGGACTGCTATTAAAACCCAGACAACTATTTGCTTTGTTGGGCAATTAAATGCCTCCAAACTCCAGCCCTCCATCCTGCAGCACGTAACCTTGGAGAAAATTCCATCACCCAAATACTTGCATATCAGAATGTTCCATAGCAGCTTGTGAACAATGCCATAAGCCCCACTGTAAAGCAGGAGTTACATTTACCTACTGAGTAGGTCTATCAGAAAGAAAGAGGCACATACACAGCACACCAACACTTGTGCCCCAATGCTGCAGGGTGTTTTCTTCTGCCATGTTCAAGTACTTCAAGAACACTTTACAGAACTATCAGCCACACCACATTTTGTTCTTCTGGTAATTAATTCCTTGTGCTCCTGGTAAGAACAAGAGGAGATCTGACTCTGTTAGAATGCTAAATTAAAAATGAGCAAATCCTTTCTTTTTTTCATCAGAAATTACAAGTCGCATTTATCTCCAAAAGTGTGCAAAATATTTTGTGTTTTTTTGCAAAGAGCTCTGACTCTGGAATTATCATATAGTAATCTCAAACTATATTTTAGATCACTCATGCACAAGTTTTATGCAAGTTGTGTGAATAAACCCGTAACTATTTGCACACTGACAGCAGTACCAGACTTAACCCATGAAAGCTACACAGCGAGCACAAGCCTCCTCGTAGGGTTATGGTTTGACTTCCATTGTCCCCAGTTCACTAGTGGAAGTTGAAGGCACATGATTTTACATATTTAGGAAAATGGTTTTCCATTTCTGTGCGCTCCTGTTGTTCAAATGAGAAAGCTCTATTTCCTTCAACAGAAATGTCAAGCCTGTAAGTTGACGGGGAGGTCCCACCTGCAAGGTACTACCAGAACAACAACCAACCAGTTTTTAACAGATGCAACAGCAGGGCGTGGCTTCCTGCTTCAGCCCCCTACTATAACATAGCACATGAGAATATAAAGTGAATTTAAAAGCTAAGTGAAAGTCGTCTGTTCTATGTGTCCTATCAGGTGAAGTAAAAAAAACAGAAAAAGAGAAACAGAAATTACTATGAAATACACAAACACACGTGAAAGGATGTCACTGCGCCTTTTACTAGGGCTGGAGCGGTGTGGAGGGGATGAGGTTCAGGCACTGCGACCTTTCAGAAAGCGTCCCTCGCGGAGTCGCTCCTGCGGGACTCGTGAGCCCCTGCACACACACCAGGCACACCCTGCACGGTGTCTGCAGGCAGCCACGCACACACACACAGAGTCCAGATAGCTCATGGAGACAAAGAGGCGGGAGGGGTTCTTCATGTGGAGTTCCGAGGGGTTTATTGGCAGTTCACGCTCAAAGATGTCCAGAGACGAAGACCCACAAAACGGCTGCGGGTCAGGGTTTAAGTATGGGGGCAGGAAAGTGTCCGGGGCCAATGGTCTGAGGGCGCAGGGGCGGCACATAGGCGGGGTGAGGGTAGGGGAACCAATAAGGACGCTCAGAGCGAGGGACGGTGGGGAAGGGCCAGTGGGGGAACAGGGAAGGGAGAACTTTCCAGCACAGGGACATATAAGGCATAAAGGGGCAGGGAGGCCAACGGGCCAATTAAATAAACGGAACTGGGGTACATTAACATAATGGAGCAAAGCACCCTGGGGGAAGCTTTTTCTCTCACCCTAACCTGGAGGGTCCTAGGGACTATCCCATCACTGAATTGTCTGAGTCCTCTGCTGGGGAGGTGTGCTGGTGTCTACAAGTGGAGAACAGTGTGTAAGCACAGATTCACAGCACTGTTCAATCAGAATAGTATTTTTTTTTAAGTTGTTTTATCTTTGTAAGACCAGCAGCAATCTGATGACTGTAATGCTTCTCTGTGTCACAAGTCCCAGATTCAATGCAAGCAGCTTTGAGCAACTTACAGAAAGGCAAAATTGTAGAGACTCTGGGTAATATGTTTTCCTGGTAAATATAGTTTCATTATATTTTTTTTTTTTTGAAAACGCTGCATTTCAATGCATCAGGTAATCTATGTTCATTTTAAATATTAAATAGTCAGATAACAAGAGATTTAAGCCTTCAAGCCCTCCAGTGGGGGATCCTTGACTGAAGAAAAGTTCAGTTGTGTAAACCTGGCCCCGGGAAGCCCAGAACGTTCCAGTTGTATTGAGCATGTCTTTATAAAGCAGATCACCACTGTCCGCTTGTCAAATAAAAATCTTGTAAACTTAGAATCTCATAAGAGATACTCCTTTTCCTTCAGAAATATGCTAGGTGAATCAACAGAAATGGACATCTGAACACAGGACAGATGAGAATGGCAATTGTCAACTCTCCAACACTTTTGGTTTTTATTTGAGAGATTTCTGATATTTGACATTACTATTAAGGCTACATTCAAATAAATTTATAGGTTAAATTCTGCCTCAAAAACAAACCCCCACCTCTCATTCTAAGTCCCTTAGTGAAACCCTCACTGGCAAAAAACTTCCACTCACCAATATAAATTATAATGCATATCTAAAAAACAGAATTTGGCTGTGATATTGGATCTTAAGAGGACACATTCAAAAAATCATAATACCCAAGATATCACTCCCAGTAACTTCTGGAAGCCAAAGCTGATAGGTTATAAGAAAAAATTTTGTTTTCATCATAAGTACATTTCCTTCTTAGTTTAGTGTCACTGCCATAACATTTTATATAACTTTTAATATAAATAACATTTTATATGAGGACAAATAAAAAGAACAAAATAATTACACAGACAACACAACATGGGAAACTAGGTTTTGAATCATACAATCTCACTGTACAAAAGCAAGACGTGGCAGACTAATGGTTAAACCTATTTTACAAGATAACATCCTGTTGTGCCTCAATTCTGTAGCATCTCTGGAGACATCATCCTTTTACACAGAACTGGTTTTATGCTATTTAGGGGCAGCAGAGAATTATTAAATGAAAGTTTTAGATTTAAGGTGGATGATCTACTTTTAATGCTAGTTTACATTAAGAATAGTTTTCATGATATTCATGAGACTCATTTTCAAAAGTGAATGATTCTTTTGAATACCTTGGCTTTAAAATATTCTGTGTTAGAAACCTGAGACCTGATTTTCAAAGTGATACATATGTTCAACTCCAGGAAAATTGCTAGGAGTTATAGGTACCCTGCAACTACAAAATCAAAACTGTGGTTTGATCTAGGCTTTTCAAGAACAGAAGCACCCCAAAATATCCCTTCACATTACTGTGGTTTATAGACATAATTAAATAACTTGTCTGCATACACATATGCATCCCTGACACTACAGCTTTCACATCTGAGCAACTTTAGCCAAAGCTGCAGGACTCTTGGCAAGGTATTACACTGAATTAGCAATAGGTAAAGTTGAGCATGTCCATAAATAAGCATATAAATTGAACTAAACTGTACCTGCAAAAAAACAGGCACTGAATTTTCTTGCTTTTGTAAGAGTCCATTAATATATTAATAGAGGTTTTACATACTTTATACACTCAGATATATACATATATTTTATCAGTAATGTGTTCTTACATACATACATATGCAAACATATGTGTACACTTACCACCACACACTCACTTTCCCTTATCTACACACATTCAAGTTCTTTATTTTCAAAAAAAAATGCCACCATTTAATAAACACTGAAATTGGTTCCAGGTTCTCCATTATTTTAGAATTATAGAAAAAGGTAACTTACATCTGTCATTGCATAGGCAAAAAAAGCTATGGACTTTACAACCAAATTAAAATAAAAGGAAAGACCAAACACAGCCCTCATGCTACCAGCTTTCCAATTAGGAATCAAGATATTGGAATGAATCTGGTGTAACTGCAAGAAGCAATGGCAGCATTTTGTATTACTGGTTTTTTTCCAATAAATGTGAATCTTTTGGAAGGTGAATTCATATCAATTTGTGGTGAACAAAAAGTTCTTTCCTAGACAGGTCACTGCTGAGCTCCTTTCTTCTTCTGCTCCAGCTCCTGCAGGCGCTCCTCCCGGCACTGAGCATGCTGCGTTCCCACTTTGTGGGCTGTCTCGGTGGCTGCAATGTCAATCTGGGCATATCGGGATGATCCACTCCCTGAAACACCAAATGGAATCCTGTAAAAGACCATACCCCTCATATATTCCTGGGTAAATAAGCTGCTGAGACACTTCTTCCACAGATTTCCTGGATGATCTTGGTCTAGTCTTAGAGTAAGCTATATCAAGGGAATAAGATGATAACAACAACTACAACAGAACACCTCAAAAGCTTTGTTATCTACATATTTCAGTTGTCTGGTTTTCTTCAAATAAGCAAATGAACCACTTGCATTTCTGCCCCAGGTTTGAATCTCCACCCCTATTGCTCCCAGTCGATGACAAAATTGAACTTGGCTCTCCCACTTCTGGGAGGCTTCATCACCAAGCTACGAACCAGTCAATGAACAACACTTGGTGTTTGCACAGAAAATTGTGGCTGCTGGCAGAGTTCTTCTTTGTCTGAATTAGGCACCCTGTGGACGTTGACCAGAGCAATCACCTTCAGCTTCACACAGAATGACACTTTAGTTCATTTTTTGGCAATGGGAGAGACAAAAGCTGCTCAGTCTGTTTAGGGGTAAAACAGTTCTGTATGGATGCAGACATAGAGGCTAGGGTGGGAAAACATTAATATGAAAGAGATTAAATATTTATGGTCATTAAAGGCACCTTCAAAATTATACAATTTGAGATTGGGAGCACAGTTTTTACTAGTTAAATTTATGGAATTTAACTCTTCTATTTTAATGCGTTGGTTCATGGTCCTTAAAATGAAGAGAAAACATTGCTTTTACATTTCAACAGGATGTTGTAGAGAGAACTACATTAAAGTCTGGGAGAAGATTAGAATTACTTAACTAAAACCATATAAACATTAAAAAAAAACCCAATGGGAGAAGCATTTCAAAGCTAATAAAATTGCTGAAATTAAAAGTATAAAAATTAAAACCTTAATAGCTGAGAACTATAGATGGAAAAGCCATCAACCCAAATGCAAGCAATTAAATGCCATATTCTTAAGAGGGGCTTTCTGTAGTAAGGACTGCATCTCTAAATGGCAATATGTGGGAGATATATTGCATGTTTATGCGCTAATTGTCCAAGTTAAGCATTAGAAGTAAAATACACAATCCAAACAAAATAATTTTTAAAATAAATTTAAAAATTAAATAATTGGGCTGGCATTTTCTCTGTAGCACTGTCTCACACCTATCTGGAGAGCAGATAGAAGAATACTGTATTCTATTCTTAATCATTTGCCTCATGGCTCCAGAGCCAGTGTCTTCAGGAGCAAGCCCTGTACACCTAGACCCGCAGCCCTGTTTCTGAGGCCAAGAAAGAAAAATTAGGTAAGTGTAGTCCTAATATGCAATGAAAATCTGGAGAACACAAGCAAATTACTGTCTTTCAAACTCCAAAGTTTGAAATGTTCACTTAAGAAGGAGTGCGCATACAATCGCCTGTCAAAGGGATGCAACATCTTTTAGAACTTTATTACTCAAAAATCCTTTCCAAAAGGAGATGCCAATTAAAAGAACTGCCTCACAATCATACCAGGGTTCAACTCCTCTGTTAGCAAAAGCCTGTGGGTAGATCATTGAATCGTTAAGGTTGGAAAAGACCTCCAAGATGATCAAGGCCAACCTTTGGCCAAACACCACCATCAACTAAACCACAGCACTAAGTGCCACATCCAGTCATTTCCTGAACACCTCCAGGGATGGTGGCTCCACCACTTCCCTGGGCAGCCTGTTCCAATGCCTGACCATCCTTTCAGTGAAGAAACTCTTCTTGATATCCAACCTGAACCTGCACTGAGGCAGCTTGAAGCTATGTCCTCTCCTGTCGCTTTTGCTTGGGAGAAGAGGTCAGCTCCCAGCTGGCTACAACCTCCTGTCAAGTAGTTGTAGAGAGCAATAAGGTCCCTCCTGGGACTCCTTTTCTCCAGGCTGATGCCCCCCAGCTCCCTCATCTGCTCCTTTCATGAAATTAGGATTCCCCGTACCCCATACATTCTGCATATACTGCATTCTTCACTGTTTACATAGTATTGTAGACTTCCTTACCTCTTATGCTTGTGCTAGCTTCTTGAAGTTCCAGTTCCATATAATGAAGCTGTTTTTTGGAAGTAGGGCTGACAGGAATATTAACATAGGTGGCTGTCTCACTGTGGGGTCGATCTGAGGTAGGGACATCAGCTGAATAACCTACTGCCCCTTCTGAAATAAGTAACATGTTATAAGAGATGCTGCTTGCAATGACCAGTGGTCCATTTCATACAAACACACTGAAAGCAAACACTGAGCAGCAATAACTCAGCTTGCCAAAAAGTACATTCTTCATGGGATGAGACATAAGACTACAGTTTCTACACAAAAAATCCTGAGACACTGATCAAGACAGGATCTATGCAGAAGACCACAGACCACAGACAGGAATCTTGCTGTGTTGTGGCAGAAAGCAAACACTCTGCAGACATTTCCAAAAGCAGCACTACCTCACAAGGCTTCCAGCTCTACCCTAGGTTAGTAAAGCTTTATATGACATAATCTGTTCTAGGAAGATGTGAAGTATTATATCATCTGTAAGACAGCAACCAAAATCAGTAGAGGTTCTTAAAGCATGTCCCAAAAACAAGGATTGAAGATCTGTTTCAAGTAAAGGGAAGGCAAACTTGAGAAAACAACATTGACAGCTTCCTTGTGCAGAACTGAAAAACATAGGAATGATGTAAAGTGGGGCCAGACCAAGTAGTAAAAGACTTTCATTACAGGAAAAAATATAGAAGATTAGACAGTGGGAAAACCCTTTGAAATAGTAAAGATCACAAGAACAATAGAGGAAATCCCACAGAGTTTTCTAGAAATTTCTGAAAAGACAGACCTACTAGAAAACACTTCCTATAAAGCAATTTTGACTTAAAGACAACTTTTTTTTTGTCTACTGCATTAATTCTTAAGACCTCTTCTTGCCCTATTTTTAATCACTGTAATCTTGCCTGCCTGTTCAGTCCAGTTGGAGTTCTCACCCTCAAACACTTTCTGCTCTTAAGTCAGTTTGAGACAGAGGAGTGCAGAGGAAAAATGGTATCACTTTGAGGTTCTCCTTTCTCATTAAATTCTCCCATTAAGCCTTTCCTTGTCCCCACACAGAACTCATATCAAATCTGTATTTGTCCAAACTGCTGCTTTTCCTTTTTGCCCATTTAGATGCTATTGAGATGTGAATGGAGAGGGAATAGGATATCAAGGCATTTTAGAGTGTAGGGAAGAATGACTTCTACTTCTTATATCCAGACAACAGCAGTGAATAACTATTGAAGGAAACTTTTTCATCTTCTTGGAAGTATTATGAATAGCAGAGATAACTTATACACAGCTAGGCAACAGTAAGGGCATATTCCAGGATAATGGAATCTAACCAAGGTTTAAGCTGTTTAAATCAAACAAGTCTATATGCAGTCCAAAAATTTAAAAGACTGGAAAGTTGGCCAATTTTCTCACAGGTTTTCATAAAGAAAACATAGGAACATCTACAAAGTATAAAAATATTTTTCTGATAGTCAGACTTCAAGTTGTTGTTGCAAAGCCAGATGTTAGGAACAAAATAACGAAATCAATGCAGCAAACAGAAATAATTTTTATATTTTCATCAAACATCATTCTCAGAAATTTTTCTGAGTTAGTATGTCCAAAGTATTTCAACATAATTTGGCCTGAGTGAAAAGGGATTCAGCAAAATCGTAGCATTGAAAACCTGCATCACAAATAGAAGTTGCAAGCAAATGTCAATTTTAAATACAGTCGTGAACAGTCATGAAGGAAAAGGTAATTTTTGAAGTCTTTCTGTATGCTGTTAAAGTGATGTAACAGAAATTTTAGTGAAGCATCCTCAAAGTTAGCTAGCATGAAAACTAGCAAGCTTCCCTATAGAACTAAACAGTTGACAGGTTTCAGGAAGATGAATGTCACACCTGATGCAAACAAGCCAAGTGATTTTCCTGACAACTAAAAAACCACACATGGAGAATTGGTAGGGCTTTGTTCAAGAAAGGTGAAAGAAACACACAGGAAAAAGAAAAAACAAACCACAAACCCTGGCAATAGTCAAATATTCTTCTCAAGGGGGGAAGTAGAAAAAAAAAATACCAAAGTTAGGCAAACTGGAATGGAAAGTCTTCTGTTGTTCAATCAGTACTGTCTTAATAGAAACTGTGCTTTCTTTGTAAACATAGGAATACTTAGCTTTTCATTTTTCCTTTAAAACCCCCAACCAAACAAAAAAAAAAAACTCATTAGGCAGTGAAAACTGGCTTATATTTGTTGGCAGAGAAGTGTTTATTTAAAAAGCACGAAACAGTCAAAAGCCTACTAATGAAGTCATGGTGCACACAGAGAGCCATGGACAAAGACAGAGCTTTCAGCAGTCCCTTCTGGGCGGACAGAGGCAGGAGATGCTTCCAAGTGGGGTCAGAAGGGCCAGTATTTGAGAACATTGTGAAAGAAAGGTTTGGGAGAGAAACAGAAAAAGATGCATGGTTACAACATTCTGAAAGAATTGGTAGAATATCATGATTGCTTAAAGAGAAACGGGGAAAATGTAGGAATCAGACAGTTAAGCAAGTAACGGTACAAGAGTAAAAGCGAAAATTCAGTGGCCCTGAACTGAGGGGAAAAAGAAAGGAAAAGACTGTAATTAGAGAGAGAAGAAGAAAGTTGTATTTGAAACTGGTGTGTCAGCCTGTCTTCCAGCAAGTGTTAGTTATTCATATTTTCTACCAAATATAGGCACCATTCTCAGAAATGCACAATAAATAACACAGAAAGAAAACCAGCACCATAAATACAGCCCAAAGATAAGTGTGTGTGTGTGAGCATGCATGTAAAGTTGACACATTCAAAGGGCAACACTGCAAAAATAATACTTAGAAGAGATCTGAAAAAAAAAAAAAAAAAAAAGGAGAAGGAAAAAGAAACAGGAGGTGTTAGTGTCCTCTAAAGCAAAAATCTGTACTCACCAGGTTCCTCAGAGCTAGTTGGAGTTCCAGGTTCTGAAGGAAGTGTTAGCATCTCATACCCACCTTTAGGACCTAGAATAGAGGAACACTGTTAGTGGCTTTGGATTTAGCAATTTGTACAATACAATCAAAGCATATGCTTTCCTGGTTGTGACTTGTAACCTTCTAAACTAAACAATCATACGGAATAATCTCAGAAAGCATAAACTGTGGCTAGGGTTGACAGTTCTGTACGGGTGATGTCATAATTTTCTAATGAGTGTAACACTGAGGAGATAAACTTTAGGACATTTTTACAACTATTCACACTGAAGGCCACTGAAGTTAACTGTGTGTTTTGCTGTACATCAATGTGGGAGCAGAGCTATCTTGAATGCATGAATCAGGGAGCAGTGCGTGGGTGATCTTGGGATCATCTGGAAGACTCTTGTTAAAATTCCACCTCCAGCATGATGGATAACTTCTTGATTTCTGAGAAACCCCTGCAGAAGATGCTTAAACTAGCCCTTACAAAAAAAACTTTGCTCTCCAAGTGCAAATCACCATCTTTCCAAGAAGCCAGGTTCAACAACATCATCGGTCTTTCCCAAGCATGAAGCTGAAAAAAGATGCCCACATTTCCTCACGATCTCAAACTGCACCCCAGTTCAAAGAAGGCAAGCAGAAAGTCTGTGTCCATAGAATGAACATATTGCAATTAATTTTGAATGACAAATGCATCATTTTATCTACTGGCAGTGGTTTTTTTCTCCATTATCATGAAGAAGTATATTTAAATGTGGTGGGTGGTTTTTCCCAGTATATTATTGTTAGGGTACAGGATTTCTCATGGCCTGAGGTGAATTTTCTTTGGTGGGTGCCCTTTGTTAAAGTGATGGCAGCATTTTACTGCTGTGAATAAGATTACTGCTTATACTCTGTCACTTATCTCATCTGTCACTGCTTCTTCTAAACTTATCCCATCTGTCAATGCCTTTCTAACAAAAACTCCGCAAAGCAAAAAACCCAAAGAAATACGTAAGCCTTACAATAGGGAATCAAATCATGCATTACCTTTAATATTTTCTGAAGTTTAAAATCATTTAAATTTAAATTAGTTTAAATTTACATGCGCACACATATCTCATAATCACTTTTACTTACCAGCTTGGAGACTGTGCCCTCTATGCACTTTCAAAGACCCAGAAGCTGCCATGACAGAAGCACCACCTGTTTTCAAAGACAGAGATTCACATTAAATCTAAATACCTGTTGCATTTTTAGTAGATGTTTTTGAAACATCTAGGGAAAAAAATCACTAAGAATTACAAGTCATTGTTCTTCATTTAGGCAATTTTTTTTGTTGTTGTTGCTAAATTCTTTACCCTGAGCTTGTGGCATTAAAATCTAGTTTTGTTGTTTTCTTTCTTTAGAAAGAAAGGATACCTTCCATAAAACCTGAGGGCACTGGCCTCCCCGTTTGTGGTGAATACTACTTTCCTCACAGAGAAAGCTGTCTTGAGCTAAGAAGTAAAATGGCAATGAGAACTGAGTGGGGAGTTGCCTTTGCAATCCATAACATAGCTTTCACAACAACAAAGTTTAAAGTGTTCATTAAAATCTGATCAGACTATCAAAAAACCTATCCAAGTGAATAACAAAACTGTGCCACACTTCAGTACTCCACCAATCATGTTTAGACATGCACACACGGGGCCAGAGGAAAGGGCACGAGGGATCTGGCTTCTGTGGGGGTTGAATCCAGGTCACAGCAGGTTCTTGTGAAACACCTTCCCAGTGCTCCAGCCAGGAAAGGTTTACCACGGACACACCAGATGGCACAGCCAGTCTCGTTTCCCCAGCCTGATTCACCAGGAAGCTGTTCCAGGTACAGTATTAGGGAAGTTTGAGGAAACAAGAGCCAGCAACTCAGAAACCTGCAGGGTGATACCCACGTAGTGCGGTTTGTCTGCACACACACATTCCTTCCATAAGCAGCAAACTGATCAGCGCTCTCCCCACCTCTTGGGTGCTGGGTTCCATCACCCCATCCAGCCCTGCATCTCTGCTCTCTACTCTTGTCCCTGTGGGCACCTCAGGCGAGTTGAGTGGCATTTACTTCCTCGCATGAGTACTTGTGAGGGAACTTCTTGTGCGAGTGGAAGGTACGGGACAGGAATCGGGCGGGAGGCTGTGCTAATGAGTAACCTGCCACTGGTGACAGGGTGGCCCTGCCGTGTGCCGCCGGGTGCTGGGGCTCACATATAAAATTGACACTCGTCTGAGCTGATGAATAGCCTCTGAGCAGGTGAGACTTCTCGGCAAATTGTTTTTAAAATAATATTCAGAAATTACCGTAGCTCTTATGCAACATGTAGAAATTCTATAAGATAAATAGCCTGCAATAACTGAGAAAACTACATGGCCTGGGAATCTAAAGAATATGGTAATTTCTTCTTTTTTTTTCTCCTGTGTAAAGTATACATACAATTTTATTTCTAAATCTAAGAATTTCCAAGCTTGTAAATTTAATCCTATAGTTTTATAAAATAAATCTAAAAGGCTCATTATTTCACTTACTGGGGACAATGGATTAAAACAATAATAAAAAACTATTTCAGAAGTGGACAACTGAACTAAAACCTTTAATTTGTAGTCTTTGTGTACATGAAAGCATATATAGCGTAATCTAAGCTACATAAACCAATTTTAAAGCATGCCATACTGAGAATCTGATTTTGTGTTTTAACAAACGAGATCAGATTGTAGAACCTTTACATACTCTGGTGAAGACTTAACCACTAAAAATGTTATTTGAAATTTTGTTTTTAACAAGACTGCTGATAAAAGTAAATGCAAAAATAGGACAGCTCCAGGCTAGCTGATTTACTTATATTTTCACTGTAACTGATCTTACTTTTTCTCACATCAGTGCATCCTGTCTCTGCATTAAGAATGTCAGAATATGTTTTATGAAGCTGAAAGCCTTACCTTACTTTGAAGAAAGATTACAGCTTTATGCTAATTCCAGCTTCATTACAAAACTAGTGTGGGATGGGGGGTCTTTCTGCCTCAAAAATGTATTGCAAGTCAGCAGAAATTACTCCAGAGAAAATGTGCATTTTTAAGCAACGTTTTTAGGATTTGTGAAAAACACGCAGGAGAGGAAAGGAGATTTAAAAAAATAAGACATTACAATCCATTTATGGTCAAGTTTAAGTTTTCCCATTCAGAGCTTATTTAAAAGAACTGTGCTAATGTTTCAGGATTTGACCTGTTGCATTTTCCTTGTTTTCAAATCTGGCAACTAACAAATATTTACATAGTCAAATCTCTCAGGGAATTTTTTTTGAAGCTTTGAACTGCGTCGTATAAACACATGTCAACAGAGATCAACCTAGATATTTTCTTCCTTGTTCTTTACAGCTACCATATAAGCTGGTTTGTTTTTTATTTATGAATCCTAGGATAACATTTGCCGGAATGGGAAAAGCAAGTTTGCAAGATACATTTCTGAGCAAATAAAGTACCCAGCAGGAGACAGGCACTCCATTCCATCATTCTTTTCATTTTACAAGGGGTTTTCAACAACTTTATTTTCAGTCTCCCCTGCCATCCAGTTCTGTGTGGCTAACTTGCTCAAGTCTTTGTCAGAACTGAGTATCTCATCAAGACAGTTATTTCTGTTCTATTTTCCTCAATGTGTAAGAGGAAGGAGATATTCAAAATGTGACAAAATTTAAATAATCTGCAGGCTATTTTGCATTCCTACATATGATTAGACTCAAAAGTTTGATGTAGCTCAATGAAGACAGCCACTATTTGAAATATTTTTCTAACTTTACAGTCATTGCTTTATGCTCACTCTTCAAAAATAACCACAGTTTACAGGATGTGCTACAAGAAAGAGCAATGAAAAAAGTAACAAAAGAGAGGTAAGATAGAACATGAAACATAAACTATAAACTGAGGCCAGACAGTTTACATTTTCAAATCTTGTGACCTATCATTGCATGACCAGTGGGGAGACACGTGCAACACTGCATTTACCAAGTGATCACTTCTCACTGCCCAGCCTCTCCTTTGCCTTCACCAGGTAGGTCACAGACTCTTCAGGTCTGGGCTATTAAATTTTCTGAGAAGGAGTTGGGACAGAAGAAAACACCACATTCTGTGATAAATTCCTGCTTCTTGTTGAATTAAAACTACCTTTATTACGAAGAACTTTGATCCACTCAGCCAAGCAACACTTCCATCTCCTCCTTTGAAAACAGATACCTTGCTTAGAAGAGCACCCAAAGGCTACAGCGACTGATTGACAGGAGAAACACTGCAAGTTCACCAGGAGGCTGTTTCATGTAAATGTAAGAGGAGACTTCCTGGTGCTGTATATTTGACCTATAAAACTTCCCTACTTGTTCTCTTCGATTTTCAAAGAAATGTCATATATTTTCTGCTATACAAATGGCGATGTCTGTAAGGCATAAAAGCTGAAGGGGATACTTAAAAATGATTACTTGCTCTACAGATTTCACCACATTCAGAAATGCCTCCTGTCTCTCTAACAGACAAATTTAGAAGCGGTAGAATCACTCAAAATTAGAAATGCATTCAAGCACACTGTTCAAACATTGCTCCTCAAAGAACTCTGTTTAGTGTGTCCAGAAAATCACAGAGGATCTAACCACCTCTAGCTATTATTCATATTTCCATGCTGTGGGCCATTCCAGCCCAGCCTCCTATTCTTAAAAATGCATGTGTTAAGCTAGAATTATTACCATTTTCCATTTGCCAGGAAACTTGGTGTCCAGTTTTTTTTTAAAATGTACCTTCAAAGGTGCTTTACACATCTGAAGCTCAGGATTTACACTGGCCAAGAATGAAGGTCACACAAAAAAAATATGGGAAGAAAATCTTTAATAATCAATATATTTGCAAATAAGGTTCCTCACCGTTGTGTTCTAGAAGACTGGGATATGTAATTTCCCCAGATTTCAGTGACAGAGAAGGCATGAGGAAACAAATCAGGAATATGGAAAAGACAGGACTGGAGGGTCACTGTGGCATGGACTTACCACCTTTCTGTCACCCCCAAAAAATAAAACAGGAACTTGCTGGATCTGCTCAGCCCAGAGGATGAAGCAGCAGCATTTGGATCATTCACTAACATGGTTTCACCACAGTGACTGTTCTCCTTCTCCTCCTGGGAAAAGGTCCCCAGTACTTCAGACAGTCACCAAGGCCAAGCTTTAGATTGCAAATGCAATGTGTATTTTAATCAGCTTACTTTTTCTGACCTCCTATATTGCTTCCCCTACAAAATTATTTTAAGTGCACTTGTAGAATAAAGCACAACCAAGAGCATGCCATATTATGGCAGGGTTCATTAATCAGTTTCTCACTGTAATGATGCTCTTCTGTTACAGTGTTTAGCCCTATAAGGTATGACATGACAAAGTTACAGTGCAACAATACAACGCACAGTCCTGTACTGGCTCAATAAAACTATCAGAGTGCACTTGGTCCTCCTACATCTGAAGAGCTGACAACACATTTCCTGAAAAAAACTGTGAATTATATATTATTTTCAATCAAAGCAACAATAACCACAACAGTATGGCCCAGATTCTTCTTCCTCATTGCTTTCAATTTCCTGGAAGCTGACTCCTAAGCTTGGAATAGGTATGCAAAAAAAAATTTTTTTAAATGCAAACAGAAAGCCTATTTTTCCATCATAAAAGCTAAGCTGTCAGCTGACTTCATTTTCAGCACCTATCACCTGTTATATACTTAATTTCATTCTTACTTTTTGTCTGCCTGAGTCCCTATCTACCTAAGAACAACTTAATAGAGATACAATGTTCACAATCAGGATTCAGCTGATATTTCAGCTGAATTCCAATCTGCAGCATTGTTTTAAGTTTATTCCTTAATTCATCCTCTCAGAACATTTCTCATCAAGCACTGTGTAGGTTTGGTACTACAAGCAAAGAGGCCATCAGAGAGCAAGAGTGTCTGTTGCAAAGCTGATGAATTTGCTCCTATGGAATAAGGGGAAAAAATGAAGGATAATTTATAATTAAAAAGCAATATTAAAGTACATATATAAAGTGCTTCCATGGGAGGGTATTTGTTATTTGCCTGCTCAACTACTGGCTTTTGCAAAGCCAGAATCTGTGATACAGAGGTACAGGGAGATCAGACCTTTCACTGGAGATGTTTAATTTGAGTGTTGAAATATTCAGGGTTGGATCTGGCTCCTGGGAATGCCCAAGTAACCACATTCCCTGTGGTGATCAGGAAGGGACAAAAGTTTCTGAAATATGGAGCATAGAGCTGGCATGAAATGCTTTCTCCAGGGACTGCAGTGTGTCCCTAAGCATTTCCGCGAGCCATTCCAGCTCTCAACATCCCTTCTCTAAACAGGAGTCTTGGGATTCAGACTGCTCAGTTTGCTAGGAAGGGGGTGGCAGTTAAGGATAGAAATAGTGGCATTTCCCTAGGGACAAAAATAGTGGCATTTCCCCTCCTCACAAAGCAGCCTCATGGTTTAAACATCATTCATAAAACACCATCGCTGTGACGGAGTTCTACTCAACTCGGAAAATACAAATATTTTGAAGGCGACCATGACAAGAGCTCGAGGTTCCTTATCTAAGGTGTTGCAATGGAATAGAAAGAACAAGATTAAAATAAGAAGCCTAAATCACAATGAGAAACAACTCAACTGGTAGGAAATACAGTCTAAATGTAAGAATAGCAAAGGATTTTGGATGATTTAAGGTGGATTTAGGATTCTCACTGCAGAACGTGTTAAACAAACACCTGTCAGACACACAGAGAAGAGCATCCAAACCTCAGGGCAGAGGCTCTAGCTAGACAACTGCTTCAGCCCTGTTTTTCCTATAATACTTTGATTTATAGTACCAGAAAGATAATGAAAATAATTACAAACTCTTCAGCTCACCATTCCATGAAGGAATATGCTGTCTTTTGTTTCACCTCTCAATACTGAATGTGCATCTTATTCATGATCCCTTTACTCAAAACATATAAACAGTTCCTCAATAAAAGACCTGCATACATATCTCTGAAATTGCAACCACTACATCAAGCTACAAAATTTCTTAAGCAGTCATGAGAATCTCTGTAGAGGTCCATGGAAACTGCCAGCACAAAATGTACTACACTGAGGTGCCTCCAGAATCCAGCAGTCTCAGAAATCAGGAAATCTGAATCATATTTTTGAACCTCTATCCTGTCATGGTATTTTGAGGTCCATCATAACTATAAATGCAGTCTATTATACTTAAGAGCACACATTCCCACATCATGCAGCTCCAAAGAATCCCTTACCTTGATCTGGAGTACAAAGCTATGGTAACAATTTTCCTCCTACAAACTCAAGTAATCTAATTCAGTCTCTCTTTCTAATCAATATTTGCAAAGATATTTATAACAAAGGCAACCAAATTATTTAAAACAGAATTAAATGATTCACCCCAACTTGTTTTTTTCCATCCAGTAATACAACTTAGCACTGCTGCCATATTTAGAACACTTCTCAGCTTGCCATTAGAATTAAACACATTTCTCTAAAGTTGCTGAGTCTGTTGCTCAGCATATGTAACTAAAAGTAGAAAGTGAATATGATCACCCACAATCACCACCAATAAACTGAAAAATACGTAAACAACTGATCCTTGACTGTTTAACACCATGTCTTGCTGAAGAACTGAGACATTCAAGAGCAAAATTATTGCATAGAACATGAGGGCACCTGTAGCCCATGAAGGAGTGGACCTGCAATCTACAGTGTATTTGAATGAAAATAACTCTGTGATAAAAAATAAATGTGTTTGTGATTAAGTGAAGTGCTAGACTAGTAAATTTTATAACTGGGTATTGGGTTATTGTACAATCATTCATGCTAGTGGAGGTATCTTGCCATGTATATGCACAAGACCAGTTCTGAAAGTAGTTACCTCAAATTATGTTATTCTCAACAATGGATAATAATCTCTCATAAGAGAGAAACATAGACAAGTTCTAATGCTGTTCCTTTAGTCCAATACAACTGTGTGAATGACTGCTCAGCACCCTGGGACCTTCAGTTAGTGACTTAGATTAAAGATTCAAATGCTACAGAATTATTTTGTAAGCTTTGCAATGCCAAGGTCAATTATACATGAAATCTGTACGTGCACCAAAGACAAAACTTTAAAATGAAATACCTAAGAACACTAAAAATGCAATGAGACATAGAAAACTTCAGCTTCTTTTGTATTCTGAAAAATAGTGTAGTTTTGAAGAACAAAGTTGTACCAGTATATTAGAGCATTTGAGAGGTGAAACCCTGCAAAGAAAACTTCAGTCACTGGCTTTAGATGGCGCATTTGCCTTAAGCATTTATACTTATTCCTACAAGAGTTCTTTTCTTAAACTATATTTTCCCAGTGTACCAGACAAGAAAACCCACCTGCTCAAATTTCTTCAGTCTTGTATCTTCTCCTGCTGTTGATATACAAATCTGTCCTGTATTTCTACATTTCCAACTTCCTTCATGATAGGTTTTATATGCATGAATAGTCTGAGATTAAGATTTTTGTCAGATGTTGTTTGCATCCACAATTAACTAGACACTGAAATTAATACAGAAATAATATTCTGTCCAACACATGCAGCTATAGAACCAAGTTTCCCTGTATTTACACACACTTTAATCATAAGTGTTCTGGTTTCCTTGGATTGACTGGAGAACTAGGAACTTGAGTACCAGAGGGAAAGATGAAACTAGTGATCCAATTTGGGCTTCTGCTTACACCTCTATAAATCAAGAGTAATTCCACTGACTTAAGTGCAATAACTAGCAACAAGATCTGCTAAATGCTTCTGGATTTTCTCCTGCTAAGACAGACAAAGACATAGAGTTACTTTCAGCCTTCTCCAGAGACACCGCCTGCTCCTGCGTATCTTACTGGATTTGTTCACAGAAGTATCCATCTGCTTTACATATTTGCCAAGGTTTTTAAAAGTAATAAAGAAACACGAAGCTGTTCTATGTCTACCGGAAACAGGAAATCTATGAAATTTAATGGTTCTGATGAATTATCAGGTAAACTATTTAAGGAATATAAAGGCATTTAAGATACTAACCAAATTCTTTGCACAGATCTCTCCAAGGTCTAAGGTGGAGAGAGTACACAAAACCAAATGCTTATGAAATGTTATATTTGAAATAAAATGAAAATTCAAAGGTGCCAGACCAGTTTGGCTGCATTAGACAGGGAACTCAGATGACCAACACATTCCACTGATAGGAAGGTTTACAATGCAAAGATGGTCAGTGTGTTACCTTTTTCTAAGCAATCTTTCCAGGCCAGATAATCCGTGTCCTCGCATTAGTGATATTTTGGGCAATCAATAGTTCCACTGACATGAGAGAAGCATCTCCAAATTGCCTCTGGTAAAGATTCATTCCTGTGGTTTGTGTTATTTAAGAAACTGGCTATACACACTGAACATATAAATCAAGTTTCCCTTTGGTTTTAACGTCACCTCAAAAGAACACTGTCTTGGTGTTCTTCAATTATGTAAGTTGAAAAAGCACTAAATGGCTTCATATAGAAACTGACAACTTTGAACCTCTTTAGATCAACAAAAGAAAGGGAAAACCAAATATATTAATCGTTGAAACCAAAGTTACTACAGACTACAATGTATTTCATAATTGCCAGTCATGAATTGCAGCAGCAAAACCAACCATGAACAGGATACCTCTCAATATACTCTTTAGTTCTGCTCCCATAAATCTTCTGTTTCTCTCATCACAATTTGAGACTTAAACAACATCTTTTAATAAATCAAATAACTAAATGACTCCTACCTGATATAGCTGGTAAGACTCCAGACTGTAATACTGCTGTTCCCTAAAGAAAACAGAAAATTTTAGAATGAAAAGTCTTTACAATAAATAGAAACTTGTCAAAATATAGGAAATATATAAAAGTAAAAGGGAGAGGAGGAAATCAGAAATGTAGCCAAGATTTCATCTTTGAAAGAGAAAAAACATCCCACAACATTTCAGAAAATACTAGATTATACTTGACAAAGAAAGATGCAAAATGCAAATAGAAATTTCACGTGTGAAATGCTATCAGATGTGGGACACTGTTAAAGTATCATTGAAATTATAGGAAAGACAACAAATAACTACAAGAATCAGCTGTGATTAGATAAGGAAATGAGCCTGAGATAGTAACAAAACCAAAACCATTCTTTTCTTATTAAGTGATTTTTCCAGCCTATAAGATTGTCTCCATTTCCATTTCCATTTCAGTACATCGTATTTTATTATTTCTGCAACTCTGAGACCTCCTGCTACAATCTTCTGTAAGGCAGAGACTTCACTAACAGTGGCAACTGCAAAGTCAACTCAACAGAATAAACAGTAGAGAGACTTAAAAGCTGCCTTTGATAATTCTACAAAACACAGCAAAACATGCTTTTTTTGCCTGTAGGAGAGCCTTTTAAAATTATTATGGCATAATATACAAATGCAAGTGCATGGCTTTAAAATGCAGAGCATAATACATATCTCAACCTACCATATGACTGCCTCAAAGAAGAAAAGGGGTAAGTGACCTCACTCAAACCATATGCTTCTGTTATGCCTGCTATGATACTCAGACAAAAACTAACAACATGCTTATCTAAGCCCTGCATATCACATAACAGGAATCATAAATATAAGTTAAATATCTTTCTAACATATAATCTTTTATCTGTGACCCAGGAGCTGAGTGCTGAGGTATGAGATGCAGGGCTGCTCGTTCACACCACCTCACCACTGCAACACCCACAGTAAGCAGATATGCACCACTTGTAGATCACACACCATGAGCTGCACGGCCAGGGCTATTTTAACTCCGGTAGTGATCTGGCTGCTGTCAGATGACATTCATTTTTGATGTTCTGCTTCCAAATATCTTGGGCAGAGTTCAATGACAGATGTTAGGAGAGCCCTGGTTTGATATGCTGGGTCATTATTCATAGATTAGCTCGGTTGCCCTAAAGAGCTAAATAGAATCTAAGCCTTGGCATTTATTTCTGTGTGTACAAATAACCATCATAGTACACTATCCTTATTACAACCAAAAATGGATTTTTTTCCCCTATCTGTGCAAATTTGGGATATCTTTCCCTTTCTGTCACTTTTTTTTTCTTTTAAAGTTTCATTTTATTTCATTCAAACTTTCATCCACTTTAAATTTCATTAAATATATTATTTATCACACCATTCTCATTTTAAAAAAACCTCAGCAGATAAAATTCTGTCCCATATGAAAAGCAGCATGCCCACCTTTCTCTAGATAACTTTCCATTGACTATATACCTAATCCTGCTCTGCTGCTGCTTATGGGAGTTTTAGTCTTTGGGCACAAGATCAGGCCAAAAAGTCCATATCATCTAGGATAAGCTCCACAGCAAGGAGCAAAGATGCTGTACTGCACTGGCTACAGAAGAAGTTTTGCCAGATTCATAGTGACAAAAGGTATTACAACAGCTTTGCAAGCTCACCTTCATGGTGTGAAAAGGAGCCAGAAGCTTGCAAGTTAAATGGATAGAAACAAAAAAAAAAAAAAAAAGAAAATATTGTCTTAAGACTAATTCTTCTCATTACTGGCTATGATGAATAGCTGTTCAATATAAAGCATGCATTTTCACAGAGCAAAAATATTTCTGTTTCCTGTTTTGCCTCCTAAAAAGAAAGAACCTACAAGAAAAAGTATACTAGCTTTTGTAGGTTTTACTGCTGAGCAGGGCTCCATCATCCCTGGCAAGAGGAATGAAATACCAGCCCCTGATAACTGTGTCAACATTTCAGACACACCTCATCAGCAACAGCTTATGTAATTCCCTTTGTGTATCTTTAGAAATAAAGCTTTTCTTTCAGCTCATCTAAGTTTGGCAGCTTTTTATAGCTTCATTATTCTACGCCTACTGAGAGTTAGAGTTCTCAGCACAGGAAAGATGTGAACCTGTTGGAGAAGGTCCAGAGGATGGACACGAAAATGATGGGAGGCCTGGAGCACCTCTAATTTGAGGAAAAGCTGAGAGAGTTGGGGCTGTTCAACCTCGAGGAGAGAAAGCTCCAGGGAGACCTTACAGCAGCCCTTCAATACTTACAGGGGGTTATAAGAAAGACAGACTTTTTAGCAGAGCCTATTGTGATAGGACAACGGGTAATGGTTTTAAACTAAAAGAGGGTAGATTTAGACTGGATATAAGGAATAAATTTTTTATACAGGGGTGGTGAAACACTGGCACAGGTCGCCCAGAGAAGTTGTGAATGTCCCACCCCTGGAAACATTCAAGAGTAGGCTCTGTGGGCCTCTGAGCAACCTGATCGAGTGGAAAGTGTCCCTACTTGCTGCAGAGGGGTTAAATTAGGTGACCTTTAAAGGTCCCTTCCAGCACAAAATATTCTATGCCTTTTAGGTCTCAGTTCCTTTAGTCTAAGCATATGTATGAAGTTTTGCCCCAATCTGGGTCCTCAGACTGGAAGAAGAAAAGCTCAACATAAATAAGAGGCTCCCGGATTCTTCTTGTTAGGAAAGAGGATTTTGTACGTGACAGTAATAAAAGCAAATATTTGCATTGTGATTCTGCACAACCAAAAATGCACTCATAAACAGAGGCTTGATTGCAACATTGGTCAAATGCTTAATTTTCACAGAGGAGATGATCTACATTTTTTTTCTCCTCTCCCTTCCTTTATTTTCAAGCTATTATGTAGTAACAAGGCCATGCAAAACATCCAGGTTTTCAAGAGGAAACCATCAAAATCATCACTCAAAATCTCTGAATCCCTGAAAAGCAGAAACTGAAGCAGACTTCTCTAATAATGAACACTCTCCTGCCTGCTGTGTATAGCTGGTGGCACTTCATCACAACCCTCTGACTGCTTCACATAGTTTGTGCCTAGAGGGAAGCAGCAGATTACGGTCACATTATGTAGTTTATGACAATAAAATTAACTGCCAGCTACTTCACAAAGGTTTCAATGAGAAATGCTGAATTAAGATTTTGAAATCAGCATCACAAAGAAAAGTTTAAAGTGCTTTTAGAAAATAGAAAAGAAAAAGTATTGATCTTGTCCAAAGCTGTTGCAAAGCTCAGATATTTCAGCAAAAAGAAAGCAGTCCTTAATGAAGCTGACAGTTAAAGTACTTTCCTTGTAAGGATTAAAGACTATGATTTATTCCATGATTCTAAATCACCAGTGAAGTTTAAAGCTTGAATGCTTAGGCTGCCACAAGAAAAAAAGGTTCCAAGGAAAGGCCAAGAAATACAGACACATTGAGCAACCTTTAAAGGTCATCTGCCTTGACCGGCTCATTCACCCTGCCCACCAGTTGATCATGTTCTGAACAAAAGATACAAAATTATTAAACTCTATGACCCTTCCTAACAACTCCAAATGAAACAGAAACTCCTGCCTATGGCATGCTTCAGGCACACGGCTCCAGTTTCAGCCACAAACTCCTGATTACTCAGCTTCATCTGTCACAAGGCAAGTGTTGCCCTACAGAAGGATTGCTGAAGTCAGTTCAGAAACATCTGCGTTTGCTCAGCCAAGCCCAAACATTGGCTATTTTATGAGGCATGAAGCTGGCAATTTCAGCGGCACTGTCAAGGCATGGTCTGTGCCACATTAAAATGCAGCCCCTAAAATCTGTGGGACAATCAAGCTCCACTCACCTACAAGTTACAGGTCTTGCTTAACAACAAGAGCTGAGAAACAACCAAAAGTATTGTTTAATTCTAGTTCAGATTTGTGTAGCCATCTTCTCTCTCTCACATTTTTTGCAATACAACCATTAGCATCAGAATGTCATCATTAGCCCCAAAAATGACATGCCTTGCCTTTACCATTCTCTGAAGACATCCACTCATGGGAGAGAAAGAAGAGCTGGGCTGAGTCCCCTACCACAAGTACCAGAGAAGCCAGTACCTGGGTCCAGCTGCCAGATAGCAGAAATTCAGGTGGTGGAGCCTCAGTTGCAACACTGAAGGGTCAAATTTCAAACTCTGCTACTGATAATACATGAGCCCACGGGGAAGCTGACACAGCAACAAGGCACATGATTTGCTCTTGTCTTTTGCTTTTCAAAACCAGACATAGAATTATTACACACTGGACAGTCACACTAGGACTGTGCTGAACAACTGGACTGTAATGCAATTACATGGTCACATACCAATTTTTCCATGGGACATCTGTCTCGTTCACTGCACGAGAGGGACACATGTGTGGGTACAATCAAGACCACATGAGCAGCTGTAAATCTGTCAATTCCTTAACAGTGAGGAGCTTAACTTTTCAACCTAAACTACATCCTTTTAACATCACACACATATTTCATTATGTACCAAAGTATTCAGACAGAATTCTAGAGGAAGCAGCTATGCAATACCACCCAAGGCATATAAAATACCTGGTGTAAACACATCGGTGTTGTTCTGTGTCTGTGTCCAGGCATTACTACAAGCCAAGCCTGCATACTTGCTAGACAAAGAAAAACCGAGTGAAGAGCGTGTACAGCAAAGATAGCAAAGTCTAAGGCACACAACACCAAACCCTCCTAAACTGTCCTAACACCAATATCAGCTAGACAGCTTGCAATTACAGAGGCATGCCCAAAAACACAAGTTAAAACACATAAATAAAATAAAGACACTCCCTCAAACTGATGTTTTGGGCTCATCTTACCATTTCTTACAAATTTCATAAGGCTTGAGTTTCTTATGCTTCTTCAAAGATTGGTATGATAGCTCCAAATCAAACAAGATTATTAAATACTGCTCCTATTTAGCCACAGGTAAAATTCAGAAACACTGGTTTCTATATAGGTAGAAGCACTTCATTATTTCATGGAGATTTCGTAGGGATAAATATAGTGACAAACTGCAAAGAGAGATACTGCAGTAGCAAACCCTTTAGGGAGAGCTGTATAAGAAACTCAAATGGAAAGATGGACACTAATGATTATGAATATTGCTGAAGAGATGAGCTCATCTAAGCTGGACAGACCTCACAGGACAAAGATATTGAAGTACAGTCAGAGAACATTCCACTCCTAGTTCATGATACAGGAGGACTTTCACAGCAGGAGCCACTTTTAGGCTGAGGAATTCCACCAGCCAGAGAAAATGGCTAAGCCAGACATAGCAAATTGCCTCTGAAACCAATTTTAATCCAATGTATTTAACAAACATGGCCAGGATTGGTGGAGAAGTTAGAAGACAGGAACTAAAAACAATTCTTATATGCAAATGTCATAGGATATATTCCTCAAACTCAACAACGGGGTCGCAGCATCAAACCCTGGACAAATACACCTAAGTGATGCTACATGCATAATAAAATATATTAACATCAGCCTTCACTGCCTCATCTTTCACCAGGTATATCTCATAACAATCATTCTGCCATTCAGGACCTTAAAGACCCCTTACACAATTACCATTAAAGTAGACCATCAAATACAGTCAGCTCAGAAACGTTAAATGCTTTTTCTCCAACCATGAGGTCTAAGAACAAAGGCAAATTCCCCAATATAATCTACAGTTCAGCATGTCATATATTCTTAGGGACAAAATAAAGACAACCAATTCTTCCAGGTAATAAGAATCATTTACACTGTTCTCCCTAATTCCTCAACTGAACTGTCCTGATTTACAGTAGAAGATGATGTTCTGCAATTTTACGAAAAGGAACTATTTTTAATTTAAGCATTAAGACACCCAGCAGATTTTTTGATTCAAAACAGTGTTGTCAACCTTTAAGAGATGTTTTCATAGCAGCACAGCATTCCGTTTTCCCCTTCCCAGAGCCTTGTTCAGCTCAGCTCCTGTTACTTAAGTCACCTCTCCTGTGGTACAGCCTGCCACTCCTGCTGCAATGCTCATGCAAAAGAGTTCAAACACACATTTTTCCAGAAGGTTCAGCAATGCACCCACAGCATTGCTTTGGCCATTCACATCTTCACAGGTGAACACAAGTGCTCTTATTCAGCATGCAGCTGAATCACAGTGTACACAGTAGTTTTAGCCATGCAAAAAGGCAGGCTGAGTTTCTCTTTTAGAAGTTGCACGGCCTTTATGGAGAGATGTTTATGAACAATAAAAATCAACAGTAATAGGTTATACTTATGTATTCTTATAGAAAGACAGTAAAAGGACAGGCATCTGTGCCTGCTGCTGTATTTTACCATGAAAGATTATTTTAAATTGAATTCAATGCTGATAATTTGAGGAAAAAAACTTTTCCTATTTATGTAAGAAACAATTTTTTTTTAGAGACTGGCACTTCTAAAGTCTTCTCAAGTGCAATGGAAACAAAGTAATGTATACAAAGTCAAAGAAGCTTCAATTCCATGTATTCTGGTTTATGTTTCATATATCCTAAATTCCAACAGGGGGTAGCATTACACTTCTGCAAGAACACTTGATATTTAGAATACACTCAGTTTCCCCACATGTGCTAGTCTGAGCTTCCTTGTACAATAGATCTTTTAATTTCCACTCATTCTGCACCCAATGAAAACCACACACGGCAGAGACTCCAGCAAAACTACCCTAATGCTGAAAATGAGGCTCAGATGGGCCTGAACAGGTATGAAAAACAACAGATTTGACTACTGTGCAAATAAGCAGTGTGTGGTTCTCAGCTCATTCTTCTTGCTCAGCACATAACACAAACAGGAGAGGCAAGGTGCTCATGGATGGGATGCAACACCTCACATGATCCATTTCCTCTGTATTTTAAAGGTCACAGACTAAGTGTGCCACTACTGAGCATCTCAGTACTGCAGAAATACCTGTGAAAACTTGGCCAATGGGAAGTAGCGTTGTACATTTTCTTAGACAAGCACATCCCGATAGAAACAGGAGAGTTTTGAGTCAGAGCATTATCCCATTTCAAGCTTCTCAAAGTCAATGCAAAAGTACTATGGAGCAGGAAGCTTGGAGAGATTGAAAACAAATGAGAAGGACCATCGCTAACGTACAGACCTATGCACACACGTACTCACAAAGGGATTCAGGAGGCCTTGCTCTCCTTGCCAGCAAAGGAACAATTTATGGAAAATTTACACACAAAAGTGCATTAAGTATCCCTTTCACTCAAGTTTTCTGCTTGCAACAAGATTTAAAAACCAAGTCAGCTACTCATTAAGAAAAGGGATCCTGTTTTGCAAATAAAGAGTTCAACTGCAACTCTACAGCTAAGACAGTAAATAGAGGACTCAAATGAAAACATTACAAAAGTTGGCAAAGTGAAATCTCACATCTTAGAGACAAATTAAACCTGCCTCTATGGGTTTTTAAAAATGGAGAAAGTTTATGTTAAGTTTTAATTACCATTTTGAAACATTCACCTGGGGACTACCTTAAGAAAAGTCTTTTCCTTCCTCTACTTCCCCCAAAGAGTATTGTTCCACAGTGTGAGCTTAGCTTCTACTTGCACTAAAAATACACTAGTGCCTGTTTTGTAGCTGATGGAGCTGTGCCAATTTACATTAGACTAGTTACTCGATTCCTTCCTTCCAGCCCATTCCACATAAAGACACAAAGAAAAGAATCCTTCTTATAACCTATGCATCCTGTTCCACAGAGAGAGAACTAGAGTGGGCTTAATTATGGGCCTATGAAGAATCAAAATGAAAGCCTTGCAATATGATCTTCACGTTCATTTTCCTTCTTTTTCAACCTCACATTTAGAGCTATGGTTAGTCAACTTCTTCCAGAAAAAAATTAACAAGATAATCACTGATCATCAGTAGAAAGAAATAGATGGAACTAGAAGGACAAATAAGGGAGGAAAAGCTCAAAATAGTAAAATTAAGACAAGTGTTTTTCTTTATTCCCAGCCCATTACTGAAATTATGGTTTGTCAAAATTAATGAAACTATAATTAATCTGCACAGCTTCAAAGGATACAGATACTTAACTATGCATGGGGGTTGCTCACAGGTTTCTTCTATATCAGAGAGCAGTGCTATAAATTATTAGGTACAATTATTTCTGCAGTTTTTTTCCAAAGCTTTCTATAGTAGTTATCTCTATAGCACATGTGTTCTGCTTGACTTTGTGTCTCGAGGAATGAGATGAATCGGCAAACTTCATCTGGAAACGTTTTCCTTGTGCTACAGGGATTCAAGTATACAATTACTATCCCTGATATAGTCCACTTAGCACTTCTCTGTCCTTGTAATAAACCAGATCTGGAAAAGGTTTAAATTTCCTTAATATTTTCCAGGCTCAAATTTCTAGTACATTCAAAATTGCTTCCAATCAGCATTGAATTAGCAGAGGATTCCACAGAATCCAGGCTACTGCAGAGGATGTGGCTAGGGGAAAGGGAACACAGCCAGAGTTCATGTCCCACTGATTCCCAGCTGTTGAAACAGTCACTTCAGTTGACTGACAGCTGGCTGCTGCACTTTGTCCTGTGAATAGTCCGACATCCTCATGTGACAAGACTTAGGAGCACAAAGTCAACTTTAAAGCCCCGTTTCCATCTACCCTTTGGACTTGTGTGGAATTGAACTGCTGCTGAGAAATTCACAAGGTCTGCTGTCTTTCATCTACCCTGCTTTAGGAAAAGAAACCTGGAAATACATAAAAGATAACACCAAGGAATACATACAAGCAGAGCTTGCATGCAGTAAAGACACTTTACTGCAGCCTAGAAGCCCTGTATAAGACTCTGGTATTCACTCACCCCATCCTGGCTTTCATTTATCTTATGGATCACAGTTACTTGTTTTGATCTTAACATCCCCATTCCCCTGAGGAAGCTCAGTCTAACATCTACACACACACACACACTTTTTGTGTTTTTACAGACATATTGATGCATCAAATTTCACTGGAGCTGAACCAGAGGGGATGGAAAAACAACAGTAGCTCCACATAACATTTTTCCCTACACTTCTGTCCTATGCTCAAGGGTTGAATTACTTCCTGAGGTAAGTTAGTTTTTCAAGACACAGAATGTGGTTACACTAGCAGGGACGGCCAGAATGCAAGGAAGTCCTTTCTGCAGTGTCATTTAGGAATGGAACAGAAAATTTTGTGAGCAACTGGTAAAAAGTGGGATAAAGAGCTGTTGTACACTTTAAGAAAGATTTACTCAGTTGATCAGGTGCAGTAACTTTGAGGTTTCACTGTGTCAACTTGCTTCTGATCCAGAGTTCCTACATTTCAAAGCTAAGTTTAGCCAGAACCAAGGCAACTCAACAGCAAGTACCTACTAACTTAAGATGGGTCAGTTTGCTACCTAAAACCTTGCTCCCGAAGTTCTCTGCAGTCATCTGCTCTCACATCTCTTACTGGTGTGCTCAGTTTTACCTAATCCCTGTTTGGGCAAAATGGTTTTTGATCTAAAAGAGAAATTAAAAAGAAAAAAAAAGTCACTGCATCAAAAAAGATTTGCAAAATTAAATTTGCAACATGCCTCTCTGTAAGGATTTTAGAAAAGAATACGTTGAGAAAACATAACACCATTATAGGTCTTTTCCTTCCCCTGTTGCTACAACTTGGCTTGAAGTTCAGTCATATCCTCAAGCATGTTCTTGCTATCTTGCTTCTTTCTAAACCCTAAAAAATTGCTCAGCCCTCAGGCTAATCCCATTCTTTGAAAGAACTGATTTTTAACTGCTGTGTCCTCAGTCATAGACTTTCTGAATCCACTGAGTGTAAGGGCTCCTGCATTCATAACTTCTTTCCAGTAACTGCAGTTCTTGAAAGACACCATTCCTCAAGCTCAGTTTTGCACACAAAAAAAAAATCTCTTGAAATAACATATTCAGTGCCACTCCTTTGTGATCTTTCATTATATAGAAAATGGCTTTCAACTAATGTTGGAGTTACAGAAATTAGTAATAGACTTGCCACCATTTTAAAACAAAATTTGTAAAGCAGCTGCTTCATCCTGGCAGGCTGATTTCTCCTTTAGCAACTCTCATTAATTACTTCCTTTTCTGTCCACAGTTCTCTTGAAAGGCAAACAAACTTTCTGTCTCTCTCACTGTCATGTGGAAAACATTGCATTTAATAAAATCTTTAGCACTTCAATAGAATTTTCAGCACGCAAAATACTGTAGAACCAACCCATCTGTCCTGACATCAGCCTTGGGAAGCAAACAGCATCCAGGTACGGATATCACACAGTTAGGTGGAGTGAGGTAAGCTGGTCAGAGCCACAATAAGGTCCTAACACAAAATCTGCCTGATTTAAGATATCAAAGATCCATCTTATTTATTTTAACTTGTAAGCACCCCAAATCTCTAATGAAGTGAACACTTTAGTTACACTGATTTCAGTGGCCCTGCTTCTAGAGTGTCAGAGGAAAGGTGCTGAAGTCTGCAACAAGGCTTCTGCTGACCTCAGTGGGACATTTTGGTTGGAACTGTTCAACTGCATAGAGGTAAATTTGATAGTCTTATCTTCTGTATGGACTTTTAAAGAATTCCCTCTCCTTTCTCCTCTAGACAAGTTCCCTAGCATTTCAGCAGAAGCATTCAGAACTCTGCATAGTAAAGCAATACATAAAATCACAAGGAACTTAAAGACAATCCATCCTGAAAACTGGTAGGCATTTCTGTATCAGAAAGGCTTATGCACATTTACTAACTTCTTTGCCTATGGGAAGTATTCATTTAGTTCTGAACATATAAATATACTTCAGTGATTCATTCCTCAAATTGGTTTCAGTGTAATGAAGCCACAGAGCAGGTTCAATGGAACAGGTAATAAACCTTTTTCTATTCAGTAGATTTGTTGCCACATACTTTCATGCTAATAAATGCCAAAATTGCGTTACCTATATGAAGACATTGTAACTGTATTATTAAATTTCACTAACGTAATAGTAGGAAAAATCATTTGCTCTTTATGAGTAAAGTAATACGACCTGGAATAGAGTTGAAGAGCTGCATGACAAACAGTAAGGATTTGCCTACCCCAGAACACGACTGATACCTTCAGATCTAACCTGATTACAAGTACATATGGGATATTATCAGCCAGACTGAAAGTATTTCCATGGATATCTTGAAGTAATAAGTGTATTGGGAATCTTGAATTACCAAAACTAATTCCACTCATATGTCTTGTCATGAGTTCTGGACAAGTTTAAGCACAGTTTGTCTAATTTTGTTGGAACACATTTCATCCTTCTAATTTGCATACTTCCAGTTTTAAGTGGCTCTGTCAAAAAAGGTTGGTTGGAAAGGTCACACCCCTACTGAGCATCTATTTTCAGTCCTCTCATCCACTCACAGTGAGCTGCTGTCAGCCCTCCAGACATCCCATCCAAATGATTGCTATCCTACTGACACTCGCCAATTCCTTCTGAGCCATGCAATTACTTGGATGTCACTGACTGTTAATCAAAACAAAATATTTTTGCGTAGTCTTTTCAATGCACAATCTTAAAAATAGAATGTTGGCAGACATTACAAACATTTTTCAGAAATGCAAGTAAGGAATTGAGATTTTTGAAAGTTAACTTTGTTTATGAACTTCCAGAAGGAGATAAACCACCTGGGAATCAAATTTGGAAATCTTAATCCAGGGCTGCCACTGGAGTTATGTGCTTCCCCTGAGTTCAGCTCCATATAATCTATGCTTTCCTTACACCATTTTGTGTTTTCTCCCTCCACAGGTGAATTTTACTTTCTCCCTTTTAGAAGATGAAGATAGAAATCATCTGCTAACAATTTATAGGCTTACATTGAATTTTTCCAGAAAGAAATGGATTTCCATTTAAAGGGGGGAAAAAAAGAAAGAGAGAAAAAAAGCCTTCCATTTTCTCATTTTGGCCACATTCCAAGCAATCTGAAGAGTTTCCTTTAAATCTGGATCAAAACCAGAAACCCCACAACCCTACATTCCAAAGGGAATCATTTTTTCCAGCTTTTATTGTCAGATGACTCCTCCTTCAAAGCATTTCTTTCCCTGTCTTCAGAAAAGCCACTGCTCCCAGCAGAGGAAGAAGTAACCACCAGATTAGTAATAATAAAAGCTATTACCCAGCTTGATTGCATTTAGGGGAGGAAGCCAATTTTCCCACTTGTTCTTTGTAAAGGGTATAGAAGGTCAATACTGTGGTTTATCAATATCTCCATGGCTCTCTGACAGAAAAGCAATCCAGCAACGCTTGTGTTTGGTACAGAAGGATGAATTCTGCTGAGTTACATTGTCTACATTTCCTCAAGTAAGGAAAGATGCTTTCTCCTCTTGACATTGCCATCATTTCACTTACCAGTGCTTCTGTGGCAGGCACTTCTTCTCCCATTACAGACCACAGGCTTTCTGTTCCCCTTAGCACCAGATCCCAAGTGACAAGAGCTTCGCTCTTATTATCCTCAATCGAAATTTAAACCTTTATTCTTTGCACAAATGTTGTGAGGATTCTTTCATAACAGATGGAGAGTACCTTGAGCATAGTTTTTTAGGTAAGAGGTAAGGTAGCCTCCTACAGGGCCAAAAGCAGGTCAGATCTGCACCACTCTGGTAGGGTTGGCATGTCTCATGTTTTACTGGGACTTCTCAAATCCAGATTCCTACTCACTAAGTGACCTCCTCCATGCAAACCTTTGGAAGAGCTGGGTCACTTATATGAGCCCTACCAGCAGCAGCAATATAAAAGGAAGCTGGGTCTCTTCTTGTTTACTTGGGAGCAATGCCTGTTGCCAAGAAGCATTATAATATTGTACAGAATAACTGTGGTGAACTGAGAAGGAAAAAAAAAGTCTCCCTTCCCTGTAAGCTGATGATGAGCAATATCTCTACACAGTGCATAAGCAGACCTGGGTGAGAGATGAGATCAAGAGGATGGAGATCAACTCTACAATAGACTTGGGCTCTTGGCCAAAACTACAAAAAGGAAAACAAACCAAATCTAGCTCTAAGCCTGACACTACATCCACTTGTTTTATGCCCCTTTTCTCTGTCAGCTTCAACTTGAGAACATACTTTTGCTCCAGTCCTTGATCTGCACAGTGCTGGGTGCTTTTGTCAACACAACTAGCTCCAGAAATTACTGCATTTCATTGTCAAGAGTAGTAATGATCACAGATTTCTTCTATTTCTGAAAGATGCTGTGGGAAAATTGGTGGGTTTTAAGATGCTTTTGAATCTGTGGAAATTCTGAAGAATAACACTTTATTGTAAAAATTTCAGAGCCTTCAGAGCTTTTACAACAACTCTAATGTAAGTAAAATGCCAGATGGCCAAATCATTGTCCAGTGCAGACACCTCATTCAGTGGTGACATGTGATGTAAGATGCACGTCACTGCTGGTTAATGTATCAGAGTCAGGACTCATAGAAAAACAATAGGAATTAATTCTTGAAAGAGAAAAGCACAAAAGCAAGCTAATTCATGCCAAAAGGCAGTAAGAGCAGAATCAAGGTATCAAAGTACACAAGACCCTCACAAACACATCACTCAGGTCAATACTGACAACTGAATCCCAGGTTCCTCTGAGGTGCAAACTGTTCCTGTTTTAGTTCTGGCAGTATGTATGTTGCCTAACTGCCCAGAGCTCTGAGATTAGAGCAGAAATACAAGCAGCAACAATGCTGTAGAAGATGACAAATACATCTTTCCCAGCTGAGAATTTAGACAGCCTGTAGCTTTTTAAAGGTGGGAGGAAGCATAAAATGTTACAGCACCATACATCAATACTGAAAAAAAAATCTTTGAAAAGAGATGTAAAAGATGTGCAATTACAAATAATCATGTTCCTACACTTTCAGAGAAAGCATGGAAATAAACACACTAAAAGATAAACACATAAGGTTTTCAGTCTCCTGAGGAAAGAGGTAATGACTCCCAACAGAAAAAAAATTGCTACATTAAAGTCGTGGATAACAATACATTGTGAATTCTTTAGTATCTGTTTTAGTACTACATTAGAAAAGTACTTGATTAAAAGCCAAAAGAAATTAAACCATTCTCAGTTACACAGATATGGCCATGTAGTCATGCAGCTGCTGTTTCTCGAATTTCACTACACAAGTTAACACCTTATGGGCCTTCTCTTTCACCACTTTTTCAAAAGCAGCACCTACAGTGAAAGGAGGTACACCAGCTAACTCCAGGATTAAGGGTTTTGTGTAGGATTTGGGAGACCAAGGCTGTATTCCCAACCCAGTTACAGGCTCATGACCCTGGTAAAATCAGTCCAGGCAAGACCACAAAAGAGTGTAGGATGCTCTTTAGAGTTCAAGTCCTGTGCCTGAAGACACATCAGCTTCGCTTCTCCCTAAGCTTAGTCTCTCCCTGGTCTGCAATGCACAAGGGACGCACAGATATTCCCAGCTGCTCTAGAACACTGCACTCTCCCGGGGCTGCAGGTCATTAACAGGCTCTCAAATGGGGACGTGGTGCTGCGTGATTAAATACAATAGCAAAGAGCCTGCTCAAGGATCACAGTACAGACAAGCACATACCCTCCCGTGGAGCTGTAATGCAAAATAAAGCAGTTTCCACAGGACAGACTAAGAGGGTTAAATATCCTATCACCTTGTCAAAGCAATTCCCCACTTCAACTGAGATCCACATGTCCCCAGGGCAGGTACCAGTCCTCCCTATATTGTGTAGAGAAGGGTTCTCAGCCCCTCAGTGCTGTGGATCCCACTGCCTGACAAAATCCTTAAACTCTTTTATCCATCATGACCACAACATTTTCGTACTTCCACTCACTACAGATATGCTGGGAAATTCAAAGTTTGAGGGATAGAGTTACTGTGGTAGCAGGAACTATACAAGTACCTCACAGAGGATTTGGGTAGACCAGCTCCTAATTTGGGACCACATTGTCCTCAAGAAGGTTTTGGTATTTTAAAACCATCAACTAAAGTAGGTGGCTAAATACCAATACAGATTGATGACAACAGCCACACACAAACTGACAAGTTCTTTTTCCCTCTATCACAGCAAGTTAACTACCAAAGCAGTAATCACGACTGTATTTCTACATAATCAAGAACTCCCACTGACATAAATACAAAATTAGCATGAGCTAGACATACATAAATGTAATTCTTACTAATAGGGACATTTGGAGCTGTCCACAGTGATTTGAGTATAACACTAAGTAGTATGAAGAGCCAGCCATACACATCCCATATTAATTCAACTTGCAAGAAGAAGGTCAGGGGACAAAAAGCAAAGCAAAACTAAATCCAGCACTTGTCAGATGGAAAAGGACAAAACCAGTTGGAAAATACTTTTATTTTTCAGAATTCTAAGAAAATGTACAAACAATGGTGGTGTAAAAAAAAAAAAGAGGCACCCTATAAAAAAGGTTGACATAATTTCTCAAACTATAGCATCAAAGGAAGTTACAGAGCAACAAGCGTACAATGAAATTCGATTTATCAAATTAGTATTAGTTAAGTAGTTAAAAATGTAATGAGTAAAGTTTAATAATAAATTTCTACAGCTTACTCAGAAATCCCGTAACAATCCAACATTCTGAGCTTAAATTATAATTACAATAAATTCATCTCTGCAATCATCTACAGCACTGAAGTCAACCAGGTCAAATTACATAGCAAAGGCACACCTTGAGAAGTTTGTAAAGGACAACCTGAGCACACCACAATTACGTACAGCAGAAAGCAAATCACTCTGCATGCTTGCTTATTAATCCCCAATGTCTAATAAGAAATACAATATACAAATAACAGAAGCAATATTTAGTGACTCTTTTCATGCTGGTTCTATTCTTCATGCAGAGTGAAACAGCAAGGCTTCCTTGCTCTATTTTCTATTTGAGCCTTGGCACTATCCCAGGGTATGTTCTCCCTGTGTGCATCATCACCCTTGTCATTAATGGAGCAGGTGGTTCTTAACAAGTCAGTCCCAGTCAGGACCAGAACCATGCCTTCCACATATGCATATCTTCATCCTGCAACCTGTCTCCAACTCTTCACATGCTGAACTCCAACATGCACTCACAACATGCCCAAACCTAACCTCCACTCGCCAAAGTTTACATACAGGGCAGAAAACAAACAAATGTTTATAGCATTAATTACTGCTGTGGAGTTTCCTCTACTCAGGTCACTTACTTTAAATAATAGGCATTTCAAAACCATTAACACAATGTAATTAACAGCTTAACTCGAAATTGCAAAGGAACTCCAAACACTGGCACACTAAAGCCTTTTGAACACGAATTTGAATAAATGTGAAAACCTGGCATCTTCATCAATCCATAAATCAACTCCTCCTGGCCCTAACTGCATCTTAAATATATCCTGCTCAAAGTACAAGGAGTAATAATTATTTTTTAGTTACAGCATATTCATTTGTGCTTTCACTGTACCCATCAGGAGAAATGCCAAAGACAGCGTCCATTAAATACTGCTAAAATAACTCATCTTGACGGTTCAGGAGAGTGTATAAAAAGGTTATTTTTTCTTTCAAAAGTAAAAACAAATCCATGAATCATTCCATTTAATGAGACTTCTTTCGTGACTGCTTATAAATGGGTATTTTAAAAAAAAATAGTAGATGTGCATATCTCATGCTAAAACAAAAGCTAGTAAGAAAGTTGCACCAGTGTTTATCACTAAATTTGTTTAAGTGTTGACAATATCTGAAATTCTTGCCAACTGGTATTACTAGGGCAGCTAGAAACACCATGAAACCTGGCAGCACTTTGCAATAAAAGATGAGGGTATCTATGTCATCAAGGTCAACAGGCACTTAAAGTAGTAGTGACATAATTTAGCTTTTAATGGTTTTGAAGATAGACAATGGAATACTCACTTTCAGCTTCCCATCCTCCACAGATATCCAGGGTAGGATTTGATAAGTTCATGTCTAAACCAACAGTTAGGATCACCCAGAAACATTTAGGCCATGTGAGCAAATTGTACCTGAACTAATTCTTTCCTCCCTGCTCATAACAAAGACACCTGTGAGCTTTCTAAAGCAGAGCTCTTCTAGAAATCAGTCTTGGTCATTTTTCCCAAATTCTCCCTAACTACGGGCAGCAGACACAGAAAGCCAACTGCAGATACACTGCTGTGCTCCCGGCTGGAGGCCTGCACTGCCTCCAGCCACGCTTTCAGGACTGGGCTGGAGGGCTAGTGAGGGCCTTTGGTTCAGATGGCTGGCCAGGATGGCCTTAGAAGGTCACTGATCCGACCGATCAGCGGACACAACCTTATAAAGCCTGTCCCACAAGTGCCTCCCTGCCTCCCCCGTGCTGCGGGTACACGACAAGGTAACTCCAAGGTGCTCTGGTGGGGTTGTGCAGGTGCCCCAGGGAGACAGTGCCTTCTGGTTTGCAGATATGTGCAGGCAGTCAATGATGCAAAGACATGAAATATCTCATGAGAAGAAAATAATCCCTCAAATTTATAACCTTTTAATTTTTCTTTCATCACCTACTATACATTTAAGGCCTTTTCACAGCAGTGATTGATGTAATCTCACGTTTAATTAAATGCGTACTCTTCAATGGTAGTATTTAATTCCTCAAGCAGAAGTCTCTCTTTCTGAATTCTTGCTTCACACATACCCTAGTTTAAGCACTCCCTCTAACCTTCCCAGCCTTTCAACAGCTCACTAATACAAGCGGTTTTACCCTCTTCTAGTTTAGCAAACACATTCACAAAAGAAAGTCTTCTCCAGCATGGATAAAAACAGATACATTTTCTTCATGCAATTATATAATTAATGTATAAAGCTTACTGCCATAAAGAAACAAGAATGTTGCAGGTCCAAAAATAATTTATAATATCAAAGTCATAGTATTAGATACTGGCAAATGTGTTTAGAAAGGCAAATAAACCTCCATGCTTTAGGTATTAAGTCTTTATGTGACTGGTGATGAAAAATAATTTTCCTGCAAATAAACTGTCCTATTTGTAGACTGCTAATGAGTTTTTGTGTACCTCCTCTAAAGTATCTGTCTTTGGCCAGTTACATTACTGGATTGCCATGCTGACTTAACTATCTTGTATTTCCCCAGTGAGAAATTTGGCTAACCTGTCTTCTTGTGTGAGGCATGATCAAACTACAGTGACAAAAAGAAAAACATCAATAAAATAAAAGTACACAGTATGGTCACTTTAAGAGCAGCACATACTATTTGACCTCCCTTCTTTTTCTTTGTGAATACCAGCAGCAAGACAGATCAATGTCCTTCATGCTTGCTTGATATTATATGACAAATCCAGAGCCTGCAAAACTTCTCTTTCACTCACATATACCCAAAGCCAAAACCAGCCAATTTAAAAACAGTGATTGGTGGCCTGTATTGTTCAGTGTTTCTTTGACCAGGCACAGATTTTGAGGAAACCATGTTCTAAGCCTCTCCATTTGAGCATAAACAACACAAAAAGTTATTACCTGTTCAAAGTATAAAGGAAACAGTATTACTTATGACCTATAACTTAAGTAATTTTAAATTAATCACACTGTATTAACTAAGGTTTGTTAGCATCTGCTCAGTGTTAGGTATTTACCTTTAGTCCACCACAGATTGGACAAGCTGAAAAAAGAGCTCTTGTCATCCCAAGGTGGGGGCTACATGTGTCACAGGGGTCAGCTGAGGCCCCACCAGGTGGTGATAACTCACTACTTTTGGAGTCTGACACCTGTCCTTGTGGTTTTGTGTCTGACCACCTTGAAACAAAATCCACATATGTCTCATCACTTGAGTCCTTGCTGCTTTCTGTGAGTAAGGATGAAGGCCTCCCTCTGTCCTGGCTGTGCTCAGGTCCCCTCCGTGCTTCCAAGTGTGGCAGTAGCAGTTTTGGGTCACTGGCACCTGAAGCTGACAGGGCCTGGTCCTTGGGTACTGTGGAATCTGCACTCCTCAGTTGCACTTCTTTAGAAGCTGCCTGTAACACACTCCTGGGTATGTCATAAATGTGTCTGAGAGAGCTGGGAACCTGATACTCTGCTCCCACACCTCTCTGGGACTCACTGTGAGGACAAGTACATAGACTCTGATCTGAAGGAAAGTTCAATGGCAAGCTTAGCAACGATCCAAACTCATCACCATGGCAAATGTCCAAGCTCCCAGCATAGGACGAGAAGCTCCCAGAGTAAGAAGAGTGACTACCAGTAGCTATTCCACTGTCAGAAGAACTCTGACGCCCTATTTCCTGCAGCTGCCTGGATCGGAGGGGCTTCGGAGGTGGTTTACTGGTGCCACGTGCCCCTTCTGGAAGGGTCTTTTCTTCTCCCAGATGAAGGCCCTTTGCAGCTGCCAGTCCGTGGCTCTCCTGAGAGGTGCTGGCTGAAGACTGCTCAGGCCACACGGTCAGCCTGCTCCCAACACTGACATCTGAGTGGCTGGTATCTGAAGACGAGCTTGAAAGACTCCTATCGTCTCCTGGAAAAGAAGAAGACACATCAACCTATGTTTAAAACAAAATCAACAGATTGAAGCATGGCAACTATGTACAAACAGGAAGGACCCTGAGATTCCACCTGCTTTTTGTAAGTGGAACTGCTGTCAGAAAGGCAGAATTCCTGCAATAACTCATATCCCCATGGGACAAATAAAATGCAATAGTATGTTACCTTGCCATAACCCTAGTACATTGTGGAGCATAATGCATTGAAGGCTAAATTTTTTATGTGTATGCATCAAGTTCTTCCCTTTTCAAACACATTTTACTTTCATACAGTTAATTGGGTTACTGTATCAAAATACAACCAAACATCACTGTACAAATAAAAATAAGAACGCTACTGTTATAAAAATGTTTACATAACTGCATGCAAAAAGATCCTCTGTGATTCATTTATTCATATATTGCAATATTTTCTTTTCCTCAATGATACTTGCAAGAAGGGTATTTTAACAGTTAACTACTGCCATCCAACACAGAATACAGAAGAAAAAAATTAGACATTGTCATGAAAGGGCACAAGGACAAAACACAAATATTACACAAACAAATACAAAACCAAACAAATACAAAAACACTTTCTTGTAACACACACAGAGGCCACAGTATTATTTTCTTCTTTCTTAGTAAAACCAATGTGAAAGCAGAGACAGAAACTGTACATGAAGTTGGGCCGTGTTTTCTGACCAGAGTGACTGAACAAAAAAAACCTCAGGGATGCTTATCTATCAAGTCTCATTTGTTTTCTATCAATTTAGTCAGGTCTAGTAGTTATATGCTAATTATGAAAAACCTCAGGAAGTCTCACTGGAATTTAGTCACAAACTGCATTAACCCAGCAATGTCAAGGCTAAAGCAGCAACAGACATGTACAGAAGCACACAGTTAAGCTCCTGAGAATCTTCAAAGGGACATTTTTAGGCTTGTAGGCTTTAGAGTCAAAAGCAAAGCAGATGTTTTGAGGCACAGGCCCTTTTACAAATCCAATGCTAGACGCCAATTCTACTTTGATACATTAACAACTCTCAGAGAGCAAGAATGATAACACTTAGAACCAAAGCACAGGAATCCTAGGTTTTACTGCAAAAATCTGCTGTACACCTGATGTGTGGATTATACAAGTCAGTCCATCTCACAGGCTGGACCGACTCAAGTACTTAAGCACGTATCAGACTTGATGCAGACAGTTCTTTCTAAGCTGTACATGCACAAATTCAGTAGGACTCAGCCTACTAAATTATTTTCCTGTGTTAACAGTGTTTGATTCAAAACTCACTCTGCTGATTTGAAAACCTCCAGTCCACACTAAAGGACTTCAGAGAATGCTGTTGAAGAACTGGCTCACAAACAACATAAACCAAATCAAATGTCTTGACCATTTCCCTATTATTTTTCTTGTAAGCTCCACATCTTATAAAACATGCCATATAACTTTTAAATCCTGGGAAGGAAGAAACATAATTTGGTTTTAGTTAATTAAAGGTATTTCTTACCTCCACTACCTTGGCGACTTGTATGGGACAGCAAGCTCAAGCGCTTCTCTAATTGCAAAGCTTCATGAGCCAATCTTTCTTCTGAATAGGCTGGATTTGTACTTGGATCTTTAAAAAGAAACAGCAAATAAATAAATAAATAAAGGAGGAAACATGGAAAATATATAAAAGGAAGGAAAGGAAACAAAGACATTCTTATGCTGGATTCTTATGTTTGAAATGCTGATCGGAAAAATGTATGGGACAATCTACATAGAAGCACATCCTGGAGATGTGCTACACACTAAGTTAAAATTCTAAGTATCAAAGATTTTCAGAGATTATACCCAATGTCTTCATATTTACCACTAGGGACAGAACACAGAAGATCACAGCACTAAAGGCAATAGCTGCAGAAATAATTAGCATCCAGCAAGTCTACAGGACTTGAAAGCTAATTTGACCTGCAAAGTGTGTCCTGAATTCACTGAACCCACTGGGAGTTTCAACATTGAGAAAGACCAAATTTTTCATCCTAAAAATTTACAAATCTCCATCATAAAGTCAAAGTGATTAAACTATCTGACACCTTCCAATCCAGATCATCTATTTACAAATACTTTGTTTTAAAGTTTGATGCTCAGAAGGTCATTAAGTTCAGGTGTCAGAGATAAAATAAGCAACCTGGTAGCTCTCTGTCTTCATGTTTAATACAAGTTAGAATGATATAAATCACACTCCTAAAATGTACTGTCAGGGATTTTCCCCATACATTTTAGTGAGTTTGCCATTCCATATGAAATTATTTCACTGAAGAAGGCTCATTATATTCCAACAAAAAAAGAAAAAACAAAAGTTAAACAGAATGTGGAAGAAGTTTCATCAGTAAAACAAGCCAGTTTCCTCTAAATCATTTTGTTTCCAGCAGGCACAACAATAAAACCAGATGTTCGAATTAATCATAACCATTATCTCAAGAGAAACCTTGTGGATTCCTTCAAATAAGACTGACAAGTGTGCCATGTTGAGCAGTAGCACGGGATATGGTCTGGTAACTTCTTCATCATCAGAAATTTCAGTAGTTCTTATTAATACATAGGGAAAGTAATTAATGACAGATAAAAGAGATTAGCTTCCTCACAACTGGTGCTCTTGTATTTCTGATCAACTGGGTAGTAGAAGCACATCACAAAAACATTGAATCATTTAATAAGAGGGAAAAAAAAGATAAAGGCTATACATTGCTGCGGTTGAGTTAGTACGACATAAAACAGTTGTAATGACGAAAGAAAAGTTTCATTTTCATCCCAGGTCTTTTAGTTTTAAAAGACTTGGTTTTGATATTGTCAACACAGCAGTCAGAGCAATCTCACAATCAGGGGAAAGAGCACTGCCAGGTGAGCTGAAGCTCCATGGGAGCTCCCTACCTTATTAATTGCCCCAAGAAACAAACTGCCACATCCCTCCTCCCTAACCATGTGCACTTTCTGACCTGTCCTGGGTAGGAACAGAAGTGACAATGCTAAACTTTCTAACTTTCTTTCCCATATAGAGGTGATTTCCATCTTGAGCAGTCTGCAATCTGGGTAAGATTAGCAGAAAAAGCAAGACACACACAGTCCATCTATAACAATATACATTGAAAATCAAAGGTGTTCTAACAGGGACCAGGCAATAATGCCCATGACAAACAGAGTCTGTGACCCTTGTGTCTCCCAGCTCAAACAGTGCTGGACACATTCTAAACTTAAGAACAAAAAAGAGGACTGTTTGATGTGGATTATTATGTTAGGTCTCCATTCCCATTTACTCTGCAAGACAACTTGTAGTAGGCACTGACTAGTTCAAACCTGTGTAACTGCTTACTGAGATGAAATCCCAGTGCTTCCATATGGACCTCTGCCAAAGGAAAACACAAGACTTGGCCACCAGCACGTATGGTGCAACCCAGACAGGTCTAAGCAAGGATCTGCTCAGTAGCACACAGCATTAGAAGCTGCTGCTTGAGTCTATTTTTCACTGTCCTCTGCTCCAGTTACTCTGTTGTATCTAGTTAAATGCCCTCATGTCCAAAAAATGTTCAACACAGATGTTCTATGAGCACTTTGAGTATGAAGTTGGCATAACAGATCAGCAAATTGATCAATCCAAGACGCAAACATGCCCTAACCCTTCCCAGAGCAAACTGTCAGTAGGAAAGGTCCTTTCACTTTTCTCAGAATATGATTACTTGACAAATGCAGATTTTCAGAACAATACTAGGGCACATACTCAACAATTCCTTTTTTAGTAACAGATATCCCTCTTACAGACAGACGAAGCTGTAATTTTAAAAAACTGGTCAAACAAGTGATCTCACAAAATTGGCTTATAATAAAATACAAGATGAGGAGGTAGGAGGGAAGTTGAAGTCAGTAAATTTGCACTTCACATGTTCAATTGCTTCCAGAAGCTAAATTCCCTAGCAGTTGCACAGCTACAGAACACACCAGGTTCCACCCAATAACAAGAAACCTCTAGGCATACTGTCTGTACAACACAACTGATAATTTTTTGGTTAAACTTCCTAGTACTTCCAAGTACTAGGAACTATCTAGAGAAATAGCTTCAAAACCTGACAAACATGTACAGAGTCTAAGACTTAGGAAGATACTAAAAATAATTATCTATCAGTCTTACCTAAGTCTTTGTTTTGCCTTTAATCTTCTCTGGTAATAAGTCAGACTTCTATGGAAAACACACGCAATACTATTCCCCAGAAGCAACAGATTCTTATACCAGCATTTTTGGTTACAGATTAACAAGCTCTATTTAAGAGGTTTTCCTACAGGATCAAACTACAGACTGAAGTCACTGGCAGCCACATTTTAGAGATCAGTCCTTACTGGAGTGCATAATCATGACCTCCTGTTATATGACTGTTAAATTATGGCCTAAAAACTTACTAAAAAAAGGGGAGGTTCAACAGCAAAGCTGGATTTTCTGGCATCATCCTATACTTTGTGCATGCCCAACAGACAACCTCTAAAAAACTGTGTGGCAATTTAGCCTATTAGTGACTCAGGAGGACAGAAGCAGCATGACTGGTACTGAGACAGCTGTCCAGGGAAGTTCCGACAGCTCCTGCCCACACAACATCCGACAGGAGCTCCAGGAACAATTAGCACCTTCATTTCCCAAACTCTTAACAAATGTATCCTGTCATGTGATTCACTCAGGTCCTTAATGTATTAATAAATTGTTTTATCATTTTCCAATCAAAAACAGATCCCTTGCTATGAGGAAAAAATCTTTTATGTGAGGCAGTCATTGAAATCTCAAATGCTGCTTTGGGGCAAAGGGGAAGGATTACATCAAATTTAGCTGGACTAAAAATGCCTCTGATGGAGATTTTATTTTTACATTACGTTGGTGGGTATTCATTAAAGCCACATCAGCTGCTCATCGTGGGAGATTTTGAATACTTTGGTAACACACGAATAAAGTGTCAGAGTAATTCAATGCCTCAGGGTTGTTCAATAAGCACCTGTCAGGAAAAAATGTATTGTATCCAGTTAAGTCAGCAGCTCCCTAATTGATTATATGCATCTTTAAAATGCAACATTGGTTAATTGCTTAATTAAACAAAATTAGGTAAGTTAGGCTGAAAAATCTCTCCTTTCTTACTACCTGTGTAACTGTAGGCACGTTTGTAACTGTAGGCCTGCACCCTCACCTTCTTGCTAACATCTCCACACCTTGTAAGATGTCTGGAGGAATGAAAGATGTCCTAAAAGTTTGAGGAGGATCCACTTGGTACAGATACTGCAGAAGGCAGCCACGGAGCTGTCTTGCAAAGGCCAAAGGTATATCAAGCTTCCACAAAAAGAAAGAGCATCAGATAGAACCTCAGCAAGCAGCCCTGTACACTCTCCAGTCAGTCACAAAGCAGCCTGAAAAAAGCTTCCAAAGTTAAAAGAGAGTGTCCAGACTATCAACGTTACACCTGGGGTCTTTCCAGACTGCAGAACTAGGCTGTCACACAGTCTTAGTCAGATTTAGAGAGTACTGGTCTGCCCACTGATCAAAGATATCACTGATGGGCTGTTGGGTCTTTTCTGTGTTCAGGTTTGGCATTCAGCGTCAATCTTGCTAGTGAAAAGAAGGAATTCAACACACACCTGATAAACAAACATTTCTCAAATAATATGCATGCAAATTCAGTATAGATTACAAACCATGCAATCAGTGATTCATTACTAAGTCAACATCTAGAATTCTTTCAAGACAATGTAAAATTCTCTGATCTGTTTTCTAAATATCTTTTCAATGAAAAAAATAAAAGAGACCATGCTACTAGCCAATTACAGCAATTATCTTCCAACTAATAGCTGGGACAACAAGCCATCCAAACACATCACACCACTCACTTGAGTCCTTTATTTAAAATGTTACACTTCCTAAAACCATCTACAAATACCTATACTTACACTACCTTCACATTCCCACTCAATGCCATATGTCTTCTATGACTTCAGGGTTTTTTTAATAAGACCTGAGCATGCAGCTCTTAACAAATCAAAAGCTCCAACCTACCAATGGAAATATCAACAGGACTATTTTGGTGCAATTTTGAAGAATTAATGGACTCCCAAAAATAGGTATGACAAGTAATAAAACGCAAAACATCTAATATTCTTTTCCTTTTCCATTTTATTTTGGATGTACACATAATAGAATTATTTTTTATTTTGAGAAGAGTAATCTGATGCTCATTTCCAAAATGTCACAGAATAATTCAGGTTGGAGGGGACCTCAGGAGTTCCCCAGTCTGACCTGGTGCTCAGAGCAGGTCCACTAGGAGAGGTTAGACCAGATTGTGATACCTTGCAGTGGTCAGTCAAATTTACGAGTTCCACTGCACCGGATTTTCATTACATCTTTTATAGATGGCATAATAAATTCAGTAATCATATATCATATACCTATGGGATAAGAACATGCTGTTAAGGAAGTAAGGTATAGTTTTTTAAACTACAATCCTGCCAAGAAGATGTGAATATTGTCCTAGAGCAAATACGCCTTCCTCATGCAGTTTACAAACTCCATTTAGATATCAGGTATTTTACATTTGTTTAAGAATCATTATGGCAAGTAAGAAAACTGGTCATTTTCCAGTCCTCTTCAAATCATTCTTTACTATCTCCTATTAATTTCATTCTAACACATAAATATTTCAGCACTCATTTTAACCATATAGTTGAGCTGTTTGTATATGAAGCAACTGGCTTAATTCATTAATCTTTTTTTACAGAGACAGACTACACAGATGTTGACTGCATAATATCTGTAGATTATATTGGTGCTGTGGGCATTAGTGTCCAACACTGTCACTGTGACTTTTTTACCATATTATATTCTCTCTCTGCCCTTGGTGTGATTTCCTTGCTTGAAAGTCCCACAGTGCTTCAAGCATATTTCATGTTTAAGTTGGAAAGGTACAGGCAAAGGCAAGATGCCAAATTCAAATAGCGAACTGTGAAGAGAAGGTTGCTTTCTCTAAAAGCTTTTAAATTACACAAAAGCAGAACATTGCATACATAAAGCACAGTTGAGGCTGTGTAGCATTCTGCACTGCAGTAAATATGAATAACATCGACAAGAGGTTTCTTGGTAAAATCCCCAACCTGGAACTTTTGATCTAGTTATCTGAAGTATACAGAAAATTAATCTATTTAAAAGCTGATCCTTTCAAAAGGTTAGGTGGCTTTCAATACTTGACAGATACAGTGTGCAGCTGGTAGACTTGACCTTTTCAAGCAATACAATACATTCTGTGTAACAACATACTTGATAAGGAAAATTAGATTATGGATGAATCACCAGTACTGTACATATGTGTGTGCCTTAAACAGATCTGTGCAAGCTTCTGCATGTGATAATAAACAAAGGAGAACATAAAAAAATTTTTTTAAATGAGGGAACGTGTATATAGGGAGAAACAACAAACTGGAAGAGACAAGGGTAAAATACACAGGAATGAAATTAGATGGCTCAAGGTAGCCTGGGTAAAGGCAGAGAAGTCTGCAAGAACATGAGCACAAATCCCTACAAAACAATTCTCCTGTCTAGGGAAACAAGATGAAATCAAGCGTCTGAGAACATCTTCACCTCATTTTAATGGCAAGTTCATCAAGCACAGAAGAGAAATGAAAATACCTCACAAAAGAGGTTTTCTCTTACAAAAAACACCAAATCATCCCCAGAATGTTCCACATCCACTTTATGCATGCTGGTGAGGTCAGAGTTCTTGAAGGAGGGAAGGGAATGTGGTATGAGACTATGCACAACAACCCACAAATGCCAGAATTGATAACTAAGATGTGAAAGCAGATTTACTCCTACACTCTTCTAAAATATAATTCTTCAAAGAATGGGCCATCTAAAAGTAAAATTTAAAATAGTAATTTTTTTTTTAAGACAACAAAATAGTTGTTTGTAGGCTTAATTTTATTAGACATAAACTTTTGTTAAATGAAAGTTTTAGGAGTTGTACATATGAGTATTTATATATATATACATAGTTTAAGATATGCAGAAAAATGCATTCAATAGCAAAGCTTTAAGTATCAACATTGATTTTTGTGTTTCTGTTGGTTTTCTTCTGTTTGCTTTTTTTTAACATTCCACTTAATTGAATGAAAACACCTATCATCATATAAGAATGAGTTTTGTCCACTATTCTGCTTGATTATTTAATTAACTTCAATCTTACATCTATGAACTGAGCCTTGTGTTTATTGCATTTACTTTAACTAACTTCTCATAATTTATTTTCACAAGCTTCACATCCAGATCTAATCTTTTCCGTCACATTTCCTTCCTGCAATTATCTTACTCTTATAACAGTAATAAAATCCCGTCAAACACTTATTAACTGCCTAACACTTAAACAGAAACTCTAAGTATTTCCACAAATTCCACCTCATCCTTCACCATTCTTGCAGCTTATTCCCACTGTATTCCACTACCAAATCACAGATAATTATCTGCAATATCATTTCTACACTTTTGTCCTGTTTGACAGAGTAATTCTGACTCACTACTGTATTCCATCTGCTGAAATCAAAAGGCAATAGGGCTTACTATGATGCCATCCAAATTCCTCTCTGAACATTACAGTGCATGCAGCATTTACCATGCAATAGGAACAGGAATTTAATCCTCGCACATCAGAAAAAAAAACATCAATTTGCAAAACTTAAATGTGGACGCCTGGAAAAGTTTTCTAAAGTTGACAAGACTTAGAACATTGTGTTTTGGATGAACGCAAAACGCTCTGGAAGTTAGTTTTCCATTAAACTATCAAAATAGCAATGCAGACATGGATTCCTGTTAAATGTGTCAGTTTCAAACTGAAAGTTAGGATTCCTTTCAATTCAAATTGCCATATTTTAATACTGTTAAATAAGAAAGGGCTAGAGTTAGTAATATCACGAGAAATATGAATGAGCCAGAGCAGTGGGGGAAAACTGGGTACATTCAGCTATAAATCTGTACTGTGACGTTTCAGAATGAAAACCACTTTGCACTCTGCACACCCTTGGTGTCTGCAGGCTGTTCTTACAATGTCAGCAGTGAGTGTGAGACATGGCAAGTTCCTACTTCACTTGGTTACTCTATACTTCCTGTATTAACCTGGGAGGACTGGACGCAAACCAAAGGGGCCTTTGGTTGGGGAGATGCCGCGGACGATACAGTCGAACAGAAAGCTGATCTGCTCCCCTTCAGCACAAGAGAGGAAAAAGACACCAGCCCCTGCAAGAAAGCACAACATAAATATGCATTTTTCACCCGGATACATTAGAAATACATTTAGCTGAAGCTATTTATAACATAGCAATCAAAGGAGTATTAAGTGCAAGCCATGAAAAGAAGTCAAGACTTTCTCCAGGGAAAAGAAATAAATTCTGGTCAGCACACACAAACTGTAACACAACATTCATATAAAATCAATAGCTACCTAATAATTTATGTTAATTTTATGACATTCAGGCACTTAGAGTAATGCCACAGAGTCATAGAACGGCTTGGGTTGGAAGGGACCTTAAAGATCATCTAGTTCCAAACTCCCCTGAATGTCAAAATAGATACCTTATTCTCAACAGCTGTCTGGGTCTTTTATTCTTATTTACCCCTAAAATTTTGTAAGTCAAATTTTAGCAACGCAGGAAGCGTCAGGGATACTTAAAGTGTCTTCAACAGGATGAATCAAGCTAATTCTACTTTTAACCAGTTTTAACCAAGAGGAGCTTTTCATATACCAATGAATTAGAATTTGGTTCTATTGCTGGATTATATTATAAACTTCCCTAGACTAAGTGCTATGCGTCTATTATTAACAGAATGTAACACAACTCCACAGGTTGTCATCAGATCTTTACCCTTTGCTCTATTCTGATATTTGCTTTCCATTCATTAAGAATAGCCCCAAGCAAAATTAGAATGAGAATCACTAAATAAACAAACAAGTTATGAGCTCCATGATACATGGCTACATGAACAACACAAAACACTAGAAGGGCTCCACAGAACACTTTATTTCAGAATTGTCAGTCCAAATATAAATCACATCAGGGGAAAAAAGAATTATTGTCTTAAAACATCAGGCAAAAGACCACCCCAGTAGCCAGCAATTTCAAAATTCAATACCAGAAAAAAAGGAAATTAAATTAGTATACAGACCTTGGAGAAGTCCTGCCACTTCAACAGAGCCATGCACACTAGAAAACTCCAATATCAAATCTTAGACCTGAAGGAGGGTTTTGAACATTACTTTCCTAGTGACTCAGGTCCCTAATCTGGACAAATGTTTGACTTCTGCATGTCTCTAGCCAATTCTGAGTTGCATATGTAATTTTTCCAATTTCACTCAAAGCAGCAGAGCTGATCTTGACTAGAATGACTGCATCCCCATCACTTTCCACACATACACCCTGTCATATCAGGTGTCACATACACCCTGTCATATCAACAGGATACTCACATTTCACTTAAACAATGGATACACTTTTGACAGCTTGACAAAGGGCTATGGGATTCAAGCAAAAGCGAGAATAAAGAGTGGACCACAAGCCAAAACAACTATTTTAGTAAATTAGGTATAACAAGCAAGCAGTAAACTGACCACTCTAGGAAAAACATATTCTGGTTCACACTCTATTGTCATTCTCAATTTATGTCACATCTAAGTTTCTGCCTGTTCTGCTTAAATCTATTCAAGACAACATTGTTAGAAGAATCTTCATAACTTCATTTGTCACTCCACTACATTTGCATCTCTTCAGATCTTGCAGATCAAGAATTCTTCAGCCAAAGAAACATACACACACCCTGGCTTCAGGACCAGAGACCATCTAGGAGACTACAACACTAATCACAATCTGACAGGTATGAAGATTTCTGGTGGTGACTCACTTGCAGTCTTGCCCCATTTCCACCCCGCAGGAGATGCCAAAGTCAGAGAACATTTTGTCAAAGTGTTTTAAAAGCATACATAAAAGCAAGCAATTACATTTCTTTTCTGCTTTCTTGAGAAAATTGAGAAATTCACTACTGAAAATTGCATGTCTCAGTCATGTGTTAGAGCAGATTTGGTGAACAGGCATTTGGAAACCGAGGAATATGTGGTATGCATCGCTGTAATACCATGCAGCTGTTCACCAGACTGAAGGGCTCACTCAACTCTCTCCGTGGGATAAGAGACTTGGTGAAAAGCAGCCTCCAACCACTTGCACAAGGCTGAAACACTAAGCCAGTCCTCTGTGGCAGTCAGCAGTAAAGCATTGTACAGTCCCTGAACATTCAAGAGAAGGTGCCAATTTCATAACACTTCCAAGTACTACTAAATCCTACTAACGTTTATTTTAATTCATCATATTAAAAAAGCAAACCCATGGGCAAACACGCCTTCTAAACAGACAATAGTCAAAAATTACTTCAATCTCTGTAGTGTGTGTGAAAGCAGGAGGAAGAGTCAGTCCCTTCCCAGGAATTACTACTCCTAACAGGTGCCAGACAATACTAGAGCCCGAAGCCTTTTAGCTATAGGACAGGTAGGAACCATGGCAGTTCATCCCATGGCAACCAGCATGTTGTCTAACCAGTACATCTCAACCCTGGCCTTGAGCAACCCCTCTTAGAGGGTATCTCACGCTGCTCTTCTCTCTGGGGAAAATGACAAAAGGTGTACCTATTATCGCCAACTAAGATATGGGCATGACTACTAAAAATAGATAAATAAAGATAAGAATTATTATTGTCTGCAGTAAGCCTAAGTAGGAGATAGCACAGAACAATTCCCGCATATAAACAGAAGTTTTAATCTGCACAACCCAGAATTTTTCAAGAAATTCCAGATCTTGCCCCAGTTTAAACATCCCTACCTACTACTTCTAATTTTCAAATAAATGCAGGAGTGGAAAGAAGAAAGGAAAGGAAAGAAGTACCTAATTTTATCAAAACACCAAAACATTCACAGAAATACTCCTGCTTATCTGCAATTAGCAGCAGCAGCATTTATTCTCTCAAAGGGCGCCAAGAGTCCTACAAGTTCCTTTCTTCAAGGAGATGTTGTCAGAAAACATGAGGCAGCTTTAAACCAGGCTCTGGAAACTGAAGCACTTGAACATTGGAGAGCCTGAATTCTCACAGTGTTAATGTGCTCTTTTATTACCCAACTTGAATTTTTTCACACTGACCTCCAAGTCAGGATTCTCCTGGCAACTGGTCATTTTAATTGGTGAACACTAACTGAGCTGGCAACTTGGGACAGTGAGAGGCTCCTTTTTTCCAGCCTGTTCCTCTATGTAAACCTATCAATTGACTCCTAGGCCGAGATGCCTGCTTTTTAGCAAATGGTATGTGTGATTAAGCTTCAGCTACAAGAGAGAACAGAATTTTGCCCCAGAGAATAACTTATTTGCAGCTTTCAGAAGCACAAAAATTATTTTTCTAATCTCTAGCAGTACAATCATGATGTTAAGATCAAGAGGAGAACGTAAATACTCTTCTTCCTATTTATGAATAAACCTGTGTAAACCATCTTGAAAATGCACCTAGATTTAATGTTTGAAATCTCAGCATTATCTCAGATGGTTTCCCTCTACCTGGACTGAGTACCAAAGCCTTGGATTTGAACAAAACCTGTACTAAGCAACAGAACATAGTAAGTATTTTATGTTTATGAAAAATTTTGTAAGGAAGCAAGAAGAAGAAAGCTAAAAACCAATTCATATCCTTTTAGACCTCAGTTCTACCACAGACATATCCAAAAAAGTTCTGCTTCTGTTTGGGGCTTCATGTGTTTTATTACTGAGAGGAGAGGCAATCAAACCACAATATAATCGGTTCCTTTTAATTAGGTATTTATTACAGTGGTATTTAAACCGTAAATTCACTAATCCTCTGCATTCAGAGCTCCACAGGATGACTGTGAGCAAAGGTATGGTTTAAACTGTAGGAAAGTAACACTAATAATAGAGTCTGCATAATATTATATGACACTTACATGACAGGGTAATGGAGAGTGCTTTTGTTTAGGAATTTAAACAACTTCTGTAATAACATACCAGGTTTTTTCCTAAACACTACTTGTTTGCCTATTCCTCGAGAATTCCAGAGGGCTGAGGTAAAAGAGAGAGATACCTGAAGAAAGATGGTCTTTCTGTCAAGAATAACCAGAGTTATTCTTTTCTTTAGGTTCTGTTTACAAAAAGCATTTCGTTATAGTGGCAATATTAAATCAAACATTTAGAGTAAATACATATTTAAATGGTGTTATGCCTGTGGATATGTTTGACTGCTCAGTTAAGGGCAACAGCTCCTTTAACAACATAAGCTTCAACTTGTAAAGAGTTTCCAACTGTGGCTATTTTGTACCAAAATGCCCATGCTGTTCTTTTTGAATGCACGCATACAGGGGCAAGGCAAAAATATCCTTTCATGGCAACTGAAGGGTCTCAGCTATCAAGATACACATTTGTTAAAAATTATCAACGAGGTAGTGGGACCCTTTCCAAAGCACTTTTCTAATTCTGTTCACCTGTAACTTAAAAAAAATAAATATTAATTCATATTTTAAAAAGCAAGAACACAGGAGAGCTACTGATGACCTCCTGTTTCTTACCAGAAACTAGTGTCAGTTTAAGGGAGTAAAAAAAGCCCACCACAGGTAACTCAGGTTCGATCGCCTACAGTTTCTGATTTCACAGAACCCATTAGGTTGGAAAAGACCTGAGATAATAGAGTCCAACCTCAGACTGGACACCACCATCTCAACTAGATCATGGTGCCATGTCCAGTCATTTCTTCAACACTTCCAGGGACGCTGACTTCACCACCTCCCTGGGCAGCTCGTTTCAATGCTTGGTAACCCTTTCTGTATAGAAATTCCTCTTAATGTCCAACTTAAGCCTCCCCTGGCACAGCTTGAGGCCATATCCTCTCCTCCTGTCACTTGCTACCTGGGAGAAGAGACGGATCCCCAACCTGGTCACACCCTCCTGTCAGGTCAGAAAGAAGCCAGGAACTTGGGTTTCCCACTCCAGAGAAGTATGGCAACCAGAATTAAAATGCAGAGCAACAGTATGCAAGTCCCAAGGAAGAATACTTTTGGATCAACTCTGAAACTTTCTAATTTTCCAGTTTGTTAATTGCAGAAAGTATGCAAGTCAAACAACTTCACATCCAAACTGGCAATCTGCATACCCACTTGTACTCACAGATCATCAATTCAGCGTGGCTTCAGAATCTGCTTTTGAAGTTAAAACCTTATGAATATAAACCTAATGATATGTATAATAACAATAATAAAAAACATAAACCTAATGACATATGTTATTATACCAGTGCATTAATTATCTTTCCTTTTCAGATCTTGCATACGAACTCTGCACTTTATCTAAAGTGAGAATCTGAGAAGTCCTAAACTGGCCATCGGAACAAGAGATTTCTCTCCATCTAAAGATGTATCGGCTACTAGGCTAGAGAAAGTAGCTTCAGCTTGCTTGCTTGCTTGCTTTCATTTTGACCCCATAAATCTCATGGCCCCATAAAGTTACAAAGCTATTAACAGGGAAGGGACCAGAGAGTTGTTTTTAACTTTTAGGAGCTAAAAGTCCTCGATAAGATTTAGAAATTAGCATTTACACAATAAGAACATTGCTGCTACCTGTAACCTCAAAACATCATATCACTTTTTCCTCTGCAAACAGCAAAATAATGTCATAATTTAATAATCTGAATATTAAACCATTTTACCTTATTTCTTGCATGACACAAGCCATAAAACTTCATTACCTTAATTTTTCTCTGTGTCCAATAGCAACTTTTGACTAAACATCTTCTGGAGAGCCACAGGGCAATTTTCAGTCAGGGCCCTACACAATCACATTTTTACTGAACACCAGGGCTGAAGCCTGCAGAAATCTACTCGAAACAGACCCCCTGACATGAAGCTGCCTCTATGACAAAGCAGCTGGTTCTGCAGTCTCCACTTTGAATGAGACTAGCATTTACATTTCTGCAAAAGGTATCAAGCAACATTTAGAAGACAGGTTCCATCTGTACTTACAGAAGCCGCACCTGGTACCTCCTTCAAAGATGAATCCATTTGGGACAGCTCCATACCGGCGCAGATCTGAGAGCTTCCACTGCCCCATGACACTGGGAGGAAGGTCTTTTACAAGGACGAGAATGTCATTGCAGAAGTGCAGGGTAGCAGGCCCGCTCTCTAGTTTAGTCCCAGGAGCTACAAAGACTTGAAATCTATGAACTATCAAAAAAGGAAAAAAAATTACTATAGAATATACGAGTGAGGCACTGTCACTTTTCTTACATAAGTGTTTCTGTTCAGCTGTGGTACCTGGAGCAGCCCCTGCCCACACCACGAGACTGTAGCGTGAAGATTCTATGTGGAGCCCAGACAGCCACATGTCAGTAGCTGTAAGATCATTACTCCCTATTATGCCAGTTTAGGATTGGAAAAAAACCCACCATATCTTGACTTAATGCTACAATTCATTAAAGTTGCAACGCTATATTAATTTATCCTAAGTCTTCTGGACTACTTCCTATCTCAGATTAGTCAGTTATCCAGCCCTGACTTCACCTACCTCTTCCATCCTTGCATCACTATATGGGTTTCTTCCTCCTCTGTCTCTCCTTTCCTGCATGCACACAAATAACACGATGCTCAAAGAGCCCAAAAGCTAAGGCTCAAAGAACTAAGAAAGTTCTAACCAGATCTCTGTCACTGACTCATCAGTAAGGTTTAATAAACTTCTTGACTTCCTTCCTAGCAGTAAAATGAGGAAAATTGCATATTTGCAACTTTGTGATTCTTTTAGGAGTTAGTAAAGGCAGATGGATGCCCAGACATTTAAAATGGCTAGGAAATTAAGTGATTTATAGGTAATAAACACTTTCAGATGTCCATTAATTTTTCTTATTTCACAGCCTAAATTCCAAAAGAGTGGAGAAAAAAAATAAACACCCATCTCATTCAAATTCACAAAATTCAGGTTCAAATCCCAACTCTAGTATCTCCTATATTGCAGGGTCCTTACCTAAAACAGGAGTTGTTCTAGGTTGGTCTCCCATTTTATCTTCCAGAGCTATCGCATTCTGAATAGTAAGTTATTGGGATCACTTCAAGGGCTCAAATCTCAGTGTTTCAAAGGGAGCAATTTAAGTGAGCAAGCATATAGTTCTCAAATAATTGTTTCGACCTCCACTACTCCTCTAGTTTCTTTCATATTGTGATTAGACACAAAAAAAAAAAAGCTCAAAAAAATCACAACAGATTAGAAAAACAACACTTGTCTTGGCAGAGAGAAGCATCAAGACTGTTCTATTTCCAGTAAGAGGTTTTTGGTGGAGTGTTTATCAAGAAGCACAGATATAGCTTTAGGTTATGCATCAAAGATGACACAGACAGCCCCCTGCCTATGAAATTACACAGTAACTTCCAGGAACTCTCACTCCTTACATCCACTCTTCCCTGTTTCTTGCCCGTGCTTCTTCAAGCATCACGAATTTCATCTAGGCCCGAGTGTTGCTTCTCATCTAACTACTTGCTATATTCTTAGTTACGGTGCGAGCTGTAAGCCAACTCCTCATCTATGACATGCATTTGGTAAGTTCCCTAAGGCTCCAGCAGAATTAGCCACAAAGTCATTCGAGTGAAATGTGCAAGGAGACAGAGATAGATCTACCTAACCACAGCTCTACTTACAGCTCTGCCAGTAGCACTGCTGGGGAGAGAATCAATAGTCACACCATGTCCCCTTTTGGGCACGCAGTTGTTACGCAACCTGCTTAAGCATAAACTATGAAAAAGGCAGCAAAACCATTGTGATTAATAACCCTCAGAAAGGAATCTTTAATGTCATTGGACTCCTCTGTTTTGCTGGCAATTAAACTGCGGGAGAAGCAGCATTTAGAATTCTTTCTGCTTCCTAAGTGAGGAATGGAGCCCAATTCACACTATCAGTTGCAAGTTACAACAGCTGCTCAAAACAAAGAGCCCCAGCTCAAATTCTAGTCCACTGTCAAAAAACAGCATATCCAAATCTGAACAAAGTCAAAGGAGAGGAAAAAGCATATCTGAACATGAAGCTTTTTCCATACACTGCTTTCTTGGTAAACTGGAATTTTTTTCAAAATTCTCCCCTTAGCCATTGACTTTTTCTACTCTATGAAAAACAAATTTGTGAAGACACAGAGCTGAGTATACCCATGAACAAAAGGTACTACTTAAAGTCATCAATTTCTTCAGACAATCTTTTCCTCTTCACAGCTCTTCACTAACCTGCAGTATCCTAATTTCTCAGAATGAGTTGTGGACTCAAGCACATTCCAGGAATCATATCCACCTCATCTGCTAAAAACCGTGAGAAAACACCTGAACCTCCAGTGTGAATACCTCCACTCTGCGGTCCTCATTCAAGAACAGTGTCAGCTCCTTTCACTTTTTTTTTTTCCTTCGCTTCCCAGACTCTGAGGTCATCTCTCCCCAGCCTATTTTTATCATCCAGCCACCTTACTTTCAAGGCACACAAAGGCACCCTTACTACACTTTAAGAAAAAACACCAGTCACCATTCTCTCTTCATCTAAATCTTCTCTCTTTTCTATTTCTGTCTATTCAAGATAGACTCACTTTGACTTCTTTCTCCTAAGTGAACACACACTGAAAGATAAAATTCTGAAAAAATTTTCCCTGTTCTGGCTTATTCTACTTCCCCTAAGCTTTTTTGCAATTAACTTTATGCAAATTATTGCCAGTTCGACCAATTATACTTGTTTTCTTAATTCTGCATTTCTTCACCTCCACACACATTCTCTCCCACTTTACTCCATGGCTGCACATGTCATCATCCAATAGGCTCTATTCCTACCTCATTCACAGCTTTCCTTGTAAAAAACCTCTTCACTGCTTTTGCATGTCCTCCAATCACAACTATAACCCTCACACCCAGATTGAGATTGCTCTTTTCATCCCAGCACTGCATCAGTGCAAGATCACAAAACACAGACCTACCCTGTCATATTCAAATACTCCTTCAGCTTTTAGGACAAATCTATGCTATACACAGATCCTAAATCTCATTTAAGAAAAGCAAAAAATAGAACTGGAAGACAATACAGCTGTATCATCAAAGTGCACCAACTACTCCAGCTACTCATGCTTGTTTTGTTCAGAAACCCCTTCTAACCTTTCCTGTTATGCAACATTTCATATTTGTTAGCCTTGAGAAGTTCATCCACACATCTCACTTCTGATACTTCTCCATATTTTTACTGAAAAATTCCCAGGTCATCTTTCTACATATGTACTGCAAAGGAACGAGCCCACAAACCCAACAGATGGCAAAGCATATGTAACAAATGATAAAGATTGCTAATGTGTGTCTCCCACGCACTACCCTCCTTCCCTAGTTATGACTAAACAAACATAAGACAGATACTATGGATTACCAACACTATCGCTCTTTGTTCACCACGGTACATTTTAGAACTGCTAACCAAGAAAATAAAATAAAAGGATGCAGAAAGGTGAAGTTAGCTGGAAAGAATGTGTCTGATGACACTTCTTATTGCAAGAAGTCTCTTTCTGAAATAGAACACTAGCAGCAATAAGCATTATCAGTGCAACACCCAGCAGGCAGCTCAGCAAACCGGGCCTGAACTGACCAAGTTCTACCCAGGACTCTGCATCTCTTAAGCCAGGTTCCCTCTGAGTCCTGTTGCCAGAATCCCTGAGTATACTGTAGGACCAGAAGTAAAAGTCTGATCACTTTGTTTCAAAGCCTCACACTGTCAGTGTCAAAATCAAACCCCTAGTTAAAAGCTGTCATAGTTATCCATCAGTACGGGGTGGTACTGCAGTCAAAACCTATCACAAGGGATACCTGCTCTAACATCTAAGGGGGAGAACAGTTTCTCCACTCTCAAACGAGTGACAATCTTTTCCTGAACTGTACTTTATAATTTGCATTTTAGCTTTGCTTTTCTTTGGCTTTTCTACCCCGTGGGGGAAAAAAAAAAAAAGTGCAAGAAGACAAAGGTTACCTTCCCCCAAACTGTAGCGTATTCGTACATCCCACGCGTACATTGTTTCCTTGTTCTCAAATCCCAGCATCACAACTTGAGAGAGACAGATGATTGCCAGCGTGTGATTCAAGCCCTCATAGGAGAGGCCAGGATCCAAGCCACAGATGTCTTCTAAGGTCATGCTGCTCCTCTCCTTATGCCCTTTTGCTCGTTCAGATTTATCCTTGTACACCAGCATGAGCAAACAGTCTAAAAGAAGCAAACCTGTCAGAGATGATGAGGCAGAGCATAGACCATAACAAATTTCTCAGCACTCTGCTGCAATACAAAGGTGCTTTAGACAACTGCAGGGTCAGCCTGATCAAGCCAATGTAAGCACTCCGATTTCTTTTCCCAGCCCACCCTCAGGTAGTTTGGAGTCCTTGTTTTCAGGAAGCAAACATTGAAGGCATGTTTCAAGGGTAATCTGCAGGGTCAGAAACAAGGTAGCCAGAAATAAGTCTTCCCTATTTCACTTATCAAAGTCCAGTGGCTTTTCAAACACCCTCCTGAGTCTGGCAGGGACTGATTCATTAACTCTGAACATTAGGAGTTATGCTAGGATAGGTGTTCACATAACAGACTCTAAAGACCGAGAGGCTATTGTTGTCTGTATTTTCATTAGAACATCCTGAACCACAAATGAAATTCTTACAGTAGTTCACAGATTACCCAACCACTAAAAGGCGAGCAGACTGCGCTGCGAGACTGCTGCTGTGGGCTCAGATTTCCCAGTTAAATGCTACACAGCAGCCATTGCTAAAAATCATTATGTGGCACACCTTCTCTTATTTATTTATTTTTTGGTGTTAGCTTGTGTCACAGTTGTTTTTTAACCCCTTCCCAGAGGTGTTTATTACACAGTAACTATGCAACGGAAGAAGGCAATTCAAGTGCCACAGTCCCATGGGAAAAGTATATTTCACGAGCAAACCCAAAAGATGAGACCTTTTGCATTTATGACAAAAGCAGCCCTCTTTCCCCCAGGTTCCTTCCCTATCACACAGCACTCAGCTGTAGATGAAATTAATGGTCAATATCAAAGCTGCAACATCCACAGCTTAAGCTGAGCTACAAACCAGAAAAGAGAAAGACCCCCATGCACCCTTTTGTAAATATTGGTGGTTGGTGCTACCAGCCCCAGTGAGGCGCCCTGCAGCTCTCAGCTGCGCAAGGGACGGGCAAATTTCCACACAGAAGAAAAATGACTGAAAGACTGAACTGTTTGCTAACTAATGCAGAGCTTTGCATGGATTCCCAATTGTCTTTGTGCACCTGTTAGAGAAAAACAGCTGCAACCACGATATTTAAACATTCTGCAATACAGTTGTGTATCTGAAGGAAGAACAACTATAATTTGCATACCAAGAAAAGCAAATCACCAGGGGCTTTTTTAGTAAACCTGGCTAATTTAGCTAAAATAAAAATACTATTTTTGAGGAATAAGCTACATTATCAGGCAGGCTCCCCCATCTACCCCCTTCAAACTTGGATTACTCACATTAGAAATTCAAGCCCATATCCACAGGTCTAGATACCAGCTCTAGGACCAAGAGATGCCCTTTCACACAAAAATATTTCACAGATTCAGATGAGATACATGTATTTAGGTCACTAAAAAATTACTGTAACAACTCAGGTAACAAAGAATTAGGTCTGAAGAAAGAGCTTCAATTACTAAGATTACTTCAGTTTACCCACAAGAGCCTAGAAAAGATGCTGTAATCCAGTCCACAGCAATGAGGATTCATATTTTCTAAGTGTAGGCAACGTTTAGCCTTGGAAAGACACACTTTTGGGCCCAAATGTTTTCCCTGTCGGGAATAGCTGGGGAAACCTAAAGCCTACTTTTCCCTCCGCAGCAGTAAAATATCAGCTCTGTGTAACATTTTCAATTTCCCCTTCAGAAGCATGGAAACTATCTTTTTTTTTTCTTCCTTAATTCAAAATGTCATTTTATTTTTAAATTGGAGTGATATTTTCTGTCAAAACACTGATCAAAAATAACTACCGAGCTTACAATGCCAGCTTTTTTTTTTTTTACAGCCAGCAATCACCCTGAAGAAGTAAGTTCCCAAAAAAAAAGAAAAAAAAATTAAAAAAAAAAAAAGTGCATTGTGAACGGGCACCAAACCTAATGGCTGTGCCTTGGCAAGTCACTTTTCCCGTTGTTTTCAGTCAGTGCAGGAGCTCGCCCCGAGGCCGGACGCAGCACTCGGGCAGCGCAGCTTTGGGATTGCCCCGCCGAGGGCTCTCCGGGCACTCGCCCCAGGAGGGAGCCGGGCAAGCTCCGGGGCCCCGAGCCCCGTCCCCACGGCCGGGCCCCCCTTACCTGCCACCGGGGAGGGCTTGCGCAGCACCAGCCACCTGCTCTTCCACTGCAACGAGAGGCAAAGGGACAGGGTTAGCCGGGGCCGGGCAGGGGAGAGCGGGGCTCTCTCCCCGCCGGGCAAGGGGGCGGCGGTCGGGGACCCCCGCAGGCCGAAGGGGCGCCGGGACCGGGGACCTTTTTTCCGTCTCTCAACTTGACGTGACCCTCCACCACCACGGAATCCGTCATCTTCAGTCATGATTCCGGACAGCTGCGCCGGCTCGCTGCGCCCGCCCCGCGCTCCGGCCGGCCGAGGGGTCACTTCCAAAATAGCTTTATTAGGGCCCCGCGCGGGCGGGCGGCCAGCGCGGCACTGCCCGGCCCCCGAGCTGCCGGCTGGGGAAAGGGGCTCCGGCAACCGTCCCACTAATTCTTTGTTCATATATTTAACCGTGCGGTTGGCTGGCGGGGGTGGTGGTTCTTTATTTATTTGTTATTATTTTTTTTCTCCAGGGTTTCGAGCGCGAGGCGCGGGCCGGGGCATCCGGAGCGCCACGGCTGCGCGCGGGCCGCCCCGGCGGATCCGCTCCGGGCGCGACCCCCGCCTTAATCCGGTTCCGGGCTTTGCGGCCGACCGTGGGGGCAGCCCGGCTCCCGCTTTGCCGCTGACCGCAGCCCGGGCGGCCGGCAAGCCCGGACCGGATTTCCTTCGCGGAGTGGGGCCTGCCTCTGGCCGGCCGAAACACCCTCTTACTGCATCTTCCTTATAGCGCCCTAATTTCACTTTTCAAAAGTATAATTACAGCTCTCCTTGTATCCCAGAAGATACAGCCAACTAACCCCGATAAAAATACTCTTCTCGCTTTTTTTTTCTTCTTTGCTATGCAACTGTCACAAGATAACAACTCGCTTACACCAAACACAGAGCAGCTACAATTAATAGAATAAGATGTGTTAATGATGCCCTCAGATTTATTTTCACGAGCAATGGACTAATTAGAGTCCATTATTCCAAAAATACTCCTGCTGCATCTTGTTTGATGGTAATTAGTTCTTCAGCTTTTTTCAAAGAGCACTACAGCACATTTTTCTTTCAATAGCATAATAGAAGGGATTTTTTTTAGATGTTTGCCTTTATTTCTTCCCTTTGAATCGGTCAGTTTGCATGAAATAACGTACAATTTAATAAAATCATCTTTTAACTGTGTTTCCGAATGAATTAGGGAAGTGTTTGTTCAGAACTTTACATTCTAATTAAATTTCAATATAGAGTTAGGAAAATATCAGATAAAATTTCTCTAGTACATTTAAGTTGGATTTTCATTTTAACCGAAGTGATAGTCACTTAAAGGAAGTGAAAACTATGGAGAATGAGTTTCCATGCAGTAATGCTCAGCAGAAAGGCAGAAAGTGCTGGAGTGCCCCATAAGAATGTGGCTGATGTCAGGGGTGTGAGAGGACATCTCACTTAACCTGAACATCTTGTTACCCCTACTCTGGGTTTGTGGGTTTGATAGTGTACTAGTCACCATACAGCTAATGCTGAAATGATTTTAATTTGGTTCCACCAGGTCATTGCAGTAACTGTCAACAAACAGGCTACTTTGAAAGCCACAAATTCACTTTAATGAATACAAAGTATTCAAATGAGTATCAGCTGGAGATTTGTCATTTAGACCTTTGAGGGCAGAAAACAGACCATTCAATATATTTTTTTAAAATATGTTAGTATTTATACTGGTGTCGCTGTGTACTAATACAAGCAGCATAGTTTTTGAAAACAGAGCTAAAAAGCTCTACACCAATTGTCAGAAACACCAATCTAACACCTTTCCTATTAAATGCCACCCTTTTTACTGCAAGAGAAGACCAAGAGAGTACATATAATACAAACCTACAAGATCCAAAGTATTCACAGTGTGGATGGATATTAATTTCAAAGTGAAATTGAAGTCACAGAACAGACATTCAGAATAGCTTAAGCTTTGAGTGGAAGCTTGTTCCCGATGAATCCCTTCCAAAGAAGAGCAGATAGTTCCTTCATGCTGATGCAGTACTTGTCTTTCAGCAGCAGGTACAGTTAGTCTTGTCACACGGTCGCATTCATTTCAGGGAGTTAAGCAAGACATACTGCAAAGGGCCAGGAAGGCAGAGCCTAACAAGAGCCTTCAGCTTGTTTTGGAATCAAGATCCCAGAGGTGGATCTCAGTTTTTCAAGCTAGTGTTTAGTGCTTCAGAAAAGCAAACCAAAAAATAGAAAAACCATATCCAAGCATTTACATCTGTCTACTGGAGATCTGTGCGACATTTGCATAAAACTGGGAGCGCCACCAGCTGAAATTGATCCTTGCAAAGAGCTTTTCGGATGCCTTCCAGCGCAAAGTGTTATTTCATTTTTCTACCAGCTCTCAACCTGTAGAACAACCTACAGAGTGATTCAAATAATTTATTGTAACTTTATACATAACAGATTAAGACTGAGAAACAGTGGGTAGATGTTTTTATTAAACAGTTTGCATCACTTATCTAGATTAACACTGTATATTTGTACTTACACAAATTTAGGTTTTGGTTATTTTTCCTTACAAAGTTTCTTTTAACTGCAGGTATCATTCACCACTACTAAGAAACCCATGAGGACGCTGCCAGTACTATAAAACAAAACACATATCTGAGTATCTAGGCACCACTTTAAAATTCTATATCTTAAAGCACAGCTTTGCTTGAAACACTTAAGGGAGTTGATAAATGTTCACTGCCAGGGAAGAAATACATTTCACATCAGTGCTTCAAATGTACACATCTGACATGGCTAAAGGTTCCCTGTATTAGGAAAAAAAAAGAATTTTCCATTCTTCGACAGATTTTTTTATTGGTTGAATAATTTCCTGCCTGTTTTTACTAGGACAGCTGAGTCCATGGCCTCTAAACAGCTATATATTGTAATAATTTCTTTGATTGTTCCCATAACAGTTCCATAGACCATGACAGTAAAGCCTGGTGGTTTATGATATCACCAAATCCCCAAGGGAAATGTCAAGCTGCTCTCCCAGCCATCCAGTTGAAAAATCTGTTACGAGAAACCTTCTTTCTGAATTATCTAAATAGTTGAACAACTTGTTAGTACAAAATCTAAGACATCTTCAAAACACTGTCAAATTAAAGAAACGTTGAGGGATTTATCATCAAGGTGAAGTATTTCCATTGCTATCCTCAGGGCAAGGAGCAGATCACAGTCTGCAAAAGGTCCTGGCTGTATCAGCCTAAATCAGATGCTCCAACTTCCAACATTTTTCAGCAAAAAACTTTGAGCTCTCAGGAGGTGTTGCATTAACTTTACTGGAAAATTGCGCACCAGATTAAGCAGGGCTCTGAGGCACATTCCTGGTTTTACGTCAGTGGAACATAGAAATATGTTTATATAAAAATATGCTTACGTGTTTGGTTGAAACAAAACCTAAAATCTCTGGTTTCTTTCCCCAGAACTGGTTTGTTGCAGTTGGCTGAGGAGCACCTTTACCTATGTTGTTTTCTTGATGTCTCTTGACCTGAGCTTCAAGAGATCACCTCTGAGGGAAAGGAAATTTCATTTTTGGTGTTCCTCCTATTTATTTTTTTATCTCATCTAAGATTACGAGGACAATGTTGTTAGGGGTTGGTTTGGGGGATGACAGCTTCACCAGAAACCGCAAAAACATATCAAATCACTTTTTATGTAATCCACCAAGCAGACAGAGAGGTGTAGATTTTTGTGCACTGTCTCGACATGTTTGGGGTTTTTTTATTAAGACAAATAAAAACAGTAGTGAATGTTGAGTAATCCACAGCCCTAGAATGGTAGATTAAGGCTGCTGGCATCAGATGGAGCAGGTCTACTTTAGGTGATCTGGCTTGGAATTGCTAATAATTACCATGACAGTTTTCATATAAGTTTATAATAATAAAATATTTATGCCACTTTAATGAAACCGAAAGACTCCTCAACCCTGCTTCAAATGTTAGCACATTTAGCTGTTCAATGAGTTTTTCTTGGGGCTATTTTCTCATTAATCCACTTTACATAGTTTGTCACTCGTGTGTATACACCAGGTTTGTTGACTCGGCCACAGCCATCTCCCCAGCTGATAATTCCATAGAGGTAAGAGATGTCGTTTTTCTCACAGGCCAGAGGTCCACCAGAATCTCCCTGTATTAAAAGTAAAGATTATCTAATTTGACAGAAAGCAGTCAGAAAAAGATCAGTTTGAGAAAATCCTAAATTAGGGATGTTTTCACGTGAGATTTAAACCAAAAAAAAAAATGGAAGCAGCAGTTTACTGAAGTTTCATTAAAGAAAACTTTTTAGTCATACTCACCTCTAAAATAATGGTGGATTTTTTAAATTATGCATTGAACAAAAGTATCAAAATATCAGATTTTGTTTAAAAATATGAAATTTTTTAGATTCAGACAACTACTGAAAAGCACAAGGTAATCTTCAATGGGGGTAAGCAAGTCTTTGAGGCTTGGCACTGTTGTTGTATCGGCACTGCATGGATGGGTTACATGGGTGCATTTGGAGAGTTTCTCAATGCAGTGTTTTGCAATTGTCAGAGAACATGAGTTTCCAAGGAAAAGTGTTGCATACAGACACACTTTTCCATGTGACTGTGGGATGCTGTAATTTTATGTGGCATATGGGGTGTTTGCATCTGTTGAATTTGATACTACTGAGCATTTACTTTGTCATTAAATCCATAAATTGAAAAGCAGCCCCAACTACACTACAGCAAGGATGAATTTGGAACACTTCTACTTATTTTAAACCTTGCAAACATTCAGGACAGGGGATATTTTTATTATTACTCTTAGAATAACTTTCTACAGAAATTAAAATGTTAGAAATGAAAAATGTGACTTAGTAAATGATACTGGTGTAAGGAGCCAACACTCTATTTGTTTGAGACCAAGTAGAAATATATGTTTTCCTATTTGAAAACAAAATTCCTTGAGAGCAAAACACGTAGGAAAATTGTGTTGCCTTTATACAAGGAGATTTCTGTGATAACTGAGGGGCATCAAATGAAGTCTTGAACCTGAAATCAATTTACTTCTCTTGCTTATTTACTTATTTTTCACAACTAGTCTCATTGATTGAAATTTTGGTATCAGTGCACTGATTAAAAAAAAAAAGTTACCAAGAAAATATTTTTTAAATAATCAAGCAAAACACATTATCTGCTCGAAGTTTCTTGGTTGTGAAATATTTTTGTACATAACAGATGGTTCACAGGTTAATATCCTAAGTGTACATTAAGAAAACCCAGAGGTAAGCTACATCTGTTGTGACATTAAGAGGTCTACATTACTTCTCCTCAGACCACATTACAAGTCTGACAACAGGGAAAAAATGAATTATATGATTTCATGTCGTGAGCACTGTTCTTCCACAACATCTGTGACTCTAAATTGCTGTTTCTCAGACTTCGCAATTCTCTCCAAACCACCTGTCTTTGTGCAGCTCCTTTCTCCTTCCCTCCACTTGCTTTTCTCTCCCTCTCAGTCCTGACCTCTGCTTTTCCAGGGCAGGGAGAGAGGATCAGCTGTAATGCTGCCTCTTTTATTTGCAATTCCTGGGTGAGGCAAGGGAAGCTGTGCAGGCAGGGTGGTTTCCATCTCTCTGGCTCGTGCGAACACTTGCAGCCAGTAACTACCATCAGTCCTCAGCCCTGGCCTGGAAACCTTGAGCCACTGCTGGCTGCTGCCATTTCGCTCTTGACAGCTTTCTTTGGATATGTTCATGATCTCTACAGGGCTTCCAGCACAGAGTGTACATGACATTCCTTGCTCCTCTTACACTGCCAGCTGTTAGCTATGTGCTGGCTTTTCACGAATTTATGCTAATAGAGCATAACCCTCCTCCTTCAAAATGAACTGTAGATAAAATCTGAAGTTTTATGTAAGGAATAATCTGATCCTTCATTTTAAGAAGTCTCATCTATCACCACAACAATTCTGCATCCTTATTCAGAGCAAGGGTGTGACATAATTAAAAGTACTAAGAGCATGAGGTCATTTCATGAAAGACTGAGGTTACATAACACAGTTTGCAATTGACTGACATTCTACACCATTCAGTCACATCCATTATAGAAACCTCACCTCCTTCCTCCAAACCTCGCCACTGCTCCTCACCTCGCCCCCAGGTGTCCTTATTTTCCCTCAGGCAAGAGGCAGCAGCTCTGGGATTTGGCCTCACACAGGTTCATGCTGGTTGTCCTGCCAGCACATCCCTGCCAGCACATCCCTGCCAGCTGGCCAGCAATCCATTGCCACCACCTGCAGGTTCAGCCAGAAACTAAAGCAACACACCCTTCAGTGTACAGCCACCACCTTCTGTGAAGGTAGGAGGAGCATAACACCCTGGAGCCCTTCTGTAGAACTTCATTGACATTGAAGAGGTTAAAAAATGAAGGTGGAAGCAGTCACATAAGGTTCTTTTTTTTAGGAATGTTTCTTTTCTTTAGGAACACTGTAATATCAAAAGTAAGAATTGTAACACTGCAACATTTATATCATCTGACACACAGCATTACCTGACAAGCATCAGATTTGCTATCAAAGTAGCCAGCACAGAACATATTTTCAGTGAGTTCTGTTCCATAAATTTCAGGACTCCTGCACTTCTCCTCAGGAATGAGTGGAACCAGTGTTTCTTGCAGGACATCTGAATAACCAGATACATCTTTAAAAAATTCCCAGAGAAGAAAAGGTCATTCTTGTAGAATGTCAAGAGCATTGAAACATGAAAACACAAGGCACAATACAACATATAAACACATTTAACATCTCTCAGTAATATTCATGTTGTGAATATCTTTAAAAGATCATAATTTTTATAGTGATCATGTTCTGATCCTTCAGTCAGACTCCATGTCCTTTAAAATAACATATTGCCATGTCCAGATATTAATCCACTTTGAGTTCTCTCATTTCGAAAGACTCAGGAACAGTACCCCAGCACTCCTGTCCTTGTCTCTTTACAGATGTGATAATAAATTATCCATTTATCGAAGGCTCCATTACTTCTTTTTGTCTTTAGATTACACATGTAAGCCAGGACATTCGCTCTTACCAAAATGAGGCAGCCAGCTCCTCAACCCTTCTCCTCTGTCTACATATGTCTCTGCTATCTCCACGTTGAAGCATATGGTCAGGCCTCATAATCCTGAAATTCCTCCTCTGAAAGGATGGGATGGATTTTTCCACCTTTGTCAAGCTGAATGTAAGAACTTCTTAGCCCAAAATCTATCAGACCTTCTCCTACAGATGGTTCCAAAGTGTCTTGGTGGTGAAATTAAAAATCCCCTCTATCACTGACTAATAAATTGATGGTGTTTGGTTTGCAGTCTCTGATACTTTCATGGAGAAACCAGGGCTAGGCTTCACATGACTAAGCTGCCAGGTCGTTGGCACTACAACAAGCTACCTGCTCCCCTCCCAGTCCACAGAGATCTAACGAGCTGAGAGCTCATCCTATCCTAAAATCTGTGCAAACATTTGGTCAAGGGAACCACACTCCAAATTCCAAGGACTATAAAGGAAGTTCAGAATTACTATTTCATATTTAATGCTGTAAACTCTAAAGGTAGGTAAAAAGAATCCCACCAGAAGTCCCTTGCAAAATGTTTTACCAATCTCTCAGTTGTACAACATATACTTGGGCATTATGTTTTAATTATTGTCATGTTTTTTTCTACAGACACCAGCTCTCATTTTACTCACTCTCATGCCTGTGTCCCCATCCAGAAATCTGACATTTCAACTGGTCGGGGAACACAGTGTCACTTTCCGGCAAGCAGATGGGCTGAACAAACTGGGACTTGACAGCACAACGTTGGCCATTCTTCTTCAGCTTAATCAAAGCTGCAAAACAGAAAATACAGAAGAAAGAAAGTGACTGTTCCCTTTCTTTAATGGGATTGGCAGTAATGGGTCTCAGATACAAATTAAATTATCCCCTAAGCCTCTCTTAATTAAGATATTTCAATCAAAGACAGACAGACTCATCTCAACAGCACCTGATTTCACGGCAAATTGAAGGCTGAAACATTCAGCTACTCCCCTTGTGGGAATATTTATTTTATGCTATGCTCACTGAGCAGATTTTGCTTCACTGCCTCTGTAGAGAAGGGGGAAGATAGAAAATACATATGTCTCCTCCCACCTTATAGTTAAATAACAGTGACATATCCCCAACTCTCTGCTGAAATAAGTGGGATGTGCAAGTACTCACTGCTTCTGAAAGCTGGCCATTGGCCTAATTCCAATTTCTTTAAAAACATTAATTACTCCAAGAGCTGGTGCATTTTGTGTTCTGTTATCACTGAGTTCAGCAAAATTCAACATCTTGAAAGTTAAGGAATAAAAATCCAGGATATTTCAAAACTAACCTTCTGAAAGCTACAAAGAATTACATAATCTACACAACCTTTATTAACCAGTCATGGGGCTGAAAACAGTGTAAATACAAAGCTGTGCAGCATCATGAGATTTATACTGAAAGAAGATTTCAAAAGCTGGTTCCCCTGTAGCAGGTTCCCCTGTAGCAAATCTCTTTCATTTGGCTGTAGAGCAGCAAAGGGGCTTGGTACTTGGTGGGACAAGGGCAACATGTTGATTTGGCCACACCACTCAAAGAGGACAGAGCTGAGGTGATGTGGACACACCTATGAAACCTTCTCATCGCACCCTTTGGAAGCTAAAGGTTTTGTGAGCACAGCTGTGTGGAAAGCAAGTGATCCCACTGAATTAGTCTTATTTCTCTACTGACTACAATTCCGGGCCTTGGTGGAACATGGAAAGCGTATCTTACAGACTGAGAAGCCCACACAAACCTTGCTCCAGCACTCAGCACCTTGCTCTTCCTCACCTTCCTCCTCTTCCCCACCAACTCTGCCTGTTTCTGCATCCTTAAAATTTCCTAGCCAACACTCATGTGGTAGTTGTTTCTTATAGAAAAGTGTTTTCAACAGGAAACAACTCTCCTGCTTCTTCAGTAGAAATCACTGACTGGACAGAATATGCCCTCAAGTCTTTCCCCTCACCAATTTCTGCCTGCTTGCTTGTTTTTGCAATTAGGCTTGTCTTAGGCACTCCATGTTCAGCTCTCCCTAGATTTGGTCATAGCACACTGGTGAGGCATGCCTAATTTTAGAGTAATTAGAAAAGCTATGAGATCTCAAAGTGTCATTGGTGGTTTACACCAGGATATTTCAGAGCAGAGTAATGCCTCAAATCTAGTTCGTCTCCTGGTATGCTGTGACTGAGCTCCCACCAACACAGAACTTGCATGCTTTTTGCTATAGAGTAGAAAATATTCTCCATCTGGGAGCAAAAAAAAGCCAGTACATGCCTGACCTAAAATATTCCCAATGTCAGGCTATCAAATAGTCTCACAGACAAAGTGCTCACACAGCTTGATGCCCTGGGGTGACGTGACACCTTTCACAAGAGCAAATCAGAAAATAAGAAGTAAGTTGCTGTTCCATTGTCATTCTGACTAATATTATAAGGTCAATCAGAAGGGCATTTAACTTCTGACTGATAAGACAGCCGATTTTTAAATCTATCTCAGTATAAAAAATGATTCTTAGTACCACAAATTTTCTGAGCAGATGGGGTTATTATATTCATCTAGTCAGATGCTTTATACAATAGAATATACTGCAGACAATAGAATTTTACCAAGTAATTCCTGCATCAAGCCTACAGTTTCTGGTTCAGTTGAAAAAATGCCTAATCTCACAAAGACTTGAAGTGATGATGAATCTGCCACACATCTAGGTAAATTGCTCCAAAGACTAATTATCATAATTATTTAAAATTTGCAATTTATTTTTCATCTGAATTTGTCTAGCTTTCAGATGCTGTTATAACTCTGGTAGAACTAAGAACCTTTTGCATTCAAAAGCCTCTCCTGGTATCTATTATTTTTCCACTATGAAGGCAGTTTTTAACAGACCAACTCAATTTGAAACTAGGTCAAATAAACAGAAAATAAAACTGTAGGAACAAAAATACTCACCAATATCATGTTCAGTAGGATTGAATACGGAATACTGAGGATGCAAGATGTATTTCTCTATTTCAAATGTCTGTGTTACATCAGTCGTTTTATTAAATATTTGTTGACCCAGAACGACTCTAATATTGGATTTTAGTGGACTGCAAAACAAAAGAGAGAACAAGCAGTTCTGTGATTAGCAGGACAAATGCAGCTGATTTTCCAATGGCTGTGTGTCCTGTGAACCATTATAACCTCAGACTCCCACCACATCCATTGTTTTCCCTCTCATAATGCCTTTACCTGTTTCCCAGGCTTCCTGCCTACTGAGGGCACGGAAAAAGATAACTAATCTTAAAGTGAGACCCAGGCTCTGTGGGTTCTGATTAGCCTAATTAAAGGCTGCTGCTTCTTGATAGAAGGAAAAGGCAGGCACAGGCACTGCTGCCCAGCTGCTGCCTGACTAACAAGCATCTTTGGAGTCTGTAAGCACTTCTTCTGCTTCTAGCAACTTAACTGAGTCAACATCAACCAGACTTTGCCAATGAGTACAAAAATCACTGAGAAAGAAATGAGGGATCAAAAGATGAGTCAGTGGTAGATATCTCAGTTCTCTGGGAAACCAGTATCCTGAAAAAATTATAGACATGGACCAATATTTTAAAGGTGCTGGCACACTGACAACTCAGGAACATCTGGGCAACTTCCACCTAAAAGATATCACCACTTCTGCTCTGAGATTAGATTGATCTAAGTTAAATCTGTTGTACAGAATCAAAAGCAACCTGGTGGAAGAAGGTCCCGACAGCACATGGCTCAAATAGGAAACTCCACAACCAGAGGAGAACACAGTTTTTCCAATTCACACCATCTTTTCCAACTTTCAATTTTTTACTTTAAACAGTCCTCTCATATCCTGTCCTAGGAAAGAAAACTTGTAAGAACCAGTACAGCAGTTGGGAAGTAAGGGATATTTGGGAATAATCAGGAAGTCTTAGAAAAGGCAATATATTCTCCAGCTTTGAAAGCAAGAGAATTCACATTTCACTTGTTTTGAAACCAATTCATTCTGCATCTGCATAAGTGTACAATGAATTCAGCTACCAAATGTCTTCAACGCTGGAGCACTCCCATGTTTAGTTATCCAGTGCAGGAGTAGAAAATGTCTTCTGTCACACATCATGCACGGATGCAGAGTGGTTTACATCACTGCAGTTTCCCTGGTTGCATTTCTGTGCCCATCAGATACAAAAGCACCACGAAGCCTCCCCCAGTACTGACTACAAAGCAATGACCAGCAGCCATGGACAGAGAGGGAAGATATTCTGGCTAATCGCAATGCAGAGAGCCTGCAGTGACCCTGCAACAAGAACTGTGCTTACAAAGGAAAGGCCAAAGTTTATTTTGTATTACTGGAATACAGAAAGACAATGAAATGTTCTTTCATCAATATGTAAGGCCATGATTTTCTCAGTGTTTTTGCAGTAGTAAACCAACCTCCTTGAAAATCAAATTTTGGGCCTGTAAAACAGTGGAAGTTCACTTTCTGGAACAGTATTTAGAATAGATTTTAGAAGCACTGAATGGTTGTACTACGACTTACAGATGGTTCATTCAGGAAAAGAAATAAAACAGGAGGGATTACAGAAGAGGAAAAAAAATAATTGAGCTGTGCAGGTATCTATTGTCGCCTAGTGGAAAACAGTTGGAATTGTGACTGCCAGAGGTACTAAACAAACAGAAGAGAGCAAATTACAATGCAGTAATTATGGAAAATCTGTACGTACCAAACGACCAGCTGGAAGTGGGTGGAAATGTCCTGAATAGCTGCCAAAGTTAGTAGCTATTTCACAACATTTGAAAAACAAATGCATTGTGGCTTAAGCTCCAAATGCTTCAGTACAGCATTCACAGTGGTATTATTAGCTCTACAAGCTATCAGTGTATGTATTCTGGCACAAGGTTTTCTGTTTCTCTTGCCTTCTTTACTATGCAAAGGAACAATGAGTATGAAATGATGTAATATTTTTCCTTTCAACGTGATCAAAATGCAACCAACATTTGTAGAAAATTAAGTATTTAAAATAAAGTAAGAGCATCCTATAATCAATATTTTTCCAGTGTTCTACATAAGAAAAAAAAAAACTCACAAGAAAATCAGCCTCTAAAGTTTGGTTTTTCCCTGCGGCTTTTTGTAAAGCTCAGCCCACTCTATTTGTGTCAACCAACAATAATTTATTGTCTCAAATAAATCATTGCTTGGCTGTCTCAGCCTTTCTGAACAAAACACAGCAGTGAGCATAGTCATCTCTGTTATATCTCAAAACATAAGGCATAAACATTGAAAAAGGTAACCAAGAAGAGAAATACTTCTATCGCCCTGCAGATTCTTGCACATGTGAGCTCCCATTCTGTGTCCTGCTTCACCCTACCTGATTCCTTCAGTCAGGGCCTTTAGATTCTTTGAGACGCCTTAAGGAACAAGATAAGGGCTTATGAGATTGTAGTACTCCAAGCTATGTTTTAGCTCATGAAGAGCATTCAAATTGCCAGAAATTCCTTTCGACACACTGGTCTTTTACAATCTCATCTTCTTTCTTTCTTGCTTCAGTTCAGGTTTGTTGTGAGGACCTACTGTCACACTGAGGGGTGAGTTTACCTGTTAGCAAAGCAATGTGCTGCTGACACAACCCAGCAAGTCTGAACCAGGCTTCCACCGCAGAAACTCTCTCCAATATATATAGCTGCTGTCCAGGGATGAGATCCAGGCAGAGATGAAGATCCCCCCACAATCCTAGGTCTCACAAAACTTCTTTTTTTATGTCTTCTTCCACATGGTCTTTTGGTACCTGCAGAACTCTCTGCTTTGTCTGGAACTGGTGGCCTCCTTTCCCTGCTTGCTGAGATAAAAAGGGATATGGCATCGGACTATAAATCCTTGTGATTTCTGAGGACTGTAATTCTTGTAGAAGTTTTTAATAGAAGGGTTCATTAAATCATGTAATCGCAGAATGATTTGAATTGGAAAGGACCTTAAAGACTTCTATTCCAACCTCCCTGCCATGGTCAGGGATACCTTCCCCTAGACCAGGTTGCTCAGAGCTACATCCAGCCTGGCCTTGAGCACCTCCAGGGATGGGGCAGCCACAGCTTCTCTGGGCAACCTGCTCCAGTGTCTCACTACCTTCCCAGTAAATAATTTCTTCCTAATAACTAATCTAAACCTACCCTCTGTCAGTTTAAAGACATTACCTCTTGTCCCACTACAAGTCCTTGTAAAAAATCCCTCTCCAGCTCTCTCATAACCCACTTTAGGTCCTGAAAGGTTCTGTAAGGTCTTCCCAGAGCCTCCTCTTCTCCAGACTGAACATTATCCTTAAACATTCACATACAACTGAATTTTATTCAGTTCCTCAGGAGACTTGCAAGATAGAAAGCTCTGCCTTTTCCCAACACTGGCTGCACGTGTACTAAAGCAATTTAAGTGCACCTGTGAACATTCCCAGGCACTGCTTCATTTACCAGTACAAATAGAACCTTCCCATTATGAATGATACATTGCATCTTCAGCTTTTTATTCTTTGCCAGCTTTTTATTCTTTTTACAGCTTTGCCATTAAGCAAGGACTAAGGCATTTGTGTTAATATAATCTATCAAATGCTTTAGAACCATAAAAGAGAGATAAAAGAAACACACTATAAACCAACTTTTCAAATTACAGACCTTCTGTTCTGAAGGTCTGCTTCAACATCGTTATCAAGTAAATATTATTTGAGGGAAAGAAGAGAACTTTTAGTTTTTGGAATTAAATACTATGTCTTGTACATCTTCAGGATGCAGACCTCTCATTACTCACAGAGGCCCATTCCCTTCTCTGGGTCCATAATTCCCAGGGTGAGGACAATTTGTACCAAAGCATCAGTCATTTCTGACACCTTGCATATTCTAGCAGAAAATTCAGGGATGGTGCCATGATTGTGACCAAAAACAGTAGTATGACACTGCTGCTATTTCAGGACAGGAATCACAGATTGTATCACAACTCCAAAAAATGCAAAAAAAAGCCTGTTGTTTATACCAAACAGTAAAATATTCAACACTCCTGAGAAGAGTAGAACATTCAAAATTATACAGTGAAAGCTTGTTGTAGTATCAATAAATCTTCATTCATTCATAACATGGATTTTAAGGAAGCCTTTACATACCACAAGCTGGAATGTCACAATATGCCCAAGACAAAGTGCTGTCCTTCATGATGTAACACCATGGCTTATCATCATCGTCTGGGTTTCTAGTTAGTTCAGGGGAAGAGGGAATTATAAGCATTAACCACAGTGTTTTTCCAAGTTTCCCAAAGGTTTTCTGCTTTTCCTCTTGCACCATGCAGAGGACTGACAGGACTCTCAGATTTTGAGGCATCTGACAAAGTGCTGAAGCACCTGCTTATCCCTACAAGGGCGAGCAGCCTTTAAATAGAATTCTTCATTTTAAACTAAACAAGGCTAAGGTTCTCTAGAACCTGAAATACAGACACAATTAAACACCTGTAAAAACTTGCCAGCAGGTATTTGGATGCATGAGCACGTTCACAGCGTTTAACTACAGCCCACACTGAAGTGCTTTAAGAGGTACCAGCTCAGCTATTTTCAGAACTAAATCCCATGGGAGAGATTCCTGTTTTAGGTTATTTTTTAGGCAAGGAGATTCCAACACAGGTAGATTCATAGAAAATCCATAACAAGAATAGCTAGCAAAAATGAATTTGCAAAGCTCAGGTTCACATTCCCTGGAGAGTCTGAAGAAATGAAAGACTACCTCAAGAAAATATTCCTCAAAAAGGGGGGGGAAAAAGTGTGTGTGGGGGAATAATAGAAACAGTTTAGCCCTTTGTTACCTTGGTGTTAAACAGATTTTGAGTTGATTCCATTAGGGTTTCTCTGTGATACAGCCTAACTCTCTTTATCAATGCCTTATAAGTAAACAGAAATCTGCCCAGTTTACTCCTCAAAGAATATAGGGAGACTATGAAGACCCAGAAGAATCTTTATTAGACAAGAAAAATAGACAAGGTAGTTCAGGGCTCCAGATAAGCAGTAATTCTAATTTCAGTTGGATTTATCACAAGCACTTTCTGTTACTGTAAGGTTCTTGAATAATTTTTTTCTTTTTCAATCTGACTGCTCTTCAGAAAAAGATTAGAGCACTTTCACATTCTCAGAACTGAAGAAGCAACACAGGTTGAGTCATCTTCCGCCAACAATGTTTCTAAATTAGACTATTTGAAGAAGAAGAAGATATCTGCAGGATTATACAGTGCAGCGGAGATATCCCCAGAAATTGTAACAAGCTGACAAAAAAGTGAAAAGCTTTTTTCTCAGCTCCACAGAACATGAACACATCAGCTCCTACACCATTTTGTTCTCTTCATTTCAAATCTGAAAATGAATATTTGGCATAAATGGTGTAAATCAAAGGGTTCAAGTTTTATCAAAGCGTAAAATATGTGCCAGATAAATTTCCATGCTGTGCTGGGACACCATAAATCGAATTCTGAAGTGTTTGCATGAGGAACAAGCCCTGAAAAGCAAGGTGGGAAGGTTTAAAGGAGGGGATAGCAATTGCTTGTTGTTAGTTCGTGTTAGATAGACAAGAGCTACTTTCAGCATGCATGCATGCTTTTTATCATCAAACAAATTAGGAAGTGCCATACATTTTGAATTTCCTGAAACATTGGTCTAACTTATGTGAAAGAAAAAAAAAAAGCAGTAAACAAACAAAACCTTAGACATCAACCAGTAATTCATGGAGAATCATGTAAAGTTTGCCAGGTTTAGCATTTGCTCATCTCCAGGATGAGAGACATTCTCTCTAAAAAGAAACATTTCTTTAATTTGTGTATATCCGTTGATCTCATGGAAACTTCAGAAACAGGGTAAACATAAGGTGACTGAGGAGAAGGCATACACCTATATAGCACAAGCTATTTGTCTTATAGCTCAACAGAAAACTTCAGCAGAAGTTTCGTTTACAGATATGTAGTTCAATCAAAATTGAAACACTGTGAAATCTTGTTTGACAATAGCTGTGCTTTGTAAGAAATCCAAGAAATAAATTTGACTTCCCATTTCAACATTATTTAAATATAGTGCTTTGATTTTTCATTTTCAAATAACTTTTCTTTTTTGAAGATATTTTCCTTTATGACATATCTTTCACAAGTAAAGAATAAGAAATTAAATTTAATCATTTCAATTTAGCTACTGCATTGATGTCTCCTTTCGGATAGTCATTAATGAACAGTTTCAAAAGTTTTGCACTATGGTCTCACTTGAAAAAAAACCCATTACCCAGGGACAAAAGGAACTGGAATTTCCTACATTATTTTATGTCTGAGCTTCTCTTGGTGGATCCAGCTATTGATTTAATCTGTCTATCAGATATTGTCTTCTGCACAATCCCTCTTGTCAGGCTACTAAAGTCAGTCTAGCTTTTCTGAGACAGGGTAGCACCTGCTTTGAGCTTCTTATCTCCACAGTGCATCCATCTCTTGATGTACAAATACAGGGCAAACAGGAACTTTCCTCACCTGCAGTAAGGGAATGGCCCCAGGCCAAGCTGTACTGCTTTCCCAATGCTGTCGACATGAAGCTCTTGGTAAAGCAGGTCTGAGTTCCAAGGCAAGCAGCTGTGTCCAGAAATGGTTGTCTTGGCTGTACCTCTGTAATCTGTGCCATTGCCAACATAGCACCGGTGGCTCGGGACTGGCAGGGTAAGAGACTGGTCAGGAATCAATGCTAATTACATGTTAAATACTCACTTCACAGCTGAGGTCCCGAATGAGAGCCAGTGAGCCCAACTCTGTGGCACCTTTCACCTTGCACAGGACCTGATTGCATCAAACGAGGACTTTTTAATAAAGGAAAAGGAACCCAAGCAGTTAAAACTTTGTTTAAAACTAGTAGTAAGTTAACCTCATTTTACACATGCACAAATAACTACTCAAGAGGCAGAATGGCAGAAAATTAGACCTAAAATCTGTACTGTGTATGGAAGATTTCAGTCAGCAATCTGCAGCAAAGTCAGCAGTATGGCTGGGATTCCTCTGATCTAATTTTAGACACAACTGAACTCATTGCTGGAGGCTCCCTTTTTAGTCAATTAAGAGAAACAGGGATTTCTGGTGCCAAACTGATCCAGCATGTTTTAGGTAACTTCTTCTAAAATAAGGTGGATCCCATACACTCCTGTCCACGTTGGCTGAATCTCCATTGACAGTATAGGGTGCTTAAGGCAACTAGCTCAAACAGATGTGCCTCATATGTACCCGTATATATATCCTATACCCATGCATATTACATATATGTAGCTACATATTGCAAATACATCCATTTTGCAAAATTCTAAGTAATAGGTTGAATTTTCTTATTGACCACTTCTTTGTCACCTGCATATGAGTTATTTCTTCAGATAGGTCTGACACATACATATTCTATGACCTGTATACTCAGCTGCCAAGATCTATCAACAGCACATACCAGTATTATGGCTGAAAAACATATGGGGATGCATTTGTGTACAAATAGCTACAGTGAGCAGAAAGCCTACACCTCAAAACACAGCTAAGAGCATCCCAAAGGAAACACAAAACCATCTAATGCACAAAGAGGATTAATTGTGACCGAGCCTCAGAGGGTTTCTTATCCATGTCAATGTGACATGTCCTTGACATGTCACAAGACTGGTGGAATCTTCCTCTAAACTTATAGACATACTTAGAGACATAACATCATGATATTGACCAACTGCTGGAAAACACACGCTGAGGATGATCCATCACACCACACAATGTTGACAGCTATTGCCAAAGGCCTGTTTATTTTGACAGAATAAAGTGACACATGAACCAGGGCATGTAATCAGCACCGAAATTATGAATCACAGCACTGAACTGCTGCTAATTACCCTTCCAAGTCATCCGTGTAGTGAGAGACCTCAAAACCACAAGCAAGCATATGGCATAAATTTGGGAGCTGGAGATCAAGAAATTTGGTGCAAGAGCTTCAGCATGTGTTAACATACAAGCACTTAGCAAAATTCACTTTCTAGCTTGGCCTGGCAGACACTTCTGAGATGATGAGACCACATTTTCTCCCACCCTGAATCAAATTCCCTTTATTTCAATGACTATGAATATAATGTCAAACCAAACTCATATTTTAACAACTATAATACGGAACTCACAGAAAATAATTTGTCCATCGTTTGTATATCTAGCAATAGTAACCATGCCTTAGCAACCCTGCCATTTATTTTCTGGGCAAGTTGCAAGTTACACTGCTCTCTCTGCCTGAAATAGTGTCATGAAAATACCACCATCATGTTGTAGGTGATTTTTTTTCATTTATCCAGGGAAGTACAAGGTGCTGTATTTACTTGTACTGTATTTATTGCTTTCAGAAACAATTTAGAGTTGAGTACTTTTATGAGGATGAAATAAGAGATTCTGTTTCAGTGCAGACCTAGGGCCATCTTCTGCTATACCAATGGTTTGGACATCTTGCAGATGGTGTTTGCAAGTTGTGCTTATCCTTGTCAGGCTTAAAATCCAATGTATCTCTGTTTCATCAGGTCTGCCAGTCACTGCTAAAGCTGCCAGCAAATTTTAACTGGAGGAATTTGGCTCCTTTGTAAACCATCCCTCACGTTCTCCCTCTGTAACTAAGAAGTTTAGATTACATCTTGCACTTGTTAAGAGGAATAGCAATATCTCTCAAACAATTTTTTGTTTCTTTTTGGTTTTATGAGGAGTGTTTTGGGCACAGGCGTGATGTGACTGAATCTCGTATCTTGTGGAGAAGCTTCTAAGTTAACACAGTTGTTTTGTGAGTAGCTTTCCATTGGTCTGTGCTCCACTCCAGCAACCTTTACCTGACTGGTCGGCAGCAGCACCATGGTACCCACAGCACCTCTCATTAAAGGGCACTGCATTGTGTGACTAAGGCCATCAGAAGTATATGCAAAGACTAACACATTTTATCACCTATGATTCAAGACAAACAGTTTTCAAAAAAAAATCTCTGCAATTATTGTAGTCATATTGATCTTTTGCCTCTAATTCTCTTTTCTGAACTGTTACAGCACTAAATTCTCTCTTTTTCCTTGTCAGAAACGGTGTGTAGGTGTTCTGCTTTCAGCAGTCCTTAATGGATTCCTCTGACTGGGAATTGTTCATTCCCAAATCTATATAGCTTCCGCAATATCTCATAACTCTGAAACATATTTATTTTCTTATGTGGAAGAGAGTAATAGAGGACATAATATGTATTTTTCATGTTCATTCACTTCCCTGTACTACCACTGATCACTATGGTAAGAGCAGATATGGCCTAAACTTTCAGACTATGAAAGTTTTGATGCAAATGCAGATTCAACTTACTCAGCAGTCCTATGTCACTGTCACCCCTGTTGGTTTCTTTTCAGAAAAAAAAATTTGTTAAAATTTAAAAGTAGAAATAATTTCTTGATATTTTTTATTTTTAAAATCCAAGGTCTTTCAACAGCTCACAAGAACCATTCCATCTGTATTAAGATTTTATATTATACCAGCACATCACACCAAATCTTCGCCTTTTAATTTTTCAGTAAAAAGAATTTTGGGGTTTTAAAATTAACAGCAACCTGAAACAGCAGTTATCCAACCAGTTTTAGTTAGTAACTTCCTGAAAATGTTTCACGAGACTTTTTGTCTCCAGATCATGTTGCAAGTTTTGCAGTTACATACTTGAACATTTTTAGGAGTTTCTTTTGAAAGTTTCTCTGCAGAAAACAATTAATCTTTCAGATTTTCCTTTGCCCAAAACACCTCATCAGCAATTTTCCTGATGTTTTTGAGCTTTGAATGTATTTTCCTTCCAGATACACATAAGCTGTTTCACTCTGTTTGTAAAAACACATTTTCCCCATGGTGGTCCTAGTTCTGGGACAGGATAGTTTAAAGCAACACTTTAATTCAACAGTGCTTCCTTTTATCGCTGACCAACCTGTAATGCTTTCATTAAATACAATGCTAGATTAATTTTTTGTATTGCTCTATGTAAGCTGATGGCAGGAAAGGACAGGGGGGAAGAGGAGAAGGATATAAGTCCCCTCTTTCCTTATAAATGCCTTTACAAGGGTTCTTCTCCATTGTCTTAAATATCAATTACTCCAATGGAAGAGTTCTTAGAGAATCATAAACTAAAGCAAAACCTTGGTGGAATTAGGAGAACTTCTCCATCCAGAGCTTTCCACATGTTCACTCACTCCTGTTGCACTGCCTCAGGAAGCTCCAGAGCCAAAGGCTGGAGTGCTTTGAGACTAAGCCCTACGTCCCCTGTGCTGGTCAGAGAGAGCCCTTCAGCCCTCACTAGGTACCAGATGGTTTGCAAGACAGGGCACTCATATCTCTCTAAAGTCTTCCTAACACTTCCTAACACTAATCTATGAACGTATATTTCCACCTAAACCTGTTTCATCTATTAACAATCAGAATATGCTGAGTTGGAAGGGACCCCCAGGGATCCCTTGAGTCCAACCCTTAGCCCTGCACAGCACCACCCCGAGTCACACCATGTGCCCGAGAGCATTGTCCAAATGCTTCTTGAGCTCTGTCAGGCTTAGTGCTGTGACCATTTCCCTGGGGAGCCTGTTCCAGTGCCCAATCACCCCCTGGGCAAAGAACCTTTCCCTTATATCCAACCTAAACCTCCCCTGACTCAGCTTCATTCTCTTTCCTCGAGAAGAACAGCAATGAACAATGACCTTTTATGCCTCTGCACAAGTATGTTGCATACAGCCCTCAGCACTGCAGGATATGTTGCTCTACAAGGCATCCTTTACAAGGGTATAAGTAAAATTTCCTTTCTACATGAGCTCAGACTCATCAGATGCCTGCAGAAGAGTTCATCTTTCCTTCATCCAACCAGAAGTTCCCTGATATCCCTTTCTGGGTATCTGTGAGATCCCCTCAGAGACGAAAGGTGCAAAAGCCTTTGATTTCAGGGAGCTGTAGTTCCCTCGCTGCACATGCAGCCAACCACTAGTCTGGGCTGGCAATAAGTGTGTGACAGAAAGGAGTCTCCAGTATTCGTGGAGATTACTCTTACAGGCATCTCATTTCATCAAATAATGCACAGAGACACAACACACACAGACACACCCTGCCGGGTGTTCTGAAAGCAGTAAGGCAAATAGTCCTGTGCTAAATAAAACACACAGAGAGCTTTGAAAGACATCCACATTAACCTAGCACTGCTTCCAAAGGAAGATCTGGGTTATCTTCCAGTGTGCCCCCATGCCACTGAGAGTCTCTGTAAATATCTAGGGCAGTGTCTAAGAGGGCACCAGACTGTGCCAGTGATGAAAGCAGTTGCCATTTTTTTCACTCTTTAATAATGAGAATATGAAGTCTAATGACTAGAGGCAGAGGATTGCATGGCAGCAGCCCCAGGACTGGACTGTTCCTGGCAAATTGCTTCACATGTTCCTGCCTGTCTTTGAAAGTGAGGAATAACAGCAACCGCTATAGCTTTGAGAGTTTAAAAACTAATTAATATATACCACAAGTGAAATATAATATCTGTATTTCTGTATAATTCAATCATACATTTATAATATTTACCTAGATTTCAATATTTCTTGGGGGTTTGGGGTCATGAATTCATACAACAGCAGACTGCACATATTTCTAAACAAATAATTGATTCAAATAATTGTGCCACTTTCTGGTTTGTTGAATAGCAGTAAAACCTCTGGACAGATAGCATCTAAGACTGAAATGAATCTCCACTGAAACTGTGGCCTGATTATGACACAATCTGTCTGAGCTAAAAGCTAGGCAGAACAGTGGAAAAATTGGCATATTTTTGTAATCAGTTAAATCTAGCAGGAATTTACCATGTAAAACAAGGATGGATTTAAGACTGTGAAAACAGAGTGATTTATATGGCACAAAAAGATCTTTTTAAGTTGCATCCTGACATAAGGAAAGCATAGTCCATTTACTGAAACTAGACTTATTTTTTAATATATTTCTTCTTCAAAGTATCTTTGTATCTTCATACTTGCAAATGCTTAGATCAACTGAGCTAAAATTTAAAATTTATGTTTGATATAAAAGCTAATGTACAAAGCTGCCTTCTGAGTAAGTTGACTTCTTTAAGATAAAAGTTTAAATTCAGAAATCTATAATCTCTGCCAGTAGTTCCTTATAGCTTAGAAAAGTAATATCCTCGATAAGAGGAGGGAATGGCACTTTTCTCATTTCATTTTTCTATTTATCAACTTCAATTTTAGTATAATAGTTATGATTTACAGAGTCATAAAAGCAATGCAATAGGTAGGTATATAAAGCTAATAGGAGCAATGTATTTAGGAAATAGGTTGTCAAGAGCTAGGGGAAAAAAATCCCAGCAGCAACATGCCAATATCAAGCCATATTACTTTGACAGTTGCACAGACTACCATACAGGGTTTTCAAGAGTATCTGATTGCCCAAATCATAGTGAAAGCTTTCATTCTTTTGAGGATACCTGTAGGTCCTCATGTGTTTAAAGTATGAGCCAAAATAAGTCTTGGGACAGGAAAAGAAACAGACTGTGTAGCGATTAATGATGGTCAGTAGATGAGCAGTTGCTCTGCAGAGAGACAGAAATGAGAGGTGGGGGTCTCTGGAGCCCCCAGAGCATCCGATGTGGGCTGGGGGAAGAAAGCAGGAGATGGGAGAGACAAACAATACAGTAATTCAAGGATGAGCTGTACTACATCTTCTAAGTCAGACACCCTGTCACAAGAGTAAGGACTAAGCAGCTGCTTCATATTAGCAGCTGCTAATTTTCATCATATTATTTTATACTAGGATAACAACAAAGATTTGTCATCTAAAAAGGCACAACTGTAGGAATACAGAGGGCAACACAGAAAGCTTAGTACCCACAAACATCTGGAAAATGCATTTCTTTGTAAAAATAAAGAAGTTTTCTGTTAATCTTGAACTTACTCCTATTTCTGACTGGAGCAATTTTTGCTGCTTTCTTGGTATTTGCCTTGTCTCTCAATCCTTACAGAGTTAGTCTTTGCTGTGTGCTATGCTGCTACCAGCATAGCTCATTAGCTCTCCCCTCTAGCCCACATTTGCCAAGGTGTCAAAAGCAAATGACTAATCCATGACTTCGATGCAAATACTGCTTCATTCTTCATTTGTGTTTTTCTCTATATTAGCCAAAAGCTTTTTTATAGTCCTAACCTTGTGAAGAGTTCTGAGAGATCAGAAGAGCCTCTCTATTACTGCTGCCATCTGCCACCTCCGTAAATGACACTGAATAGTTGTTGCTGTGCAAAGCCACAGTTGTGTCTGGTCTCCTGTTCCCCATCCCCTGGAGTGCCACTGTCTCAGTGCCATGAATCAGAGATGGGTGCTTCTTGGACAGTGCCATGCTCACTCATTTCTTCATCTTCCAACCCCCCACCACTATTTTTCATTGCAGGTGACAGTCTATTAGACATAGTTTTTATCCATGCAATTCCAGCATTATTTGAATTTCTTTGGAATAATGCATAATCTCATAAAAATTCAACCCACCATTACTATTTCTGCAGTTATGCCCTAGGCTTGCTCTTCATTATCCTTGCATTATTAACCCATGCCTTCCCCACTTGCAAATTCCCAGGGTACCTATAAAACTTGACCTCTGCAAATAACATAACCACCTCTCCAAGCCATACTAATACATACTGTTGCTTTTTTATCTGCTGTTCCATCCATTCTTCCACAACTGTGGAGAAATAATAATTTTATTATTTTTCAACCTAGTGTTATTACTAACCCCAATGCTTCATACATGCAAGCAACCAGCACCTTCTCAGCCCCACTTGGAAATCCCCTTCAAGACTTAGTTACAGACCTACTTGTCCAGGCTCACTGGGGGACTGACTGACTGGTTGAACACTCAGCATTGCCAGCCAACTGACCTTGTTATTATACTTCACCCCTTTTTTTTTTCGTTTTTGCCCCCTGAGTTCCTAGAAAATAAAAAATTAAACAACAGTGCAAAAGCATTCTAGTAGATGGTAAATATAAACCAGAAAGTTAAGACTCATTATCTTCTGTCTTCTTCAGAAGAAAAAGATTTAAAACTTTCCTTCCAGCCTCCAGAGCTGAATTTCCTTTACTAAAGTACCTTTTTTAGTAGAAAACTGCAAACACCCTATTTCAGTAAAAGAACCACTAAAAAGGTGGGTTTGCTGTCATTTCTACTAATTCTATTACCTCAAACTCCCCCGGTTTAACCCCCAAAGATGTGGCCGAGAAGGTTTTTTTTTCCTGTATGTAATTATATATTCAGCTATTCTGTCATCTTCCTTTTCTAAAAATCTTCAACCTACTTCTGACATACACCACATCTCCTTACATAACCACAAGCCTTCCACAATTAGCATCCCAACTCATACTTTCTTTAAAGCTATGGTACCCCTCTAATTCCATTATCCATAGCCAAACTAGGAAAAAAACCCAAACACTAGAAAATAGAAAGAGTTTTAAAAAATACCTTCATCAAGTTCACACTTCATCATGACCAAAATACTATTAAAACCATTATGGTTACCTAAACCTTAATCCAAAAAAAACTCAAAACATATAATCCCCTGTGCAGTCCTCCCAATACACTTAAACCCAAACCACAGTGACACAAATCCAGACAGGCTTTCCATGGGAAACAGGCTTTCCATGTGCCTCTTTCTGCCTCTTCATTAGTTTAACCAGGAAAAGCACCAAAATCTGCCATTGATTTACTTAGTACATAGCTGCCTTATTTTCACAAAGTTTCATAAGGACACACCCTGAACTGTTGCGGAGTCCTAATCCAAGAAATAAAAAGAAATTAGAAATAAACCACAGATAGCCATCCAGAACAACGTGACACCCAAGGATCGAGGTAAATCTACACCATAAAAATCCAGCTGAAATCTGAAAAACCATTGAAATACGTAGCATGAAACCCCACACAAGTCTACCAGCTATTCCTCTGATAAATGGTAACACAACAAAGCCACCCAGAGACACTAAATGTTTCAGGAAAAGACTTGTCAATTAAGTAAACAGAATTAAGGTACCCCACTAACAAATCCTCCAATAAGTTGAGAATAAATTAAAACACAAATAAATGCCCCAAATTTACTAACCATCAATATCTAACCTACAGTAACAATGCAATGGTAAGGAAAAAGAAGTGCTTTTACATGGAAATCTGGCAAAATATGTATTAATTTCCACCCACATATTATCAACTAGGGAAAATGGTGTGAATGCCATTGTGAGATTCCAAACACAGAAAACTAAAGGCAGCAAACCCTTGAAAAAAATTCTACATCTCCTTTCTTTACCCTTAACTCCCTTTAACTTCTCCATAAATGCATATTATAATGAATTATCTGTCCTCTGGCCAAAAAACTCCTCCTCTTTCTTTAGCTATGTGTCCCTCTGTGTTGACCCAAAATCACCACCATGGCTCTTCTCTGTTCAAAGAAACGTGAAATGTCAAAGTAATTTTACAATTGCATGTTTACAACTGTTTGTCATCAGTTATCACCTCCAATTAAGCTACATATTTCTGAAACTATCTACCAAATAAATTCCCTCTGCACTCCTTGTGTCCACCTGGGCCAGAGATAAAATATTCTGCTCACACCTTTCTCAGGTTTCTCTTCTTGCTCACTTTTACCACTGCCAAAGTAGCTGGGTTTGGGCCCTTTTTATAACTTTCTCTGTTCAGTGAGACAACCATTGCTACTCATTGTTGGACAATTAATTCGGAATCTTCATCTAGAGCCTGGATTCAGAGCTCTTTCAGCAAGAGCTCTGTTTCCAAAGAGAATACAGCTACTCTTTTAACACAAAATCTTTATTTCTGAAAATAGGTGCATATTTAAGGGCAATTATTATGAATTAAACTTAATTAAACATGGATCCTTGAACAATTTTAAACAGCGTCTGTTTAGGGAGAGATTTGTTGGTGATATATCTAATTTTCTTTGAAATCAAACTTCACTGAATCTTATGCATATAAACTGTCTGAGAGCACTTTTATAAATGGCAGTTCTTTCTTTAGTACTGTAAGTTTCTTCTTTATGGGCTAGAAAATAATGTATTACCACAAAAAATAGAAATCTATATTAGAAACTGTCTTTTGTATATTAGTCTCCTTTGTCATGGATATCTCCTATGTTACTTTTATCACCTCCCATATTTTTTTTTAAGTCAGCTCATAATTTTCCAGTAACTACATGGTCATTTATGATAAGGGCTGGGCAATATTTATACTACACACACACACACACACACATATATATATATACACACATATATAATTATTGTTTGCAAGTGAATTTTAAGATTAGAGAAAAGATGATTTTTGAGTACTAACAGGGACACTGTAGTCCAAAAAAGTAATGGACAGATAAATAGGTATCTTTAAAATCACAAAAGTTATGATTATTCTGTTATTCACTGTTCAAAGGGGAAGAATAAAATTACCAGGCAGTAGGTTTTTAGTTAACTCTAGAAAATACTTCTTTTCACCACATCTATTTAAATTCTGGAACTTCTTGACATGGAATGTTCTGAAAGGAAAAAGCATAAAGGAGTACTAAAGCATTTAGACAAATTAATGGAAAACAGGTAAAGGTCTGACAGATATGATGGTCCAAGCATCTGCTAAGAAAATCCTCAGCCAGGAGAAATGTTTCTCAGTAATTTTCTGCTATTTTCTTTGCTGCTCAGTCTACTTTACTTACTTAAAGCACTACTTTAGTGCTTGAGTCACAGTAGTACTTAGGCTTGTGATCTGATGGATGAAGGATGTTACCTTCATTATTAATACTTGTGAGTATAATCTTCAGATAAATTAGCTGGTTTTCCATTAGAAACATATGAAGGCTGATTATTCTTTGTGTAAATCAAGGGAAGAGGACATCAGAAAGACCTCAAACACACCACAGCTCAACAACACTTAGGGAGATTTACTGTTTATTAAAGTGATTGATTTCTGGGGAAGGGGAAGGGGAAGGGG